>QRDG01000002.1:169577-576973 GCA_012064385.1 Puccinellia tenuiflora
GATATCAAAGCTGGAATTCCAGGGAAGAGGGTTAGCGATTGAGGCCGGCGGCAACAGCACTAACAACTTATAGAGACACGCTACAACTTTCGTCTAACAGAGACAAGGTAAGAGAGCGCATAAGAAACCGACTATACTACACACCAAACAAAACCCGCCCTAAAACGACTCCCTCGTATCCTCAGCCCACGAGGAAGAAGTCCGGGCACTCACACGGTTGATCAAGTTTTTAATCAGATTATTATTCATGTAATCTATCTTACTAGTCAAGTTATAATCATATAAGGTGCAAGTTGTCTATGATCTTTTTAGCCAGCGCATTTCACCAAGTCGTCCATAACCGCGGACACGGCTTTTCGAAAAGATTTCACCCTGCAGGGATGCACCAATGAACCCACACGCATCGAAACACTCGCTTAGAGGTGTACCGGTGGAGGTTTCGACGCAATACTTCCCTTCAATACAAACAAGTCCAGGGAGCCACCTAGCTAGGTCTGATCCACCTTGAGAGTCCGGCCGAAGCTTCGAGGTGGGCCTAACCGTTGCGCGCACGGCTTCGGGAGGGTAACACTCATACGATTGCCCCTCCTTCCACATGCGGTAAACGCCCATGCCGCAAGCCCTACCGTAAGTAACCACGTAACCATCTTACCATATCATCCGCGCTTGTAACCGTAGAAACACCCGAACTACTTGTGGCATCCTGGACAAGTTTGAGGATCCGGTAATAGATTGCGGGGAGGCCCATAGAACTCCCACATGTGGTTAGTGCGCTCAGTCTTGGATCAGCGGAAAAGAACTCGGGTCCTAGGCGACACTAGCAGAACAAATCACCACGATTGGCCTTCTGCCGGTGCCTTATCTTTAATTAAGTTATTCCCATCGCAACAGAAAGTAAAGATTACCATTTAAGTTGAGCCTAGCTAACATGTTATAAGCAAGACTAGATAAAGAGATAACAGGACTGAAGCAAAGCACCTAAGCATGCACTACGACTCGCAAGGCCAACAAGGTAAACAAACAACAGGGTGATAGGATGTAGGGGTGGGGGCATATCATGGCTGCAAGGGAAACATGCATATAGGATCGAGACACAAGCATCGTATCATAAGGCTAGCAAGGAACAAAAGATAGGACGAGTAAGAGACAGAAGACAAGCAAAGATAGCAAGGGAGTATCACTTGCCTGCAATCCGGTAGAGGTAGTAGGACCTGTCGTTGCTCACATCAACTCAACGTCCTATTCCCGGAGAAGCAACGAACACTGGAAGGCAAAAGATGCATTTTACTCTACGGCAAAAGAATCAGCATGTTGATGACATGATGCATGACAATTTAAAGGTGATCCAATTTTATTCCCTAACACATGGCAAATCATTTTAAATGGGATCGGTGCACAATATAGATGCACCAGACAAATCCCACAATTAGTTGATTTAATTCCACTAAATGGATAAAGGTGCGATGTTAATTAATGATGCATGATCTTAGAAGATACGGATATATATGGCATATAGGGGTTTAGGGTTGGGGTCACACATCGGAAACGAGGAACTTCGGATTTGGAAGCCATCGTCTTCGGGTCGTAGTCGAAGTAGTCGTTGTAGTCGAAGTAGTCGTTCCTTCCAGAGTCGAGGTAGTCGAAGTAGTCGACGTCGTGGAAGTAGTCGTACTCGGGATGTCGGGGTTGCAGACCTTGGCATTCCGGGCTTCGGGGTCGTCGGGGTCCGGAGTCGGGGTACTCGGCCTTCGGGGTTCACGGCATCGGAGCACTTGACGGGTTCCTGTCGGGGTAAGATCTTGGCGTATCCACGGTGGTTGGAGAACTTGGCGACGGTCGGGGTACACGTTGTCGTCGTACTCGGTCTTCACGGACGGAGAACTCGCGTCGGGGAAGCTTCACGACGGGAACGAAATCGGGGAACCGGCTTCACGGTGCTTCACGACGGGGAATCGGAGAACTCATCGGGGAACACAACGGGAACACTTCACGACGGGAATCGGGGAACACCGGAGCACGGAGACAACACGGAGACAGACAACGAGCGACGGACGCCTTGCGGGAAAAACATCGAACACGTGGCGGGCGTCGGGGATGGGAACACGAAGACTTATCGCACGGGGACAGAAACGGTCACGGCATCGGAAACGTGCAGCGGGCTGCACACAGAGGAGACGATCACACGGCCAGCAGCAGGGGACGTCGGGTAGGCACCGGGCAGAGCACACTCGGGCAGGGCACACAGAGGAGAACGAGCTGAGGTCGTCGGGCAGGGGGCGAGCTCGTGCCGGCCATGACAGAGAGGAGGCGAGCGGTGGGAGGAGGGAAGGAGTGGCCGGAGTGGAACGCAAGCAGGGGACGAGGAGGGGGTGCGGCGCGGCGGTGGAAGAGCTCGGCGGGAGCAGGGGAACGACGACGGCGGGCCAAGGAGGAGAAGCTGGCCGGCGCGGGCGCGAAGAGGGAAAGTCGGGAGGCCGGGATGGGGAGCTGAGGAAGGGAGGCGCGGCAGAGAGGAGAGGGTGCACGGGGAACGGCCGGCCTGGGGCGAGCTCAGCCGGAGCGGAGGAGAGCGGCCTCGGGGCCAGCCGGCGACAAGGAAGGGAGGCCGGGAGGGAGCTCGGGAGAGGAGGTGATGCAGAGGAGCCGGGCCGGGCTCGACGGGAAACGGCCGAGGTGGGGAAAGGAGAGGAGGAGGCGAGGTGGAGATCGAATCGAGCCAGGGGAGGTGCTCGCGTGCGGGAGAGGAGGAAGAAAGGGGATGCGGGAAAGAAGGAGAAGAGAAAAGAAGAAAAGAGAAGAAAAGAAAAAGAGAGAGAAAAGAAAAGGGAAGAAAAGGAGGGAGAGGGGAAAAAAGGAAGAAGACAAGGGTGGAAGGGCATTTCTGCGATTCGACAAAAAGGGAGGAGGGTGGCTGCAAAAGACAGGGGGTGGGAAAGGAAAACTGCCAGGGCAGGATTAGGGTTTGGAGGCTAGGGTTTGCTTAGCTGGGCTTTTGGGCCTAGCTAGCTGGGCTGCTCTCTCTCACACTCGAAACATTTTTTTTTTTTCTTTTGCAAATTTAATTTGGCAAATAATTTTAGGAAACGGAGACGACTGTCTCGATAAAAATATTTTCCGACAATTTTAGAAAAACAAATAGGGTTTAATAAAAATAATTTTTGCGGACAAAAACTTGCGATGCGATAATGCTGATGTCATGCTGATGCAAAAATAAAATAACAGGCAAATTCTAATTTGGGGAAAAACCCCGGGCATTACAACCGACACCACTAACAAGGGATCTCGCCCCGAGATCCACGCTACCGTCGGGCAGAAGAAGAGCAAGGTAAACTATCGAATCTTCTTCGTCGTGCTGATCTTCTCGACACCACTAACAAGAGGTTCTAGCTCACGTTGATGGCGATGACCTTCCGTCGAGATGCTTCCAAGAACGAACCTATTAGGATAAAAGGGTAAGAGATCGTCCACCCACGAAGATGCTATAACCGGAAGATAGATAAGAGAGAAGGATTAAATCATACAAAGGTAAGAGAGGAATAGAATAGAGGTAAGAAATAAACAAGAGTCCTAATGAGATATTTTCAAATAACTTTTAGTAAAATAGTTTTTGACACTCTACAACAACGACCATTAGCTAGGGTATCCTACAGGCAGACTGGACCGAGGGGTATCGAAGAACCATGGCTCTGATACCACTTTGTAACGCCCCAAGATCGGTACTATGCAGATTTTAGCGTTCCAGCCAAATCCGCATAATAACGATCCTAAAGGACGCCCACCAGGCATAACGTGCACGTCGCAACACACACGTTATGCGGGTGGAATTGTGATAACATTACAATAGTTCTCGACGGAACCCACAAAAGAACATATATACAACGACTCACAGAGTCAAGAACCAAAGATACAATACAAAGATCCAAAAGAACAGCGGAAGCGGGTAGCGTCCGGCTACGGACAAGAAACAAATTGGACTAAGAGTCCTGAAGATAAACGAAGGCACCATATCCCTGCCCAGGCCAAGCCGGAGGGATTCCCAAGCTAACGTCGTCACACTTCAAACCTGTTGGCTGCATTGGAATAGCAGCCCCGAAGGGGTCAGTACTATAAACAGTACTGGCAAGTAATACTCACAAGATATCAAAGCTGGAATTCCAGGGAAAGAGGGTTAGCGATTGAGGCGGCGGCAAACAGCACTAACAACTTATAGAGACACGCTACAACTTTCGTCTAACAGAGACAAGGTAAGAGAGCGCATAAGAAACCGACTATACTACACACCAAACAAAACCCGCCCTAAAACGACTCCCTCGTATCCTCAGCCCACGAGGAAGAAGTCCGGGCACTCACACGGTTGATCAAGTTTTTAATCAGATTATTATTCATGTAATCTATCTTACTAGTCAAGTTATAATCATATAAGGTGCAAGTTGTCTATGATCTTTTTAGCCAGCGCATTTCACCAAGTCGTCCATAACCGCGGACACGGCTTTTCGAAAAGATTTCACCCTGCAGGGATGCACCAATGAACCCACACGCATCGAAACACTCGCTTAGAGGTGTACCGGTGGAGGTTTCGACGCAATACTTCCCTTCAATACAAACAAGTCCAGGGAGCCACCTAGCTAGGTCTGATCCACCTTGAGAGTCCGGCCGAAGCTTCGAGGTGGGCCTAACCGTTGCGCGCACGGCTTCGGGAGGGTAACACTCATACGATTGCCCCTCCTTCCACATGCGGTAAACGCCCATGCCGCAAGCCCTACCGTAAGTAACCACGTAACCATCTTACCATATCATCCGCGCTTGTAACCGTAGAAACACCCGAACTACTTGTGGCATCCTGGACAAGTTTGAGGATCCGGTAATAGATTGCGGGGAGGCCCATAGAACTCCCACATGTGGTTAGTGCGCTCAGTCTTGGATCAGCGGAAAAGAACTCGGGTCCTAGGCGACACTAGCAGAACAAATCACCACGATTGGCCTTCTGCCGGTGCCTTATCTTTAATTAAGTTATTCCCATCGCAACAGAAAGTAAAGATTACCATTTAAGTTGAGCCTAGCTAACATGTTATAAGCAAGACTAGATAAAGAGATAACAGGACTGAAGCAAAGCACCTAAGCATGCACTACGACTCGCAAGGCCAACAAGGTAAACAAACAACAGGGTGATAGGATGTAGGGGTGGGGGCATATCATGGCTGCAAGGGAAACATGCATATAGGATCGAGACACAAGCATCGTATCATAAGGCTAGCAAGGAACAAAAGATAGGACGAGTAAGAGACAGAAGACAAGCAAAGATAGCAAGGGAGTATCACTTGCCTGCAATCCGGTAGAGGTAGTAGGACCTGTCGTTGCTCACATCAACTCAACGTCCTATTCCCGGAGAAGCAACGAACACTGGAAGGCAAAAGATGCATTTTACTCTACGGCAAAAGAATCAGCATGTTGATGACATGATGCATGACAATTTAAAGGTGATCCAATTTTATTCCCTAACACATGGCAAATCATTTTAAATGGGATCGGTGCACAATATAGATGCACCAGACAAATCCCACAATTAGTTGATTTAATTCCACTAAATGGATAAAGGTGCGATGTTAATTAATGATGCATGATCTTAGAAGATACGGATATATATGGCATATAGGGGTTTAGGGTTGGGGTCACACATCGGAAACGAGGAACTTCGGATTTGGAAGCCATCGTCTTCGGGTCGTAGTCGAAGTAGTCGTTGTAGTCGAAGTAGTCGTTCCTTCCAGAGTCGAGGTAGTCGAAGTAGTCGACGTCGTGGAAGTAGTCGTACTCGGGATGTCGGGGTTGCAGACCTTGGCATTCCGGGCTTCGGGGTCGTCGGGGTCCGGAGTCGGGGTACTCGGCCTTCGGGGTTCACGGCATCGGAGCACTTGACGGGTTCCTGTCGGGGTAAGATCTTGGCGTATCCACGGTGGTTGGAGAACTTGGCGACGGTCGGGGTACACGTTGTCGTCGTACTCGGTCTTCACGGACGGAGAACTCGCGTCGGGGAAGCTTCACGACGGGAACGAAATCGGGGAACCGGCTTCACGGTGCTTCACGACGGGGAATCGGAGAACTCATCGGGGAACACAACGGGAACACTTCACGACGGGAATCGGGGAACACCGGAGCACGGAGACAACACGGAGACAGACAACGAGCGACGGACGCCTTGCGGGAAAAACATCGAACACGTGGCGGGCGTCGGGGATGGGAACACGAAGACTTATCGCACGGGGACAGAAACGGTCACGGCATCGGAAACGTGCAGCGGGCTGCACACAGAGGAGACGATCACACGGCCAGCAGCAGGGGACGTCGGGTAGGCACCGGGCAGAGCACACTCGGGCAGGGCACACAGAGGAGAACGAGCTGAGGTCGTCGGGCAGGGGGCGAGCTCGTGCCGGCCATGACAGAGAGGAGGCGAGCGGTGGGAGGAGGGAAGGAGTGGCCGGAGTGGAACGCAAGAAGGGGACGAGGAGGGGGTGCGGCGCGGCGGTGGAAGAGCTCGGCGGGAGCAGGGGAACGACGACGGCGGGCCAAGGAGGAGAAGCTGGCCGGCGCGGGCGCGAAGAGGGAAAGTCGGGAGGCCGGGATGGGGAGCTGAGGAAGGGAGGCGCGGCAGAGAGGAGAGGGTGCACGGGGAACGGCCGGCCTGGGGCGAGCTCAGCCGGAGCGGAGGAGAGCGGCCTCGGGGCCAGCCGGCGACAAGGAAGGGAGGCCGGGAGGGAGCTCGGGAGAGGAGGTGATGCAGAGGAGCCGGGCCGGGCTCGACGGGAAACGGCCGAGGTGGGGAAAGGAGAGGAGGAGGCGAGGTGGAGATCGAATCGAGCCAGGGGAGGTGCTCGCGTGCGGGAGAGGAGGAAGAAAGGGGATGCGGGAAAGAAGGAGAAGAGAAAAGAAGAAAAGAGAAGAAAAGAAAAAGAGAGAGAAAAGAAAAGGGAAGAAAAGGAGGGAGAGGGGAAAAAAGGAAGAAGACAAGGGTGGAAGGGCATTTCTGCGATTCGACAAAAAGGGAGGAGGGTGGCTGCAAAAGACAGGGGGTGGGAAAGGAAAACTGCCAGGGCAGGATTAGGGTTTGGAGGCTAGGGTTTGCTTAGCTGGGCTTTTGGGCCTAGCTAGCTGGGCTGCTCTCTCTCACACTCGAAACATTTTTTTTTTCTTTTGCAAATTTAATTTGGCAAATAATTTTTGGAAACGGAGACGACTGTCTCGATAAAAATATTTTCCGACAATTTTAGAAAAACAAAATAGGGTTTAATAAAAATAATTTTTGCGGACAAAAACTTGCGATGCGATAATGCTGATGTCATGCTGATGCAAAAATAAAATAACAGGCAAATTCTAATTTGGGGAAAAACCCCGGGCATTACAGCATTGCACTAACGGGACTTCCCCCGATTTTTACTAGTGTTACCCAGTTTTCACCCTAACATACATGAGTGTGAGGGTGGTTATCGCATACCGGTGGCAGGACCTTTTTCACCCTGGTTTCTGTGGGACTCGGTCCGGTCTGTTTGTGCAGGAATATTTTGTGCGTGCAACATTTGGAACGTTCACGCTGCACATGGAAATACGTTTGTGCTGCATTTGGAAATACGCCCGGCTGCACTATGTAAGTATGCACATGCTCCGTTTGGAAGTACGTTCACATTGCAATTGAAAGTAGGCTCGCGCCACACTCGTAAAAATACACGTGGGGACGCTCCACGCACGACATGTCTCAACACAGAAGAGGGCGCATTGCACTAACGGGACTTCCCCCGATTTTTACTAGTGTTACCTAGTTTTCACCCTAACATACATGAGTGTGAGGGTGGTTATCGCATACCGGTGGCAGGACCTTTTTCACCCTGGTTTCTGTGGGACTCGGTCCGGTCTGTTTGTGCAGGAATATTTGTGCGTTCCAACACAACATATGTATGCAGGACAATCTCTATGTAACAGGGACACATGGTGCTTACGCCGCCCATCATTCTCTTATTCCTGTGTAGGACGTTGCCATGCAAGACCTCAGCACATCTGCGGCGAGATATGCATGTGCAAAATCAACATCTCCAGTTTATTGGGACATTAAAATGTTGATGTGGCACCTCAACTAATATGGCTTTAAAGCTATTTGTACACATGAGCTGGAAAAATATATACAAATACTATAAGTCTATTATGACAAAAGAAAAACACATCTTAAAAAGTTTTCAAACAGATCGACATTATAGTGTCCATTGTTCTCTCATTATGGGGCCACATATACAGCATACAGCCAGTGTATATATATGTACACTCCAACTTAAACCACACTGCCCGTCCTGGTCTGAAAACTAAGACCCACCATCGAAAGATGTCTTCAGAAAGCGTGCAATGCTGGGCACTGACGACCTTGATGTATCTCCTGCTGTCATCCAGCTGCTGCACGGCGACGACGGCCGGGAAAAAGGTCCCGGCGATCATAGTGTTCGGGGACTCGACGGTGGACGCCGGCAACAACAACTACATCCCCACCGTCGCCAGGGGCAACTTCCCGCCGTACGGGCGCGACTTCGACGGCGGCGTGCCCACCGGCCGGTTCTCCAACGGCCGCCTCGTCACCGACTTCCTGTCGGAGGCGCTCGGGCTGCCGTCCTCCGTGCCCGCCTACCTCGACGGCAGCTACACCATCGACCAGCTTGCCACTGGCGTGTGCTTCGCTTCGGGAGGCACCGGGATGGACGCTTTGACTGCAAAGCTAGCGGTAAGCTAGTAGTACTTGTCAGTCTCCAGAAATATTAAAGCCTGCCTGCACGTGTTTTTTTTTTTATATGGAACGCCTTTATTCCATTATTCAAGAAGCTCAGCGACATCGCTGGCCACAAACACCAAAACAGAGTTCGGGACCTCGTCCAGCCACAGGCGTCTGGACTCGGAACGGCTCGCACCAATCGACGCCATGGCGTGTGCAACCTAGCCCCGTGGGCAATACATAAACTTAACAGAATTAAAGTTTAGCCTAATAAAAGCACGAATATCTCGGTGTTGGGAAAAGAAAGAAAATTTTACCTCTAACTTTTTACCCTCGTTCGATTAGTTTTTTGTTCGACGCCGGTCAACGATGATAAAGCTTATATACAGCGCGTTAGGCTCTAAGAAAATGCGAATAAGTATGCTACTCTCCCTACGTCTATTGCCGTCAGACAATCATTTTTTGTTGGAAGGGTTAACGTACAAAAACACCCAAACACTCATATTTACTCCGGATTTGCTGGAGGTAAGTCAATTGGAATAATTCTCCCAACAATTGATTTTTTTATTTCAGATAATTTCCTTTTGTCCCTTGCCATTTGTTTTTGAGAAATCACTCGTTTCCTTTTCCCATAGTTGCACTTTTAATCTACGCAAATTTCATATTAAATAAAATGCGCAACCATTGTATTTGTTCATCATATCTCTATGTTTCCCGCATTGGTTGCTGCCCATCAACGGATTTTGTGACTCCATTAACGGGTTTTCGAGTCCATGACAATGAAGCTTCCCACTAGCTGACGGAAACTTCTTCTAACAGGCACCTCAAATTGCGAGAATTGGCAGCATGGATTTCCACTTCGAGCACCTAGAGTCAACCTGTCAATAATATCAATAACAAAACATATGATACCAACTAAATTTGCAAAAATCTAAAGTTAAGAACTCAATCAAATCATGAAACTAAAAAATATGTTAGGCGTGTTAACAAAATAGAGTGGAAGAAAATAAACAAACTATTGTATCCACAACCGCTCACATCGAATCTTATGCTCCTTTTGTGTGCAACGTATTTGATTCTGAAGACTAGGTTTTACAAACTAATTATTCGGTTATTATGTCATAATAAAAATTGATGTTATTAGGTTCGTTTTAAAAATTACTTATGATTGTGAGAATATATTGATAGTGTTATTGTTGTCAAAGCATTTTCTTAACTCATTGAATTACACCTTATAAAAAATAATGAATGGAATAAAATATACATTACTCCATATATATGGTGTACTTTGTTTCATAAGACCACGGGTTACTATGTTGGTATATACTTTAAGTGTCAGAAAATTGATACAAGTATATATTCATATTCAAAACTACTTACTTATGGCCATTATTTTTTATCACATAAATTACATACTCATACTGTAATTGATGGTCAAATGATTTCTTAGCGAAAAAAATACGCCAAGTAATTTGGAACGAGTGTGAATAGAAGCATACTATTTGCAATTAGTGTTCAACCTACATAATTTAAGAGGGTATATTCTGAGAGATATAGTGTGCAATTAAAATAAGCTAAATTTATAAGGTCCAACTAGACTTCTATAGACATTATGTTAAATTTTAGTGGGTGATATGTAGGCTTGGAACTAAAACTCGAAACTCGCGAGTTAAACGAGTAGCCCGCAACTCGACTTGGCT
The DNA here is from genome assembly GCA_012064385.1 of Puccinellia tenuiflora. Lineage (NCBI taxonomy): Eukaryota > Viridiplantae > Streptophyta > Magnoliopsida > Poales > Poaceae > Puccinellia > Puccinellia tenuiflora. The sequence goes on from QRDG01000002.1 coordinate 180,018, forward strand.
TGACACGAAGTGGTTGTCAAATGAGCTAAACTGAGTATTTATTTTAGACATCAAACAAGACGAGTTTATGAGTACTCATTTAAGTCGTTTAAAAAGAGTTGTCGCATGGCGTTCTTGTCAATGTGAATAATTATTTGTGGTTATTTTAGTTTATCAACTACATATTACTTGATAGTGTCATATTGTCATTGATTGTTGTGATAATTGCATCATACATGACCAATTAATTAGAAACAATTATATATACAAGGTATGATTTTGCATTTTGATATTTTTGCATCATGCATACCCATATTGAGTTTTGTAAGCCGAGCCGAGTTTTAGTTCTGGACTCGTTAGTTTTAACGAGTCGAGCCGCGGCTCGGCTCAAAGTTCAGACCTAGTGATATGTATACGATGTTTGGATTCCACAAAGATCACTCCTTTATGTTTGTATGGATCTTTAGCGACAAAGTGGTGTGGTCCTTGGCAAATCATGAGCTATCCAATGTTTCTCGTTATTGAAGATCAACATTGGACTATCGAAATCAACTTTCCTTGAAACATTGGCTGAATCAATGATGTTTTCTGAAGGTCCTATGATTTTACAAGTTTTCCATACTCTTCTATGCACAAACATACCAAATTACTTTTATATATATTCATTACACTAGCAATAGTGTACAACTATGATAAAGAAGCATTGGTAGAAATTATGTGAGTAATTATTCAATTAATACAAGAATGTGTTAGTGATTATATCATACAAGGTTCCAGCTTATTTTTTTTGCATCCATTAGATTGTTTTCGGGAGGATTGGAAAGATTGTATCGAACATATATCCGGGGGACTGTTTTGACTCCCGAGCTCACATGCTCCTGCCAAAATAATTTTTTGAAACAAATAGAAAAAATTTCAAAAAATCTGAATTTTTTTGGTGATAAACATATACAAATTGTCTACATACATGACAAATTTCGTGGTGAAAATATCAATTTTTTCTGCTCTGTGCAAAAAAAGACAAAATCGGTGCTCTGAAAAAGACACGTTTAAATCTCATATTGGCCATTGATTTTGTCTTTTTTGCACAGAGCAGAAAAAATGTTATTTCACTATGAAATTTTTCATGTGTAGACAATTTGTATATGTTGATCACCAAAATATTTCAGAATTTTTTGGAATGTCTTACTATTGTTTCGAATTTTTTATTTGAGTAGGAGATGTGAGCTCGGGTTCCAAAGTGAATTTCTGCATATATCTTGTTTTTATATTGATAATATATGTGTGACAATACATAAATCTTAAGTACCCTCGTTGATTAAAAGGAATTTTGAACAAATTTGTAGGATTCTACTCTGTAGGAAATTTTCCTACAGAGCCCTTTTTCTGCACGAAATGAACCCTCCAAAATTCATGTGGAGTGGTTGTCAGGTTCCCAACAAGATGTTAAGGGACTCTTTGGTTACATCAATAGAAACAATGGATAGGAAAACCCCATGGTTGTTATATTTCACAATACGAATTCCCATAAGAGAACGTGATGATTATGATGCACATGAAATAAACATAGGAACTTTTGATGGATGAGAGAAAGAGCTCAAGTGCATTGTATTTATCAAACACAAACAATAGTAATGTTTTAGCTCAAGGTAAGACCTATAGAATAGAGATCACAAGCACGGATTCCTTTATTTGGTAAACCCGATCTTCATCTGAAAGTCATTCGTAGGAAAATATTAACACTTAGCATTGTAAGCCTCCAAAATTTACACGGATATCTTACCATCCAAAGGAAACCTATAAATCTTAACTGCTTGGACAATTTCATTTATATCTATTATTATTTGTAATAAACAAAATTGTCCAAGAGGTTATATGTTCCAACACATAAAGAACAATTACAATATGCACTAAGGTACAATGGGTCGTTTGTAGTACTTTTCACATTGTCGACAATACTTCGTTTGTGATAAGTTCGAATGGATTCCTACAGGCTACACATTTTCATGTTCGTTCTGCTGGCTCTTATTTGATGCCTCTTGTGATGTCGTAACCTTCCTATAGCTAGGACAAATTTGGTGCCGCCCATTAAAACAACTATGATGTTTTTCCATCTTATATGGATCTTAAATTATATTAATATTTCCATAACTTATAATGTGGAAACAAATTGATGAAAATATAACAAACATGTTTTTTTGTATCGAATAAAATATGTTTCTATTCCTAAATTAATGTTCATATATATATATATATATATATATATATATATATATATATATATATATATATATATATATAGAAACCCTATTCAGCACCCAGGGTGCATAATACCTTATTTTGCACCCGTTGTTTTTTTACGTTCTTTTATTTAGAATTTACGTTTAATATACAAATAATTACATTCATATAGTCCCACGACAAAAAATTGACATAAAAAATTACATTTTATGAGTCATAATAGTGTAAAAATCATAAAAAATGCATATTTTACGTTTATTTTTTGTACGTCATGTAAAAAAAAGTTTTACATCATATCAATATTTTCTTACGTTCTTCTTGACTTACGTAGTAATACAAAATTTACATGACGTAAAAATTATTTACGGTTGGAAAGATATGGGGTGGGTGTAGAATAACTATTCTACTCCCTGGGTGTCAAATAGCGCGTCTCTCTCTCTCTCTCTCTCTCTCTCTCTCTATATATATATATATATATATAGAGAGAGAGAGAGAGAGAGAGAGAGAGAGAGATCATATTTATCTACTTCTATTTTTATTAATACAATCATATATTTATATATATAAAGTAATGTTCACATTTATAACAAAATATATTCCTATACGCCAAATAATATTTTCGTATATGCAAAAATTGTTTAAATGTTTAAGAAAAAAGGAAAATTAAGAAAATAAACACAAAAAGGAAAATTGGAAAAAAGTTAAGCATTTCTAGATAAAGAAAAACTATTCACGCATTCAAAGATGTTCTTGTATTTGCTGAAAAAGAAAAAAATAAAGAAAAGTAAAAAATAGCAAAAGAAAGGAAAACCAAGTTATGAAAATAGAAAAAGCAAGAGGATAACCAAAAAAAATCTTTAAAAACGAAAAGAACAAAAGAAAACAGAATGCTTAATGGGCCGCGCCAATTTGGCCTAGCTATAAGAAGCTTACATCATCACGGGAGGCGTCAAATAAGAGCCCGCAGAACAAACAAGAATATAAGTATTGTCGACAACGTGAATGGTACTACTTCCTACTTTTCTAAATATAAAATAGTTGAGCAATTTTAATATAGGCTGACTGAAATAAGAGAAACTACACACTAAATTATGTTTAGATACATACGAATAAATAAATTGTATTTTGCAAAGGAGGGAGTACAAACGAGCAGAATACAATACAATTATACGAGTCATTTTTTTAGAACATTTATACGAGTCATATGACACAAAAGTGTCACGGACTGCACCACCAGATGGGCCTTGGTGGCGTGGGCTGGCTTCGAGGCCCAACTTGGTGAGGATGGCAGCTAGCCAGCTACTAAAGGGGAGAGGCACACCAGGAAGATGAGGAACAGATATGAACATGCTTCGGCTTTCTTCCTCCAGCTACCTCTCCTCGTATCCTGACGAGTTCATATCCTCAACCTGCAATGGTATTCTGGACATCTAGACGCTACCAAACCAAGTCAGTAGAGTACAACGCATATGGAAGAAAGCAGTCCAGAAATTATTGGCTGGTCAATCAACAGGTTTTGCTAGAGGTACAACTGAAGCAATACTCGCTTTTGATGTGTGTGCAGCAATCTCTTCTTGCCGGATACTTTTCATCCCAGTGTACATTCATCATTTCCTCATGGAGAACTGGATACCAGCCAGGGGCGGAGCCAGGATTTAGGTATAGGGGGGGCGAGCCGACGCCAGAGTCGAACAATATCCTATGCCCTAGAACAACCTATGAAAGATTTTTTTTTTGTAATTACAAGTGTTATTTGGGTTTGGCTTCCTAGATGCACAAAACCATGTCAGCCAGAGTATACCTAGATTACTAGCTATACCTAATCAAACTACTGTAGGTGACAAACATAATCAAACTAGTCCAACCTAGCTACAAAACAATAACTTATTTAAGTCTAAGATATATGAATGGGATCAAGCATATATAACTAAACTGTTAGATTTATACAGAAAATTACTATTGGCTGGGCAAACAATCAAATTGGACTTGACAGAAAACAATGCTTACACAGAGTCAAGCAAACAAGATCGATTAATTATTGTTGTACGGTTGTACCGGAATACATACCTACAGAGAATTAAATCAAGGCCTTGCTTGTCCTTGCTCTCCCTTGTCTGATCTTTCCCACTGTTTACCGCGGAATTGGGGGCGAATGAAAGCAGGAGCAGGCAGCAGGAGTCAACGGCAGCGGCAGCCGGAGAGGCCGGAGAGACGGGGATTGAGGAGAGTAGGAGACAGAGGCGGCGGCCGGGACACACGCACGCAAGGGCAGCTTGGAATCTTGGATCAATCAATCGATTGCTTCACCTACAGGCAGTTGTGCTGAGGCCACAATAGCCTAGACGTACTTCTGTGCATGGGCTGCTATGTTGGGCTTAATTGTGTACACCAACTAATAGTTAAATATTGGGCTAACTGAAGATTAATTGGGCCATTTAGCACTCATAATGCAATTAGTATGTACTAGCACATATGCCCGTGCGTTGCAACGGGAGAAAAATTGTCACTCGTTCAATTTTAGCTACAATTGTTAGAAGTCTCTCATTTCACAAAACTTGATGTGAGTACTACCACGCACCACTCCTTCCATTCAACAATTACAAGCACCACAAATAAAGTTATCGGAAGTACAAATATGTAATTTATTATGGCCATGCCTACCAAAGTTACTAAATGAAATCTAAAATAGATTATATTCAAGAATGGAGGGGAATTTTTTTCAATCTTCCAAAACTTTTATTACTTTTACTTGTCAAACTTGGAGATAAATGGCATGTATATAAAAAATGGCAACTTCACCTTGCTTCTTTTCAGCAACTTCATCTTGCTCGATCAGCTCACATGAGTAGAGATAAATGGCATGTATATAAAAAATAGAGAAAATGTTGAAGGAATATAAGCTTGTCAGCCAAATAAAATTAGGAATGTAACCAATAAGTTGCTTGAAATTTATGGGCCCAACTGCAATGTGAAATTTGTCAAAAAAGTATAGTTTGGTATCTGAAAGCTACATTTTGTTGTGTTCACGGATGATTTATAGAAGTTCCTTTCATGTGAATAAAACACTAATGAATCTGAACATGAACATCCTAGCCTGATACAGTACAATAAGAGAAGTGAGAACAAAATGATTCACAAAAAAAGTATACTTTACTATACATACTCTACTACATGTTATAAAAAATAGAATACACTACTGCATGTTAACTTCAATTGGTTGCACTTCGTTCCGATCAAATACAAAGTTGTACCTTCATTACTATTACTAAGGTCATTTGTGAGAAGAATTCCTACCCTTGCTTAGCTACATTATTGTTATTGTTGCTTACCTTCATTGCTACTGAATTGAACTGATCTAGTACTGCTATTGCCTATACAGCTTAGCCATCAAAAGCTAGAACAACCCATGTAGCTATCTCAGTTGCCCTGCAGAGTCCGTGAAGGGTGATATAATCAGCAAAGCCGTCGGGGCGGTAGTGTAAGACCTAGCACCATATCAACAGGTCAAAAGGTCCTTAATTCAACACACAATCGGCTAAATAATTAATCTCACAAATTTGCAAACACAAACTCAAATAATGTGCAAGTACTCCAAATCAGATTACTGTAGTAAGCAATGCCAATAAGATGCAAATTAGAAAGGACTAACAAAGCTATCAATGAGTAATTAAGTACCTCACCGTGAGGGTTTGGTGAACGCATAAGGGAAGAGATAATGGAGGTGCAGGACTACATGGGCATCTCTCTGTAGCTTGTGCCTTTGAAGTCCTTCCCCTCCACGTAGAAGTAGAACAGAGCAGGCCATGGAGGTGCAGGTATTCCTCGTGTGCAGAAGGCCTACAACACCACTCCAGTCGATGTGAACTCTGTGGCCTGCCCTAGCCATTAATTGGAGGGAGACACTTCTGGAGCAGAGTGTACTTCACAGACTCTTGAAATATTGTCGTGGATTCAGTGGCGATGGAGCAGCAACAACATAGATGGTGAACGGAGCAGCACAACAGCATGGATGGAGGACCTGACCAAGCAGCTGGCGCGAGCAACGTCAGCCTCCACCCCGACCAAGAGGCCAAGGATGCACGTGGACGCCAAGGCCGGGGCCGCCGACGGCAGCGCCCACTCGCCAATCTCCATGCTCAGCGCAGAACACCTAGACCGCGGGCAAACGCAATGCTTCCCGCGGCCAAGAGCACCAGATGGCACGCGACGCGTCCTTCTCTCTCCTCTCGTGGCCATAACCTCCGCCGCCGGCAAAAATCCAGCAAGCCGGCACCGCCCCGGACAGATTCCTCGTCTCCAGGCCCTTCCAGACGCTTTCCACATTGATTCCCAGCCAGCACCAGCCGGATTCCGGCCAAGAAGGGCCGCACTCTACCGCCCTACCACCTGAACACGCCGGCGGCAGAACTCCTTGGTAGTGCTGCAAACGGAAATCTATAAGAAAAAAGAGAGAGGATGAATCGATGGATCTAGATCCAGGAGGCACCTCTTCCACCTGCATCGCCTCCCTGATCCCCTCCCACCCATGAGCACGTCGGGACGGGAACGGCCGCCAAGGAGATGGATCTCGGGGCGGGAAAGTTAGGGGCCGCCGCGGTCCCGTTTCACCGGACGGAAGAGGTGGAGGGCGCCGGTGGCCGGATATCGACATGGTGGCCGCCGGATATGGGTGGTGGTAGCCATCGTGGCCAGGGAGAAGAAAATAAATAAACCAAACGAACCGGTATGGTGGCATTCGGGCGTATTATGGATTTTGGTGGGAGGACAAAACGGTAAAAAGCTGGCGGACGACCTGACCGGAAGAAGCCTTACTCCTTTTATTATTAGGTATAGACTAATGCAATTAGTATGTACGGAAAAAGTTTGGGGGGACGAACCATTGGGGGGGGGGGGTCTGACCCCTGCTAGCCCCCCCCCCCCCCGTCTCCGCCCCTGATACCAGTTCTTAGTGCAACAAGGTACTTCTGCTTACTTCCTAGGGCTGTAGAACAAGGGACCAATGTACAAAAGGTGCAGCCAACTGGTGTTCAGGGTGCTCTGCTGCTAAACATTATCATACCATTGCAGCAGAAGCATGATGGTTGGATCTTTCTGAGAAGAACTTTGCCAACGACCAAACAATTGCTCCGTGGCAGAAGTGACATGCATGGTAGGAGTATGGTCAGTTCTCCGATCAACACGCAATGGGATCCTGGAGCACAGATTGGACACACAACTCCTCAGGTTGTTCTGTTTCAAGCAGCTCTAGCCTTCTGGGCAACTCCTGATGATGTTGTAGGATCGTCACATCGACACTCGGCTTGGGGGCAAACCGGCTGCACCACGGGCCTTGGTGGTGTGGGCTGGCTTCGAGGCACAACTTGGTGCTAAAGGGAAGAGACACACCACAGAGGAGGAGGAACAGATATGAACAGGCTTCGAATTTCTTCCTCCTCCAGCTACCTCCCCTCGTATCAAGACGAGTTCATCTCCTCAACCTGATTCTCTCTTGCTGTCTACCCCGATTCCTTGCTCTTCCCAGTCTAACCTCCATCTAATTCCCCAATATCTTGTGAGGTTTGTATCCTGTGTCCAAACACTTGTGAGAGGCAGGATCGTCACAAAAAGTCATACCATTGGCTTGGGTGCGGGTGGGTGGTAAGTTTTATGGATTCGAATGATTCTTCTGATCTCTTTCTGGCGTCTATACATGAGGCTGATTTTACTTTGCAGTCTACATCTTCGGGACTAACTTTTTTGTGAACCATAACACTGAGTTGCTAAATTTCAGTCAGTGATACCCCTAAGCCAGCAGCTGGAGTACTTCAAGGAATACAAGGAGAGGCTGAAGCTGGCCAAGGGCGAGGCCGTCGCCGACAAGATCATCGCCGAGGCACTCTACATCTTCAGCATCGGCACAAACGACTTCATGGTGAACTACTACCTCATGCCTGTCCGGCCCGCGGAGTACACGCCGGAAGAGTACGTCGCCTACCTGGTCGGCCTCGCTGAGGCCGCCGTCCGCGACATCTACGAGCTGGGCGCGCGCAAGGTCATCTTCAGCGGCGTCCCGCCGTTCGGTTGCGTGCCGGCGATGAGGACGATGAACCATGACGCGCCGGGGGAGTGCAACGAGGAGTACAACCAGGTGGCGCTGAGGTACAACACCGAGATCCAGGCCGCCATCGGGAGGCTGGACGGCGAGCTCGGGGACGGCGCGCAGGTGGTGTACACGAACGTGTACGACGTGCCGTACAACGTCATAACCAACCCGTCGGAGTACGGCTTTGAGAACGTGGCGCAAGGCTGCTGCGGCACTGGGGCTATGGAGACGTCGGTCCTTTGCGGCATGGACGCGGCATTCACGTGTCAGGATGCTGATAAGTATGTCTTCTTCGATTCCGTCCATCCTTCCGAGAGGACGTACAGGATGTTAGCGGACGAAGTTATCAGAACTTCGCTACAAGGATTCCTGTGACAATTTTATACTCATGAAATGAAATCAGGCCGTGTTTTTAAAGCATGCACCTAGAGTCGGTTTGCAACTTAATATTCGAGTCAAACATGCAAATCAAGTTTAAACATTATATATGGGAATCGAGGAGATTACCCAGTGTAGTTGGCACTGGACAAACGGTGATAAAAACCCTCGGCAAGACGGCAACGCATTTGCCTAGTGTAACACTCGGCAAACATCGGTCGAACTGACACCACGCGACAAAGGGTATGTGTGCTGAGTGCTTTCTACTGGGCACTTGTAAAGCGTTTTGCTGAGTGTGTAAAAATAGTATACTCGGCAAACAAAATGTGAAGAGACGGAACGGAAACAGGGACGATCGATGCTGCACCATACAATTTTTTTTGATAAAGTGATTTTATTACTTAAAAGGTTTAAGCATTACACCCGGCCTCTGCATAGCTAAGATGCACACAGCCCCAAAGTCACACGGTACAAGTTCACAACATAAAAAAGGCGAAATACATATCATAATGAGAAATTGTATATCCGCCTATAGCATAGGAAGGTCAATCCGGAGTAAGGATGGCAATTTTACCCATGGGTACGGGTACCCGCGGGTACCGTACCCGTATGGGGAGAGTATGGGTACATTTTTATACCCATGGGTAGTACCCATATCCTACCCACCAAGTCATGGGTAGGGCGTGGGTATAACCCTGTACCCATGGGTATACCCATACCCTACCCATTTATACTGACATATGGACCCTACTTAGTTGATTTACTAGATATGATCATAAGATTGTGATTTCCAAAGTTAGATAATTGTCATGTATTCATCTACCTGTTATTGATTTGAGATAATTGATTTTTTGTCAAATGTGCTAACAACTAATGTAAAACTGTGACTAATTTGTGTACTATTTGATCAACCCAACGGGTACCCGTCGGGTATGGGTATGGGTATACTTTCATCCCCGCGGGTAAGGGTATGGGTAGAATTTTATACCCATAGACTATATGGGTATGGGTATGGTATTGCTTTACCCTGCCCAAACCCTACCCATTGCCATCCTTAATCCGGAGCCTATGTTGCCACCCATGCCGGGATAGGGATCCTCAGCAGAGATGGGAGCAGCCGAGCGCACCACATTTCTAAGCCTGGCAATTTTACCCGTGGGACGGGATGGGAGATCCTCGGCAAAGCTTTGTATTTTTCTTGTTCATTATTAGTACCTCGATAGATAGCAAGTTTTACCTTTGATTTTTAAAATCCTCATAATGGTGTTTAGCTTTATTACGAGCACTGTCACAGTGTCATGTCTACCAACATGCTGATAAAGAACTTATGTCCATCCTTCCAAGTTTTAAACCCATTCATCTTGAATGCGTCAATACCATACTTTTCAGCTCTTGGTTGCTTGAACATAAAACGAGGACTTTTACATTACCCCGAAATTAATGTGAACCGCCCATTTTTCTTAATCCAGCGGTCCACGTGATCTGGTACTCCATGTTTAGACCCAAAGAGTACTGGCTCTAAAACTCACTAAAATTGACGGAGTACCTCCATCATAAGGGTAGAACGGTAATCCCAACTAGTAGACAATTATTTTTTTGTCTCGATTTTTTTGGGCAAAAGTCTCGGCATTGAAATGTTGACCGGTGGTGCCGCGGTGGCGGTGTAAAGGAGAGCAGCAGTTGTTGCCGACCAAGACGAGGCGGTGGCGACAGTGTGGGTGTTCTGGTTGGGTGGCGGCGCGGTTAATGGGAGGAGGGAGACGAGATTAGTTGTTCATCTTCTCCAAACGACTAGAGCACAAAAGAGGATTGGTCTGCCGCGCCTGCTTGAGCACCGATGTCACCAGTCCATCGGCAGCCGCGTCAGCGTTCCAACGGGGAACAACGAGGTCCAGCTCAAGCTGCATGTCCCGATTGCAGCCCCAATACACTATGGATTATGGACAACCATTAGATCTCACGGAAGCTGCGGCGGCGGGATGCGGACACGATTGATGCCGGTGATGGCAGGGGTGTTATTGTGACTCTGGATCCCAGTCGGTTGCTCCTGAGCTCTATCGAGAATTCGAGATGCAGGTAAAAAAATCCAGTATGCACTTTTGAACCTGGTACTCCATAGCATGGTATTGGAGTACCAGGGTACCGTAAAACTTGCCAAAACAATATAGCGGTTTTAGCAATGCTATATTATTCTTTCTCAAAAAAAAGCAATGCTTTTTTCGCGAAAACGCAAAAGCCTTACGTTTCGATGCATTGATAGAAAAGAAGATTTTTATGTACAAGTCCAACGGGGGACCACGCCGCACCATACAACTCAACCCGAAACCTAGTTAAGGGGAGAAGTTGGCGAAGACCCTGGGCTCCCGCGCTCGCCCAATCCTGCGCTTCAGCCTTGATCGTGCCTAGTAGAGAGGAAATGGAGGAATGCGCATTGTCAAAGACTGCAGTGTTCCGATGTTTCCAAATCCACCATGCCATGAGCATGATCAGTGACGAGGTTCCCTTCCGCTACTGGCGAGGGGTGGTATGCAACACCAGCGACCACCACTCTGCGAGATCCCCCTCCGTGGTTGGGGGCCTCGCGGTCGATCGTATCCGTGACAGCACCTCGTGCCAAACTGTCCTCGAGAAGGGGCAGCCAGTGAGGATGTGCGATATAGTCTCCATCGACTGGTCGCATAGGGGGCAGCGCGCCAGGTGTGTCAAACTTCGTCACGCTAGCCGGGCACCCGTCCAACACCTATCTTGGCATGCCAACCAAACGAAGAACTTCACCCTCGGGGGCGCCCAGGACCTTCAGTTAAGCTTCCACGACCCTGAAACCAACGATCCTTTGAAGAGAATGTTGTAGAAGGAGCGGGCGGAGTACTGGGAATCCGTCGTCCACCGCCAGATCATCCTATCCGGTTCCGCCGAAAGTTGCACGCCCTATAGGTGGGTCCAAATTTGGACGTATTGCCACAGGGCGAGCGGGCTCAGGGCTCCCGGGATGTCGGTTATCCAGCTGTGTTCAGCTAGCGCCTGATGTACCGTGCGTCTCTTCCTCCGCTGCTTAGGGATCAGTGCATAGAGGTCTGGCGTAGTTTCTCGGATGGGCTTACCATCCAACCATCTGTCCTCCCAGAAGAGAGAAGAGGTTCCGTCACCCACTACCATGTAGGTAGATGCGTCGAAGATTCTCCGTTCACCCTCGGAGACCTGCATGTCTAGCCCGCGCCAGGGTCGCAGCGGCTCGGTGCGCATCATCCAAAGCCAACGCACTCTCAGACTGATGGTTGTGCGAGCAAGGTCCGGGATCCCCAGGCCTCCATACCGTAGCGGACGACAGACCATAGACCAGTTCACATAGCAGTTGCCCCCGTTGGCCTCCATCCTACCCGTCCACAGGAATCCACGTAGGATCTTGTTCACCTGCTTAAGTGCCTTCTTGTTGATACTAAGCACTATAAGTTGGTGCAGTGGGATTGCTGCAAGAACCGAGCGGATGAGCACAAGGCGACCTACCCTAGGCATCATCACGGCCTTCCAAGTGGGAAGCTTATCCACGATCCGGTCAACCACCGGTTGCAAAGCCTCACCCGAGAGTCGCCTCAACGAAGATCATTGTACGTATCATTGTACCGACCTTGTGGGATTGCTGCGAGAACCGAGCGGATGAGCGCAAGGCGACCTGCCCTAGGCATCATCGCGGCCTTCCAAGTGGGAAGCTTATCCTTGGTGCAGTGGGATTGCTGCGAGAACCGATCGGATGAGCGCAAGGTGACCTGCCCTAGGCATCATCGCGGCCTTCCAAGTGGGAAGCTTATCCGCGATCCTGACAACCACCGGTTGCAGGGCCTCACCCGAGAGTCGCCTCAACGAAAAAAAAGCAATGCTATATTCCAACCAGCCACGAGGATCATTGTACCAGTAATCATGAAAGCTTCTTTAACCTTTTCCTACCCATTTCCGTTCATATGTATGATTTCCAGCAAGATCTCTAATCGGGATCTAAATTCTCAATTGGTATTCTCAAATCAGGACATGTTCAATATCACCAGGGGCTAAGTTCTCCTGTAACATGTGGGATATCATCACTTGTTTGATTTTTTAATGCTAGCAGTAGAACTATTAAATTCATTAATTAGAAAGGAGAATTTGAAAAAAGGTAACCTAAAAGAAAGAGAAAAGGGATCACTTGCTCGAGTTGAAGGGGCCGCTTCTGTGGATTCGGTAGGTCGTACATGAAGAAAAAACTACCAATTTCCTGTTTCATTCGTTAACCTTGTCTTCCTACAAATGTAAATCGAAGCAAAATTTACTAAATCGACTCGAACTAGTGAATTCTAAACAATGTACTAAGAGGAATCAAGATTTGGGAGAGGACATAGCAGTAAATAAGAAGGAGAATACCTAGCCTCGTACGGGGACACAGGTCGCTGGGAGGCGGTAGGTGGGTGGATACCGGAGGACGTGTAACGTGCGGCGAGCTGGCGACGGGCCTGGGCGGTGACGAGCGGGAATGCCACAACCGACAGCCCTCTTGGACGAGTTGGTGGTGGGGTCGGCTGCTTGTGTCCAGCACGAACACGTATGCCCGTTCTTTCCTTGGCTGGCTACGTCGCTTGATGATGTTTACTACACGCTTTTATTCTTGTAGACTCTGTTGGGTCTCCAAGCACAGAGGTTTGCAGAACAACAACAAATTTCCCTTAAGTGAGCAACCCAAAGTTTATCGAATCCACGGGAGGAAGAGGTTGAATGTATCCCCTCTCAAACAATCCTGCAATTAAGATACAAGAAGTCTCTTGTTTCCCCAACACACCTAATACATGTCAGTTGTATAGGTGCACTAGTTCGGCGAAGAGATGTTAAAATATGGGTAATATGGTAAAATGTGGTTTTGTAATTCTATAATAAAAATGGCAGCAAGCAAACAAGTGGCAAAAGTGACTGAAAACGGTGTATCAATGCTTGGAAACAAGGCTTAGTCTTCATACTTTCACTACTGACTACTCTCAACATCATTAACGTAATTAAACACGTGATATTTCTTACAAAAGCATGCATGGTAGATGCTACTCCGAGATCATTCTTTCATTGATCAAATATGATGAGAATTGCGTAGGGCTACAAAAACACACATTAAAGTTCCTATTCCACATCTAGGGACAAACCAACCCTGTCACTATCATCATCCAAAGATAGTACTAACAAACACCACAACCTATCTCTTGAATAGTCTCTTTCTAATACATCCACGGCACGCGCGTTGTCTTATACGTGTCAAACGTATCTATAATTTTTTATTAATCCATGCTAGTTTTGTGATGTTGTCATATGTTTTTATTATCATATTAATCATTTTTATGTATTTTGTTGGACTAACCTATTGACAAGATGCCTAGTGCCAGTTTCCTGTTTTTGCTGTTTTTGTATTTCAGAAAGTCCACCACAGGAAATATCGTCGGATTGCGCTAAAAATTTAAGAAGATTTTTTATGCGACGGAAGGAACCAGAGGACCAAAGGGCAGCCTGGGGGGCCAGCCAGGGGCCACATGCGGGTGGCGGCCGTGGCCCCCCTAGGACCCGCGGGTGGGGCCCGCCCCTGCCCTCTGGGCACCGCCCCGGCCCCCTCCGACGCCTATAAATTCCCTTTAACCCTAAAAACGACGAGGCGGCCATTATTTTCTAGAGAAGTCATCCCGACGCACCTTTATCTCAAACCCTAGTTTGGGGTGATTCTGAAGCAGATCCCGTCACTCTGCCGGAGGGGTGATCGATCCCGGAGAGCTCTTCGTCGCCATGCCTTCCTCCGGGATGATTTGTGAGTAGTCCCACCTTGGACCATGGATCCACGGCAATAGCTAGATGGTAGTCTCTCTCTCTTGTGCTTCATGTCTTATTATCTTGTGAGCTGCCTAACATGATCAAGATCGATTATTGTAATGCTATGTGATGTGTTTGCTGGGATCCGAAGGATTATAAAGTTATGATCAGATTGTGCATGATTCTTATATGTTGATTTATGTTCTTGCATGCTCTCTGATGTGCGTAATTACTTTGGCCAAGTGATTGTGTGTATCTCCAAGAGATGGTATTTATGCTAGATAGTGGGTTCATGCCCCCTTTTGTTCCTGGGTACGAGTGACAGAAACGTCTAAGGGTGAGGGTGTGCTGTTGCTACTAAGGGTAAAACAGCGGTGTTAATGTCTCTTTTGATATTAGTATTGCTTACTTCCTGCGCTTTACTTAATGCAAATGTCTGTTCCTTGCAACTTAATACCGATGGGTGACAGGCTGGATAGCGATCCCACGGTGGACTTTTTAGACAAAGATCAGTTAGACTCAACGGTCTTTGTTCATTGTCATGATGCCTACTTAAATATCATCATTTTCTCTTTGTCATAGCTAGATTAAGTTTGTGTTATAATCTTATCAATTGCCCAGTGGTAATTTGTTTACCCATCATATGATTGTTCTATTTACTTGAGAGACTCCACTAGTGAACACATGGCCCCCGGTCCATCTTTTTACATTGATTACAACTTTTATTCATCACTTTTCATCATCATTACTCCACTGGTCCATTTTCATATTTCATCTATTTCACTATACAATTAACCGCTTTGTTTTCTACGAGACCGGAAAGATTGACAACCTTTCCGCCGTTGGGGGCAAAGAATTTTGGTTGAGTGTGTGCAGGTCCACGTCTGTTGAAGATTAAGCGCCAGAGATCTTCAACATTCACTTTGTTGTTGATTTCAAGGTCCTACTGGTTCGATAAACCTCGGTTCGTTATCGAGGGAAAACGGATGCTTGCTACATCTCCGCCTTCGCTTGGGGCACCACCCAACTCTTCATCAGTAGCAATCAAGCTCTTTTCTGGTGCCGTTGTCGGGGATCTTGGAGCTACAGAAAGTGGAGTCTCATACTCTCAATCACTTTACTTTGTTTTTGTCTTGCTTGTTTTATTTCTCGTTAGCTTTTTTTTCTTATTGCAAAATTTTAAAACCCAAAAAAATTAGTGTAGTCTTTATTCCTGTCTTGTTATTTTATCTTATCATTATGTCTTCCACTGAAAACACCAAGTTGTGTGACTTTACTAGCACTAATAACAATGATTTCATATGCTCCCCAATTACTCCACCTGCTACTAAAGCGGAATCTTATGAAATTAAGCCTGCCTTGCTAAATCTTGTTATGAAAAAGCAATTTTCTGGTGCTAGTACTGATGATGTTGCCTCTCATTTAAATAAATTTGTTAAGTTATGTGATATGCAAAAGTATAAATAGGTAGAAAGTGACATCATAAAACTGAAGCTTTTCCCTTTCTCTTTGAGAGGGAGAGCAAAAGAATGGTTATTGTCTTTGCCTAGAAATAGCATTGATTCTTGGATTAAATGCAAAGACGCTTTTATTGGAAAATATTATCGACCTCCTAAAATCATACAATTGAGGATTAACATTATGAACTTTAGACAATTTTATAATGAACATGTTGCCCAAGCTTGGGAGAGAATGAAATTTATGGTTAAAAATTGTCCCACGCATGGATTAACTATGTGGATGGTTATCCAAACTTTTTATGCAGGTTTGAATTTTTCTTCAAGGAACCTCTTGGACTCGGCCGTGGGAGGCACCTTTATGTCCACAACATTAGGTGTAGCAACTAAACTCTTGGATGAGATGATGACAAATTATTCACAATGGCATACCGAAAGAGCTCCAAGTGGTAAGAAGGTAAATTCTGTCGAGGAAATTTCCTCTTTGAGTGATAAGGTTGATATCATTATGTCATGCTTGCAACCAATCAGTCCCCTATTGATCCTAATAATGTCCCACTTGCTTCATTAATTGCCCAAGAAAAGGATCAAGTTGATGTTAATTTTCTTAATAGAAGTAACTTCAACAATAATGCTTATCGAAATAATTTTGGTACTAACAACTATAAGCCTTATCCTCCCAATAATGGCAACTCTTATGGCAATTCTTATGGTAATTCCTATAATCAAGAAATTAGTAATAATAGACTAATTGAAATAGATAAGTCTACCAAAAAGTTCATGCATGAACAATATGAGCAAAACAAAATCTTCTCTAGGCAAATGAATGAGAATTCTTTTATATTGAAAAGTATAAATGATCAACTGGGAGAGTTAAATAAAGAAATTTCTAAACTTCAATCAAGGCTTGTTAATACTGAAGCTTGCATCTCAAATATGTCCCAAACTCAAGCTACTTTGATTAACAGAATGGCTGCTAAACCTGAATTGGTTGCTCCTGCTGAAACTGATGCTTTTGCTGTCTTTAAAACTATCAATACTCCTGTTGGTTCGATTAATATTGATGGAGATTATAAAACTTTGAATAGATATGGGTGCTCCACTGATCCTAAAATTGTTAATGATAAAACTCCTATCTTGCTTAAAAAGGATCAAGAGAAACTTGAAAAACTAGATAGACTTGTCTCTAAAGTGGAAGATCTTGCTCATGATGTTGAAATTTTAAAAATTAGAACCACTCCTCTTCAAGACAAGCCTACTGAATCTTTAAATATTATTTCTATTCAAATTAATGAGAATGAAAGGATGATGGCTCGCTTGAAAGCCAGATGGGCTAGAGAGAAAGAAGAAGCTAGAGTTGCTGAAATGAATAGGAAAATTATTAAAGTTTATACTATCCAAACTACTAATGAGGAACCTCCTAGCCTATTTAAAGATGATGAAATTGATTTTGATAATTGCAATCTTACTGAAGTCATAAAGTACCTACAAAAACTTGCTAAGTCACCGGATGCTAGTAAATTAAATATTGCCTTCACCAAACATATTACCGACGCTCTTATCAAGGCTAGGGAAGAAAAGCTTAAGCTAGAAACTTCTATTCCTAGAAAAATAGAAGATGGATGGGAACCCACTATTAAGATGAGAATAAATGACTTTGATTGCAATACTTTGTGTGATCTTGGTGCTAGTGTTTCTTTTATGCCTAAAAGTTTCTACGATATGCTCAATTTAAATCCTTTGGAAGAGTGCTATTTAAATGTGCATCTTGCTAATTCTTCTAAAAAGAAACCTTTGGGTAGAGTTGATGATTTCCTTATTGTTGTTAATGATAACTATGTTACCGTTGATTTTATTGTTATGGACATTGAGTGTAATGCTTCTTGTCCTATTATTTTGGGGAAACCGTTTTTGAGAACCGTTGGTGCTATTATTGATATGAAAGAGGGAAATATAAGATTTCAGTTCCCCCTTAGAAGAGGGATGGAACACTTCCCTAGAAAGATAAAAAATCTTCCTTTTGATTCAATCATAAGGTCAAGCTATGCTCTTGATGTTGCAAAGGCCTCCGAAAAAACTTGATATTTGGCATTGCGCCTAGCTAAAAGGCGTTAAAGAAAAGCGCTTGTTGGGAGGCAACCTATTTTTTACTTTCAGTTTTTTTTTACTTTTCTTGAGTCTTGAAGTTGTTGCTTCAGTAGAAACATCATTTTATCTCTTTATTTTGGTTTTTTGTGCCAGGTTTAGCCTCTAATGCATTGAAAGTGCGAGGTGTTGTTTTGCCGTCCAGAAACAGATTTCTGTCCTTCACTGTTCGAAAATCCACAAAATCTCTGGATTTTATCTTTTCCTGAAATGTTTAGACAGAAAGCCTGATACTTTTATCTATCTTTCGTTAGTTTTGAGTTTTCTGATTTGAGCTACAGAAGTGCCTCGAAAAATTCGATCTTTACAGACTGTTCAGATTTTGACAAATTCTGCTTTTATTTTGTATTCGTCTCTTTACTATCGTCAAATGTGATACTCTTAGGTTGGAGTGCCACATTGAGGCTTAGTGAACAGTATCTAATGCCTAATAAAGTTGTTTGCAATTTGTCTTGAGTTGAACACGTGTACATTTTTAATTTATGAGCACTAACCCTCTAATCAGTTTATGAGAAGTTTTGTGTGAAGGGAGTTTTTAAGTTCCAAAGGAGAGGATAATGAAGAAATTGAAGATGGATCAGAGCTCAAGCTTGGGGATGCCCCCATGGCACCCTCTCTGAATATCAAGAACCATCAAGCGTCAAAGCTTGGGGATGCCCAAGGCATCCCCCCTTCTTCATCCACTATCATGAGGTCGTCTTCGTTGAATTATGTTTTTATCACTTTACATATTATGTGCTATGCTTGGAGCGTCTTTTTACTTTCAGTTTTGTTTGTTTGTTTGCTCGTCATATGCTTGTTGGATCCTTGCTTTGTTTGTGTGGGAGAGAGACACGCTCCGCTTTTTCGTTTGAATACTCCTGTGCTTCGCTTATATTTTGTTTAGTATTCTTAGCTACTGTTTGTTTGCTAGTAAGATCTCACTTTTAGCTTTTATCTTATTTAGATATGCTAGTAGTTATTGTTAAACTCTCTTGTTCTTCACTTATATTTGTTGGAGAGTTGTTATTGATAAATTCCTTGAATTGTCAAATTGACAAAATACTATTCATGTGACAAGGGAATGAAACGAAAGCCTGCATAGTATTGTAGATCATTGTGTGGATACTTGATACTTCTCATTTGTTTTGAGATATTAAGATGAATGCTTAAACTTGCTGGTTATTTGAGTGGAATTGATTAGTAAAGAAATACTGTTAAAAACTTGAAACTGTGTGGTGTTTCGTAGTTGTTAATTCATTAAGCTAATCTTTCCATCAAAAGAATTGTTTGGTCAACAAGGAAGACGGTGTGGAGTTTTTATGGTTATGATTGACTTATGTCTTATGTTACTCTGTTACCGGTTAATGTTAGATGTTTGCTTCAAATACCTTCTTTGCTAAGCCCAAAAATTCATACTGAGTGTATGGTTCACTCATGCATCCAAATCCCAAAGTAAAACTATCTTGCCAGCTGAGTCCACCATATCTACCTATGCATCGTATTTCCTCTGCTTCTGTTTTTAAGCTCATGAGGGAGCAGTGGAGAGTTGGATATAACTCGTGATGAGCAAGGTCATTTCCCCCCTTTCACCCGGTGTCGATGGATTACGTCTTTACATGAATCAACCCGAGAGCAGTTTAAGCAAAAATATAAATATAACTCAGCATTCTCCTCCGTGCAATGAAAATCTGAGAAATCAACTCTAAACATTGGACAGTGATAAAACCTAGGAGAAAGAGAAGCGTACTCGCTCCTCTAAAAACCAGCTGCTCTCACAAGTCTAAAAGCCTTGCTTGTTATGGGGGACTAGATAGCTTCTCTGTTGTGAAGTCGTTGACGAAAGCATACATGTCTCAAAATTGTTTCACTTCTGTTTCATAAAAATAAAAAGCTCTAGCACATAACTAATCCCTGCTTCCTTCTGCGAAGAGCCTTTCTTTTACTTTTAATGTTGAGTCAGTTTTCCTCTTCATTCTATCTCCACCAAAGCAAACATCTAGCATTGACCCTGGGTATCATTGATCATATTGCATCGTCAAGTTAAACATGAATCTTTATATTGACTTTACCGTTGAAAGTTGAACCTTTTTTGCTAAAACTTACATCTTCTTTGTTTTGATTATCAAACACTTTTGTTATGGAACTATTACCTTTGTGAATTAATCAAATATGTGGATCACATTGCTTTCATGTCTTTAACGTACTATTTATGAAAAGTTTTGCTTGAATGATTCAACTTGGTTATTCATTGCTTTCTTGCTATCAACTATAGACAATTGTTTTGTATCACTTCATTCACATCCTATGCTTTACATTACTATCTTGATCACGATTGTGTTGGCTGCATGTCTCATCAAAAATTATTTTCTTATCACATTGGGGATGCTGATACGTGTCAAACGTATCTATAATTTTTGATTGATCCATGCTAGTTTTGTGATGTTGTCACATATTTTATTATCATATTAATCATTTTTATGCATTTTTTTGGACTAACCTATTAACAAGATGCCTAGTGCCAGTTTCCTGTTTTTGCTGTTTTTGTATTTCAGAAAGTCCACCACAGGAAATATCGTTCGATTCTGGTGAAAATTTACGGAGATTTTTTATGCGACGGAAGGAACCAGAGGACCAAAGGGCAGCCTGGGGGGGCCACCCAGGGGCCACAAGCGGGTGGCGGCCGCGGCCCCCCTAGGACCCGCGGGTGGGGCCCGCCCCTGCCCTTTAAGCACCACCTCGGTCCCCTCCGACGCCTATAAATTCCCTTTAACCCTAAAAACGACGAGACGACCATCATTTTCTAGAGAAGTCATCCCGACGCGCCGTCATCTCAAACCCTAGTTTGGGGGTGATTCTGAAGCAGATCCCGGCACTTTGCCGGAGGGGAGATCGATCCCGGAGGGCTATTCATCGCCATGCCTTCCTCCGGGATGATTTGTGAGTAGTCCCACCTTGGACCATGGGTCAATGGCAGTAGCTAGATGTTAGTCTCTCTCTCTTGTGCTTCATGTCTTATGATCTTGTGAGCTGCCTAACATGATCAAGATCGATTATTGTAATGCTATGTGATGTGTTTGCTGGGATCCGATGGATTATAAAGTTAAGATCAGATTGTGCATGATTCTTATATGTTGATTTATGTTCTTGCATGCTCTCCGATGTGCGTAATTACTTTGGCCAAGTGATTGTGTGTATCTCCAAGAGAGGGTATTTATGCTAGATAGTGGGTTCATGCCCCCTTTCGTTCCTGGGCACGAGTGACAGAAACATCTAAGGGAGAGGGTGTGCTGTTGCTACTAAGGGTAAAACAGCGGTGTTAATGTCTCTTTTGATATTAGTATTGCTTACTTTATGCGCTTTACTTAATGCAAATGTCTGTTCCTTGCAACTTAATACCGATGGGAGACATGCTGGATAGCGATCCCACGGTGGACTTTTTTAGACAAAGATGCAGTTGGACTCAACGGTCTTTATTCATTGTCATGATGCCTACTTAAATATTATCATGTTCTCTTTGTCATAGCTAGATTAAGTTTGTGTTATAATCTTGTCAATTGCCCAGCTGTAATTTGTTACCCATCATATGATTGTTCTATTTACTTGAGAGACTCCACTAGTGAACCCATGGCCCCCGGTCCATCGTTTTACATTGATTGCAACCTTTATTCATCACTTTTCATCATCATTACTCCACTGGTCCATTTTCATATTTCATCTATTTCACTATATAATTAACCGCTTTGTTTTCTGCGAGACCGGAAAGATTGACAACCTTTCCGCCATTGGGGGCAAAGTATTTTGGTTGAGTGTGTGCAGGTCCATGTCTGTTGAAGATTAAGCGCCAGAGATCTTCAATATTCACTTTGTTGTTGATTTCATGGTCCTACTGGTTCGATAAATCTCGGTTCGTTATCAAGGGAAACTGCTGCTTGCTACATATCCGCCTTCGCTTGGGGCACCACCCAACTCTTCATCAGTAGCAATCACTGTCACTATCGCACCATGGAGATTATACTAAACACAAGCATAAACCTCATGATCTATTCAATCCAACAACAATAAAGAACAAACTCATGATGAAGATCCCTCTAAGCTATTATCCATAGACTCACACATGGCACCCGCACTGTCACCATGGCACCGTGATCACAACGGTGGCTCTGGAACTTATACTAGATAACACCACTTGAGCAACATCATATCCATTACATAATTAAAGAAGGGGAAAAATCATCCATTCAACTATATCAACAAAGCTCATGATAACAAGGAAGATCACATCATGGGAGAGAGATAACCACATAGCTACTTGTACAAGCCTCAGCCCCGATGAGGACTACTCCCTCCTCATCGCGAGAAGCAGCAGTGTCGATGGAGATGGCTTCCGAAGGTCGATCCCCGTCCCGGCAGGGTGCCGGAACAGGAACAATCTGACCCCCAAAACTTGTCGGTGATGGCGGTGGAGCTCTGTATCGTATTTGAGAAAATCCTTTGGGGGGCGTCGTTTTTAGTTCACGAGTGATTTTATAGGCGAAGACCCTCGAGGAGGCGATGCCCGAGGGGTAGGAGCGCCCCCCCATCCACGGGTGGGATCTAGGCCGCGGCCACAGGCCGCCCCTGGCCTGTGGGCTGCCCCCAGGGTCGCCCTTTTGGCTCTGGTCCTCATTTCTTCAACAAAAAATCCCCGTAAATTTTCGTCCAATTCCGAGAATATTTCTAGAAGTAACTTTCTGCAACAAAAACAGGGAACTGTCACTGGGCATATTGTCAATAGGTTAGTCCAATAAATGCCTCAAAATGATATAACATGATAGTAAAAATAGGTGACATTGATATAAAACAAGCATGGAACAATCAAAAATTATAGACACGTTTGACACGTATCACTTGGTCAGTTGGTCCAGTCCATTCGTGGGTTAAGTGCTCAAGGCCCAATGGGCTGGGATACGCCCCAAGTAGGCTGGTAATTTTCCATGCCCTAGGCCATGGCAAAATCTCACTGCTCAATCTCTTTGCGCATTATACACACCACATCCTGCAAACGAAGCGTTGCGTTTGTGAATATTCTCGTATTGCGTTACTTCAAAACTCCCCATATGATGTATATAATGGCACCAATGGAGGTCCTCTTTTTCTCCTTCGAAAGGCGGCGGTGTAATCGAGCCACCATCCATCAAAGTCCCTGTCCGTTGTGAAAACTGGTGAAGATACCGGGATGTCACAAGAGGCAAGCACCGAGTCTCGAACCCCAACGGTGAAATATCACTCATGGCAAAGGTGTTGCACCGTCTGACGGGTGTATATGGAAAAGCTTGCAAATCAGGTTGTGTGGCCATCCTCGTAATGCGAGATTGTTAGCCGTAATGATTTTTCAGTGCGCCACTATCCAGACAAAGAACTTGCACTTCGGCTTAGCGTGTGTCCTACAAATCTTGCTAGTGTCAAAAGGGGCATGAGCACCTAGGAGCTAGCATTTGTATTCAAATTTCGCTGAATAGACCATAGAGGTGATCCATCCCCATGTGATGGTATTTGGCTGAGTGAGGAGATGTACTTCATGGATGATGCCCCAAAGCTCGACGAAACTGGCTAAGTCAGGGGGGTCGTGGAGATGATCTGGAGCTTACAAATGCAAAATTCGTTCTGAAGCTCCTTGTTGATGGTCATGTTTTTCCTAGTGCAAATGACATAATAGTTCGGGGAACCAAATTTTGAGACCCCCTCCCTAATGCCACGAGTCATGCCAGAACGTGCACTTGATACCATCAACGTTATGCAACTGTCGTAGCCGCGCTCAAAAACCCCAAATAAGAGTTAATCTATGAGTTTAGTCATCTCTTATGATTTCTATACATAGTTGTAAATATACTTAAATACTTTTTCTCTGAGTTTTAATAAAAGGCTGCGGGGGACTCTTCTACATAATCATTCAAAAAACGAGAGTTATTCTATGATCATGCAAAATTTAAGGCCAGTAAGAAAGTATCGTGCCAAAGCACAGTGTCGCGACATGTACCGTGAAGTGTGCGAGTGGAGTGCCTTAACTCGGTGATGATAGAGTATAGACAAAATCAAGGATCAATGTAAGAGTAGATGGCACAAAAAAGACAACTTGTCTTTTAACACTTATATATGCCCGATTGATGTGTTGCATCATGTACGATGGCATAGAGACGATGGAATAGTGACATTGTTGAAGACAACACGTGTCTTGGATCAGCAGCAATGCACGGCCACTTTGCTATTTTTTTTTTTGCTGATTTCGCAATGGGGTGGCACCCAGCTGTTTGAAGTTTGAACACATGACAGCATATATGTATTCAACTGAGAAAATCATGCAGAAGATGGAAAGACAAACTCAATGCTATATTCGAAGCAACACAAGAGGGATTTCGATTAAAACCCTTGCTAAGCTAGGGTCCCACAGGAATTTAATTCCCACGGTACCCACGGAGTCCCACAGGAATAAGCACAGGATGTGAATTGTGAAATATACGTGATGGAACGCGACGGAAAGCAAAAATATGAATGACTCGACGGTTGGACATGCCTTTCGGTACGATATATTTAGAGTTTAAGCGCTTCAAAATTGCATCAATGGAAGAGATAAGTTCAGCTCTCATTCTCAAGAGCGTTGCCTATTCGTGTCAAATTCAAATATCCCTCTACGTTACAGTCAGGTGGCAAATAAAAAGTGGGCACTAAGCCACTAATCCACACGTACTGTAGTCCTTTCTTTCTCTGTCCAGCCTTCACGAGCTAATGTCGACACTAACAAATCTCTTCCTCCCATCATCCTTGTATGGCCCGAGGACATCCGCCTTGGGATCGTAGGGAACTGGAATACAAGAAAGAGCAAAAACACAAACACGTGTATGTGATTTACAGGAAATATAGCATGGAATTAGTGCCAAATATCACTTTGAGCGACAAAGGAGAGAGAAATAGAAGGGTAGTAATGGAATTTCTGTGAAAACTCTCCTTAGGCCCCACTTGGAATGCAGTGTAGTTTTCCTCTCCGTAATTTTAACCGGCCCCTGACGTGTAAAATAAACGGGCGTCTTTAGGTCCGTATTTTTATCCGACGCTTTCCAGCCGGAATACTGGCAATCCAAGCGGGGCCTTATGCGTTGAGCAAAACTCTGCTTTACTCCTAAAAGGAGGAATGGCGTAACACTTAGACACTTCGGACGATCTTTGGATCACAGAAATTTCATAGGTTTTTTTGTAGGATTCTAATCCTTAGTCATTTTTCCTATGGATTGTCTTTGATTGTGCTACCTTTTTTTTTTAAACGAGGCAAAAGCTTTGCATTTTATATTGATATAGAAGGAGCAAACAAGATACGGCCAAAGCCAACGGGAAAAAACATAACTGGCCCCTGCCAGAGACAGTGCCCCCCCCCCCCCCCGACCGGGAAGGTCGCACCTAACCAACCCCGTCCACTCTATCGGAGAGAAAAATCGTCATAGAGTCAACTAAGCGATAATCTCTCCAAGATGCCTATCGCCCGCGAAGATCCAGTTTCTTCCTTCGTCTTTAGTCTTCTGGACAAGGTCGGACGGCATTGTCGAGGTGTTGTTGAAAACTCGAGCATTTCTTTCTTTCCATATCTCCCAAGCGATCAGGTTCACTACAGACTTGACCCCTTTGGGGTGCGCCGAGGCGGTGTTGATCACCGCTTTCCAATATTCGAGAACTGTTGAGCGACCCGTGCCCATGTCCTGGACCAGGGAGGGACATGAAAGCCACGCGGCCGCCGCTTGCCAAATGCGCCTCGAGAACCTGCATTCGAACAGGATGTGTCTAGCGGTTTCTAGCTGACATTTGCATGGTTGACAGAGTGCGTCGTGCTGATGGCGAGTCTGTCCGAGGTCCACAACCTATTCTGCACCACAAGCCAAGCAAAGAACTTGCATTTTGGCGGGGCCTAAGTCTTCCACACAAGGTTGTTGTCTCTATGGAAAGGATTTCCTATGCCTTAGTTTTGTAGGAATTTGAACACCCACTCGAACCTATTTTTAGAGTCAAGTGCGTAGGATCAAGACATTTTTCATGAATTTCATCCAAACGACTATACATGCAGTTTTTCTCTGTTTTACAATTCTCTGTTTTGCACAGGCAAACCCGGTGACATCTTGTGTTGTTCATTTCTACAACCCGAAGAGGATCGTATATTCGAACATTGAAAAGGTGGAACTCTCCATTGCATGTCCTAACCTTAGTTGTTCGAGGATATCTATTAGAAATACCTTCAAACACGAGGAAGGTATACATGCCCTTCGAGTAGATATTCATTAACTAAGATAGGATTGAACTGTCATGCGGCACACTGCATGGAGGCTTCTCAAGTTACAGCGGGCTCATGCTCTCTACCATACAAACATGCTATAACATATGGGCGAGATTCTCTTCATGGTTAAAGTTTTTTTAAGAAAATTCTCACACCGCTAATCCGATTTACGTCTCGTTTTCGCCGATCGTTAGTAGCGTCAATATCTTAGATATTAGTTCATGTGTTGACACGTTGAACATTTCGTTGTTATTGCTAACAATTTCACATACTTACCACACTACATACTATTTATTTGCCAAATTATAATACCATGGTTGTCAGGTTAACTGTACGTCATTCTAGAACAATACAAGATTGCATGGTACTATTTTTTCTCAAATGATGGTATCTCTTATTTATATTCTGTACTTGAAGCAAATGTATCGCAAGGTAATTTTTAACATAAAAAATAATTAAAGAACAATTCAAGTATGGAGATATTAGTGTCCAACAACAATTAAATTAGAATTCAGAAAGTTCTGCTAAATAGATAGGAATTCTCCACTACAATATATCGTGAAAGTATTGCATCACACTGATATCATTATGAGATTCAACAATGCCCAAGAAAAAAAGTGCGAAATCCAAAGGTCATGTTCTGTCCGAATTTCAAGTATGACAGTGGAAACTCCAACATGACATGTATATTTCCATTGGCAACCAAATTGACGGTTCTTCTATTCCCAATGCATGTAATTGGTGCATCCAAACTTCCGAGTAAATCTCTAGCGGAATTAATTTCCAAGAGCCGAGTTGTGACTGCACCAAATACCTCCACCAGAGTTGCATAAAATTTGTACACGAAATCAAGGAACGTGGAATCTCTAGCTGCATTGCAGTAGTGCATTTCTGAATAGATGAGGATTCATACAGTCTGGTGCAGTCTCTCGTCTGTCTGAAGTAATCAACATGCTCCCTCACACCCTTACAAGACGCAAGAACGTCCAGCCCGTGTGCTCACCGGTTGACAAAACGAAGCACTTCACCTTCCGGCCACAATCAGGGCAGCACGCCAGAGGAATGGCAGGAGTCCAACGACATAGAAGACTGAAAGGGTCACTAGTAGGAAAACCCCTATTACTGGCGAACCTGGATAGCCTACCGCTGGCGAACGTGTGGTTCGCCAGCGCTCATATCGCCAGTGGTAACAGCTTACCGCTCTTGTTCGCCATTGCAGACTAGAGAGCGCCCTCGACCCCTTTAGCGCTCATATACTGGTAAGTAACTTACCACTGGCGAACCACTGCCTCGTTCGCCAGTGGTAGGCCACCTACCACTGGCGAACCAGTCGCATGTACGCCAACCGGTAAGTAATATGTATTTCTATTTACCTTTTCATTCCGCTCTGGATCTTTCAGAACTTTCTCCCTTCTCTCCGCGTGCCAGCGTATGAGTTTTGCTTCTTTACGGTCCGCGAAATAGCGCTGCAGACGGGGGATGAGCGGAAAGTACCACACAACTTTTCGCGGAGCTTTATTCCTCTCTTTCTTATATCGAGCAACCTTGCACACCGGACATGCGGTCTTGTCCGCGTCCCCTTCCCGAAAGATGTAGCAGTCGTTGATGCACACGTAGTATTTTTCGTGCGGTAAATCAAAGGGGAACATGATTTTCTTGGCCTCGTCACAACTTTTAGGACACGTGTTCTCCTTCGGAAGCTTGCTCTGCCAGTATTGCAGACTTGCGTCGAGGCTTACGTCGATCCATTTGTATCTTGCCTTTATCTGCAGAACATCGAGCGCTACTTTTAAGCGGGAGTCATCCGGTTCGCAATCTGGATACAACGGAGTATTCGAGTCTATCTCTAGTTACGCCATCTTAGATTGCTCTCTTGCAGCAGATCTGGGGTTAGTCTTCTTCTTGAAAAGCAGTTCTTTGAGATGAAGGTCCCGCACGACTGAAGTTAGCGGTGCCCGCGTGTACTCGTCTTCCTCCGTTACGTGTTGTTCATCACTGTCTTCTCCAGCTTATATATCATGTATCGGATGAGCAGGCTCTTGATCATCTTCTTGCACTTCGTTGTCATCATTGACCTGCTGCCCTTACTGATCATTTTCTGCCGCCGCCCCATGGATTTCGTCATCATCTTCATCATCACTTATCCACTGAGTGTGCCCCTACATGAAACCACGCCTGAGCAGGTGCTCCAGCAACTGTCCGCTAAAGGGGTCGAGGGCGCCCTCTAGTCTGCATATTCGACACGAACATTGTATCATTTTGCGATTATCCCGTAACATGTCTTCCGTCGCATGCCTCAAGTATGTATTCACGACACGTTCGCTCAAAGTGACCATTGGCGTCTGCACGGTGTAGAACAAATAATACAATTATTAAAACCATATATATATATATACATATATATATATATATATATATATATATATATATATATCGTTTTTTACGGAAAAAATCGGCATGACCTTCCTACAAAATAGGACCTAAGAGGGAGTGTCAAAATTTGTCGAGACAGAAATTAATCAACATCCCGGCAAAATATTGATAACTCATTTTAATTTCACATTTTCACACAACCATAACATGCACAATTTCACACATATGTATAGTCAATTCTGCCAAATTCCGGTCAATTTCACAAAAAATCGTTAATTTATATATAGTCAATCCATCATAATTAGATGACCACATGTACGAGATCGAGTCAAGTTCACCGAGAAAGTGGTGTGGAGCTTGGAGCTTTGAATCTTAGAGAGAGAGAGAAAGTGTGTGTGTGTGGGGGGGAGCGGGGGCTAGATCTAGATCTAGAATAGTTGTGGAGTGAAATCCTTTGGTGGATAGGATGTAGAGAGGGAGGTGAGGTTAGATCTATGAACTAAACTAGTTTTTATTTGTTAAAACTAGTGGAAATGATTGAGGGATGAGCATTTAATGGAATAGCTTTGAGCTACTATGAAGTGGAGAGTGAGGTGCAATAATGGAGAGGGAAAGGGGACAAGTCGGGTTGATGTGTGAATCCCAAGAAACCACTGGCGAACTGCCAGCTCGTTCGTGGTACTTAAAATACCGCTGGCGAACAGCTTCAGCATGTTCGCCAGTGGTAAGTGAGGGCCCGGGCGACCCCAGCGGGACCACCTACCACTGGCGAGCAGGAAAGCATGTTCGGCAGTGGTACTTAACTTACCGTTGGCGAACAAGCTCCGTGTTCGTCAGCGGTAGGTGGCCCCGCTGGGGTCGTCCCGGTCACGCCCTTACCACTGCCCACTGCCCACTGGCGGACAGGGAAGCGTGTTCGCCAGTGGTAGTGCAAGTACCACTAGCGTAGTGGAATTAATATTCACCAGCGATATTTATTACTGGCGAAGTGTTTTTTTTGTTCGCCAGCGAGAGTCTGATGGCTATAGGCCTTTTCCTACTAGTGGGTTGTTGAGCGACATGTCGATAAGCCGACGAACACTGGAGAGGATAGGCAAGAAGAGAGAGGGCCGGCAGGGAGTAGGGAGCAGCAGTGGCGCCCCACGACGAACACGAGAGAATGGGGAATGGGGAATTACGCATGTGAGGGACATGAGAAGGTTTTTGTAGTCCTGCCGTTATTGCGGAAAAAAAACCTACTGCACGTGGGCCCATCACCTCAGTTTCGATGCCATGTTAATAAATACGTACAAGCAGCATATGCGGTGACCGTACGTGACCCTACAATAGCGTATTCAACGACCGTAAATTCATAATCCGAGAATACAGTGACTAAACTGATTTGTACGGACACGTGATTCATTTTACTCCTCACAATTTGGCAACCGTTTATCAACTTGTCCTCTCAACATGGGCCCACAAATGCAGTCACTGTTTCTTATTAACTTCAACGGAATGCAGCCACTGTTTATATACTCCAAAGCAAAACACGTACTACGTCGTCCTAGCCTGTAAATTAAGACCCACCATCGAAAGATGTCCCCGCGCAGCGTGCAATACTGGGCATTGACCGCGTTGATCTTCTTGCTATCATCCAGCTACATGACAACGGCCGGGAAGGTCCCGGCGATCATCGTGTTCGGGGACTCGACGGTAGACGCCGGAAACAACGACTACATCCCCACCGTCGTCAGGGCCAACTTCCCGCCGTACGGGCGCGACTTCGACGGCGGCGTAGCCACCGGCCGGTTCAGCAACGGCCGCCTCATCACCGACTTCCTATCGGAGGCGCTCGGTCTGGCGCCATCCGTGCCCGCCTACCTCGACGGCAGCTACACCATCGACCAGCTTGCCACCGGCGTGAACTTCGCTTCGGCAGCCACAGGGATGGACGCTTTGACTGCAAAAATCTCAGTAAGCTACTAATCACTCCCCATTAATCATGCACCCTGTCTGTGCGTGCTACGAAGAAATTTTGCCTCGTTTTCATTGGGGGGTTTAAAAACGTTTACCTCGTGTTTTAGTTCGACGATGTTGATCGATAACCTATATGCATTGGGGTCTAAGAAATTGTGATTAAGTACACTACTCCCTCCTTCCCCATTCAGACAATCCTTTTTTGATTGACGGGGTGAATGTATGAGAAAATCCATACCTAGGACAACTCCAATGGTGCCTCTTATTTTCATCTCATATGTCTATTTGTGTCAGCGGCCCAAAACCACTTCTCAACGGACTTCTCGAAACCCGCCCGTCGGCACGGCACGATACATAATCTTTTCCGATTTTCTCTTCCTTCCTCTCCCAACTCGAGTCAACGTCGCTGCCGCTTCTCAAGCACCAGCCGAAGCCATGACCGACGCACCGCGCCCCCATTCTCGTTTGACGTAGCCGATGCGCTGACAACATTCTCCTCCTCCGCTACCAAAGCACCCATGTTCGTGCCGAAGAAGGAGAAAACCAAGGACCACAACCAGAAGGGGGTGACCAGCGTGGAGGGGAAAAGAAGCTAAAGGAGGCAAAGGCCGCCGCCATCCTGCAGACCGAAGTCACTGTACGAGCCCAAACGGATGTGGTAGCCGCGCAACAAACCCACCTCGTGTTGGTTGTCTCCGGGGTGAGCCAAGGCTCGGGATGCTCCGGAACCGCCCACCCAGGAGCTCATCGTTGTTTTGCATTCTCTCAACATCCTAGTCGATGTACGGCTACTTCCTCGACAACGTGCCGCAACCTGCTATGATGACTCGGTTCTCCCCGAGCTCATCATCCCCAGAGGTCGGAGTGGGCAATCAGCAGCTAGAGAGGACATGTTTGATGTGGAGAGGATGGCATGTTTGATTTGGAGTTCGCACAAGCAATACAAACACAAAGACGTGTAAAAAAAAACATATCGTACACACACGATGAAAATAAGGTGTTGTGTGACGCAAGAATGAAGATTGCGCAAGATCCTATTTGTTCTGACGAGCAAAAAGAAAGCGCATAGTTGAGAAGGATATACGAGTATTTCCATCAACGGAAACGGTATCCCCTTTGATTTTTAAGGTGATCGCAATGAAAACTCTCCTCCAACATAGGTGATTGGGTAATGGCAGCCAACCTGAGAATCATGAAATATGACTGAGGACTGGGTATGCAAAAACGAAGGCCATAATCATGACTCGAAAAGATTGATATCTCAATCTAATCTCATATTGTGTGTTTATATAAACTATATGTCATTTTTGAGATAATTATGGGACTTTGATAGCTGCGTAGCAGCTTAATTTAACTTGCAATATGTTCTAAACAATTTATTTTGTGTTTCATATTTTTATATGAGTTTTATCAACATAGGACGAAATAAAAAAATGGAATAAAAACGTAAATGTCTGCCGAAAAATTGGGGCGTCGTTGTGTTTGCCATCGGACCGGGCGTTGACGGCAAGTCGCACCAGTTTCCGGTAACCCGTCGGCATCATCCACGCGACCGTGGTGTGCATCATCGAAGTCAAGCAAGCGAAACAAATAACTCACCAGCGCAGCGCCTTCCTGCAGATCGGCAACCTTGCTGGTCCTCCCCGGCGTCAAGAAACGGCCCTAAACCCTCGCGTACTAACTACTACGTAGAAACTTAAACATGTAACTTTGACACCCTACCTACCAGGATGTATATGCAATGACATTGAGGTCTCAAATGTGTGAAGATGACACACCAATACTTGGAGTGCGACAATAACTCTAACACGGAAGCAAACATGCATGCATGTCACGCCTCACTAGCTGACGGTTCCCTCACGTCCCCTCTCCAACAGCTCCGCCGGGAAAAGCCCGTGCGGCTTGGCGGCGGCAAAGCTTCCTCTACCCGCATGCTAGCGGTCTGGATGTGCTGGCCTCGGGCTAGCGGCGATGCAGCAGACAGGCGCGTCTCGGTCGATGTGCCTCCGTCCTTGACGGGCGGCGGGGATGGCGGGCGCGGTGGTAGTGGGCCATGGAGGCGATGAGCAGCCCAGTGGCGGCAGAAACCATGTGGATTGAAGCGGCCAGATCTGGGATAAGCAGAGTGAATTGTGGATGGTGCTGAGGTCGCTGGGCTCGTCGCCGCCTTCCGATGTCACCCCTTCCTCTCCTTCGGTCGTGTTTGAGCCAGATATAGGCCAGGCGGGCGCGGTTCTGGCAAGTTCATCCATGTCTAAACAATTATGTCATTGTTCCATCGATGCGAGACCTTAGACGCCGGGCAACGGTCCTGGAAAGCGGACTGCGCGACCAACTCACCGGAGAACGACGTGGTGGTGGTGATGGTCTTTCTCTTTGTCCATGAGGATGGCGAGGAGGGAGCAACGGGGACCCTGGTGTTGGCGGCGCTTCGACCATGACAGCTCCCGGATTGCGTCCTGAAGGGGTTGACTTGGTGACAGCGAGCGGTCCGATGTATCGATAAGTAGTGCCAAGGTTTTACAGGCAAAAGCTCAGCGCTTCGACGCCAGCGGCGGCAATGCCTGTGGGTATCATTTATATCTTGAGGGTATCGTTTTGGTTACCTTCCATGCGAGATGGCTCCGGGTAAAAACCCTCGACCGTGTCGGTCTTGGCAACGGTGGCGGGCTGCATGGAGCTCCGATATCTCTAGGTCTTGATATGTTTCATCGGTGGGCAAGCTTGGATCCATTTCGAGGCACTTTCAACGCTGCCATGGGGCATCTTTGTTGACCTCTTATACTTTACACGTGACTTAGTTTGCGCCTATCTCCATCCTCGTTGTTGGCTGATAGGATCGGCGCTTCACGGCCCCAAGCGAGAGGGCAGGCGACCCTCTCCGACAACAACTTGGTGGTGTGGTGCGACGATGTCTGGTGGCTTCACAAGGAGGCGTAGTGTCACCTCTTGTTAGTTGTCTCGGTTGCCTCTTCGGGGTGTGGCTACTCCTATACTTATTTTAAGCTCGTCAAGAATAACGAGCTAAAATTTTAGATTGGCTCGGTTTGTTATGTGCTCGCGAGCTGCTCATTAAGAAAATATTGGTACATAGTACATGGCAGAGTACGCAATACGTAAAACGTGCATATGTGATATATCCGAGTAGACTTACATGTCTAATTGATCAGCCAATTCATATCAATACGATTAAAAGTAGACATGGAGCTAAGCAAGCTATCTAGCATCAAGATTCAACTAAGCAAAGCAAGATATCATGCACACATGTGAATGGTATGTCTGACATGCGTTAGAAACTAGGCACACAATGTGAATACTCACATTTCCGTGGGCAAAACTCGGCTGAGTGATGGCGTAGTTGACGGGACTGAATGTTATTTCGCTCCCCGGCAACGGCGCCAGAAAACTGCTTGATGGTGTTGGTAGAGTTCGGTAATACCCCAAGCGAATGCGTGGATGTAGCAAGTAGCAGTTTTCACTCAGTGAAGACCAAGGTTTAATCGAACCGGTAGGACTTTGAAATCAATAACGAGGTGACCGTCAACGATCTCTAACGCTTAATCGTTAACGAACGTGGACCTACATACACTCAAACAATTACTTTGCCCCCAACGGCCAGAAGGTTGTCAATCTTCCTGGTCTGTTAAAAACAAAGCAGTTAAACGTATGGTGTAGTGAAATGATTTATGAAAACGGACCAGCGAGTAAGTGATTATGGAAATCAAGTAAATGAGGTTGTAAAAAATATAAAAAGATGGACCGGGGGCCATGGGTTCACTAGTGGTGTCTCTCCAATAAATAAAATACTCATATTAAGGGTAAACAAATTACAGTTTGGCAATTGATAAAATTATAATACAAACTTAATCCAGCTATATCAAAGTGTTCACGGTAATATTTATGTATGCATCACAACAAGGAACAAAGACCGCCATCCGATCGACTGCATCTTTGTGTAAAAGTCCATCTAGGGATCGCTATCCAGCCTGTCACCCATCGGTATTAAGTCGCAAGCGATAAACAATTGCATTAAGTAATACATATGAAGTAAGCAACATTTATAATCATGTAGATGTAAACACCGTTGTTTTACCCTTAGTCGCAACATCACACCCTCGTCATTAGACGTTTCTGTCACTCGTGGCCAGGCACAAGAGAGGCATGAACCAACTATCTAGCATAAATACTCACTCTTGGAGACATAAGCAATCACTTGGCCAAAGCAACTACGCACATCGGAGAGCATGCAAGAACATAAATTAATAACTAAGAATCATACACAATCTGATCATAACTTCATAATCCATCGGATCTCAAAAAAAACATCATATAGCATTACAAATAGTCGATCTTTATTATGTAGGGCAGCTCACAAGATCATAAACGTGAAGCACAAGGGATAGAGACAACCATCTAGCTACTTCCATGAACCCGTAGTCCAAGGTGGAACTACTCACGCTTCATCCCGGCGGAAGGCATGGCGATGTAGAGCCCTCCGGGATCGATCTCCCCTCCGGCAGCGTGCCGGGAGCAGCTTCAGAATCTCCCCAGATTAGGTTTCGAGGAGGCGGCAGCGTCGGGTCGTGTTTATGGAAAATAATCGTTGCCCCCAATATTTTAGGATTTTATAGGAGTCGAGGGGGGCCCCGTGGGTCCCTATGGGGCAGTAGCCAGGGGTCGCCCCTGGCCTCTGGGTGGCCCCCCAGGCTGCCCTTTGGTCTTCGGCTTCCTTTTGTCGCATAAAAAATCCTCGTAAATTATCGTCCAATTCCGAGAATATTTCCAGAAGTAACTTTTCTGAAATAGAAAACAGCAAAAACAGGAAACTGGCACTAGGCATCTTGTTAATAGGTTAGTCCGATAAAAAGCCTAAATATGATGTAATAAGATAGTAAAAACATGTAACAATAACATATAACTAGTATGGAACAATCAAAATTTATAGATACGTTTGACACGTATCACTGAACTAGTCAGGCCATTGGGTTGTTTTGGTCTATCAGGTCAGTTAGATAGGTTATGAGGCTTGTGAGCTCGCTCGTTAATGATAACGAGCAAAAAATCATGGTTTGGCTTGAATCGTTAACGAGCCGAGCTAAACGAGTGATCATTAAGGTCACTGAGTTTCGAGCTTTATATCCAGACCTAGGACTGACTACCAATGCAACGTGAATTATCCAATAACGATTGTGGCGGAGGACTGTAAGCCCCCAACTCCCTTGGCTGACATGGGATGCAACAAGTCTCTTTCTAGCACTTACTACTTGGTTTCTTTGTTGCCACCATCAGGTGTCATCGTCGGTAAAATCTCGTGATTCACGACGGTAATGAACCTCCCTTCTCAGGCTGCTTAGGGAGATAGTAAGAAATCCGTTTTCGTGGACTACAGTTAGCTAGCGTTCCATATATGGAATATCTCAATATTTCAATGAAGATGCCGTTGCGTAAACAATCGTCAAGCCAACTAGGAGGGACACCCTCCATGAATAACAAGCTCACACTCTCGCTCGAACAAATCAACATTGAGAGATCAAACCGATGCAACAAATGCAAAAAAAAGAACACAAAGAATGCTCAAATCTCTCTCAGATCGCACACAAACAATCAAATTCTATGTAGAGATTGGAGATGAAGAACAATGAGAATATATAGTAATGACTCCAACATCTAGATAAAAAAGGTTCCTTTCACGTGGAAGAGATATTTGGCGTAGGTGGAAATGTAGATCTTGATCTCCTATGTTTTTTTTTTCCTAAAAAGGATGCAACAATTATTGGGTTGATGGAGAGCAAACAAGTTTTTGAGGTCAATAATGGGGAAGAGAACGGGGCAAAACCTTAATTAACTTTTGACAACAAGACCCGCTTTTATAGGGAAAGTGGAAATTATACCATTGGAGCAGTTTTTGGCATATCCACGATCAGTTGGGAATTCTAGATGGTTCAGAATACTCTTGGTAATAAGAGTAGAATCCATTAAAAAGCTACTTGTTCAGTCTAAAATGGATTCTTACCGAAAAATTCCACACTGTTCATAATTCATTCTGAATCTGGACTACCCGGAATTCCAAAACAGCATAACCACTCATACGAAAAATGTGATATCTTGTTCATGTGTACTACATCTTAGATGATTGTGTGATTGTTTTGAAGTTAACAACAATCTGTAGCTCCTCACATAGAGAAAAATCAAACACCAACAAAATAGGTTAAATCCAAAAAGCGAAAGGTTTGAACTCTCTGGAAATGAAGAGTCAAAAAGCCTCCGACACCAAAAACACTATATCATTTTCATCTGAACTTAGTTTTTGTTGAATTCAGCCTTGTTACGAAAATAAAAACAAGCCCTAGGTTCTCATGTAGACAAACACCAAATAGCAATGAAAGATGTGGCCTAGGAATTGAACCGAAGTTCCCCCCCTCCGTAGTGTGTCTATTGATCCTATTACTTGCTCGGTCTCGCACCAAACACATTGAGACCGGTAAACTATAAAACCCTAGAAAATTAAAACCTTTGTCTTGCTCATGCCGCTTGAGCTTGATGATGATGATTATTCTTGCCTCAAGTCGTATTGCTTCACTTGATCATGTTACTTGGTGAATTTTTACGAATTGCTCCCCATACCACTATGTGCAAGCTTCTCTAGAGGATATCTTCGTAATTCCATTATCACAAAATCGATGGCAAGCTTCAACTGTATGATCTATTCTAGATGCTCACGTTACTTGCACTTATCAAACTTGATGACCATAACAGCTTGATGTAATCCTAGTGAAATTTTCATTTTGATGCAATCTCATAGAAAGATAACTAACCCATCAAGATACACCAAACACATGTATTATGGGTTAGTTCGCAAATCACAATTGTCAATTGCTTCCCATCCCATGGGATTTCTTTATTCCACATGGTACACAATTTATGCCTTGCGAGTTGACCAACTTCAAACATATTTGTTCTTCGGCTTGGTCAACCTTGCATATTTTATTTCTTCACTTCTTTTTCTCTATCATAATTTCTTGAGGTCCATAAGGAACTCTTCCCTTAATTGCATGCTTCAAGCTTTGATCAATTACAACTCAACATAAAAGTTCATCATGATCTTGACTTAGTGCCACATATCTTGAAATCTTCTCTTGTAATCATATTCTCCAGACTTTGATCCTACATGGCTGAACTCATAAACTAGAGCACACAACCTTTATATTCCACACAAGAAGTCTATCTTCATAAATGATGTCAATAACTAATGTATATCAACATATTCATGGCATACAACCTTGAATCCAACACATGGTGTTCGAGCATTTCCTATGAAAAAAATTCAAATATAATTCAATAAAATCATTAGTCCATAGAGATTATCATTAACTATCAAAATCACACAAAGGGCACCATACATTTTCAGTCGTGCCCCTGTTAAAAGTGTTGGCTCCAAGATTTAACTTCCTGATGACGATCCCAAGTTTGACCTTTAGGTTAGACCCGTCAACACCAATGCACACACGCGTAATTTTTATTGGGCCTCTTGTTGTTTCTGTCAATGATTTTTCATCAGTGGTAGGTTGATGTACTTGTCTGTGTCCAGCTCCAACACATGCTTTTGACCGCCGCATCGAATAGAATCAAGCTCTACGATACTCCCCACTTTTTGCCACTACTACCTCCCCAACCGCAGTCAGAGTCGCCACCATCTCTCCAGCGGTAAGCTCTCACATCCCAGCCCGCACCGGATGACTGGTACACATGTGTCTTAAACCCTGGGAAAGTTGTCATGATATTTTGATGATTTTCGAGAGAAGTTGGAAGCTAGTTCATCCAGAAGTTTTGAAGGATCATCTTAAATTTTTTCAATGGCGAAGCCAGTATTTGTCAAAAGCTGACCTTTTGTTTCTTTTACGTTGTCAGACACGAAACAAGAGGAAGTGGAGGAGCGCATTCAATGTGTCCTTACAACAAATGAATGTTAAGCTTTACATAGTTAATCGGTATCAGCATGATAGCATGGCTCGATACAGAGAACTGTTATGGTTTGCACTTTTGCTAGATAACCACTGGCATGGCATATGCACAGGCGAAATTACCATGTAGGTTTCGATAGGCTCGAGCCTACCCTCAACTTTCAGCAAAAAAAAAACATCAAATATGTATGCCTCAACCATGATTGATGAAAGATCAAAATTTTATTAGTGAGGGGAGCAAAGAATGGCTGTAATGAAGCTAAACGGAATCAACAGCCTAAGCCTTGCGCCGTAAATGCATGGGCAATGTTGCGTCTAAGTTTTGAGAATTCATTACAGACGGGCCCGTGTTGTCTATTGAAACCAAGTACTTATTTATTTGAGCCTACCCTATATTTTCATCTTGGATTTGCCGTTGCATACGCACAATTTATCCGCGTCAATCCTAGGATCAGTACGGTTCAAAAAAGAAAACAATTATAGGATCAGTATATTCCAAAGGACATAAGCTCCCCTTTAATATGTATTTCTACAGATTATATAGGAGTATTTTTTATCGATTTGAAAGGTTCTTTTGATCTCCTTTTCTGGCGCGTACATCCGTTTCACTTTGCCGTCTACATCCGCGGGAGGTATTTTTCGGGAGACTTTAGTCCTAACTTAATTTGTTAATTACAGTCAGTGATACCCCTAAGCCAGCAGCTGGACTACTTCAAGCAGTACAAGGGGAGGCTGGAGCTGGCAATGGGCGAGGCAGTGGCAGACAAGATCATCGCCGAGGCCCTCTACGTCTTCAGCATCGGCACGAATGATTTCATGCTGAACTACTTCGTCTTGCCTCTCCGGCCCGCGGAGTACACACCGGAAGAGTTCGTCGCCTACCTGGTCGGCCTCGCCGAAACCGCCGTCCGCGACGTCCACGAGCTCGGCGCGCGCAAGGTCATCTTCACCGGCATCCCGTCGTTCGGGTGCCTGCCGGCAGAGAGGACGACGAACCGCGACGCACCGGGGGAATGCAACGAGGAGTACAACAGGGTGGCGCTGAGGTACAACGCCGAGCT
Source organism: Puccinellia tenuiflora (assembly GCA_012064385.1). Lineage (NCBI taxonomy): Eukaryota > Viridiplantae > Streptophyta > Magnoliopsida > Poales > Poaceae > Puccinellia > Puccinellia tenuiflora. Next base: position 219,734 of record QRDG01000002.1, read on the forward strand.
CCAGGCCGCCCTGGGCAGGCTCGACGGCGAACTCGGACCCGGCGGCGCGCAGGTGGTGTACTCGGACGTGTACGACGGGTTGTACGACGTCATTGCCAGCCCGTCGGAGTACGGCTTCGAGAACGCGGCGGAAGGCTGCTGCGGCACGGGGGTTTTCGAGACGTCGGTCTTTTGCGCCGTGGGCGCGGCGTTGACGTGCCAGGATGCTGATAAGTATGTCTTCTTCGATGCAATTCATCCTTCCCAGAGGACATACATGATTTTGGCGGACAAAATTATCAAAACTGCGCTACAGGTAATCGCTTGACATTATGTGTCTTTACATGGAAATCAGACAATGTTGGTAAAGCCTGTGTCAAGAGTCGGATGACATTGGCTTGGCATTGTGGATGCTGTATATGTGTGTATAAACATGGTCAAAGTTTGCAATGTTTGATTTAGACAAACTAATATGTATTATATTTAATACCCCCTTCGTTTCTAGATATAGGGCGTACTCACTCCGTCCTCAAATAAGTGGACATCTAAAAAATTTAAGACCGATTATGGAGTAGAGTAAAAAATACATTGGGAAGGTGCAAACCTCCATCTCTCTCCTCTTCCCCACCTCCAATGAGATAAGTGCATGTAGAAAATAAGGAAACCATATGTTGAATATTATTGGGCTTGATTTCCATGTGATGAAAGAGAAGCATTGTTTTATACTTTAAAATGCATTGGGAAGATAAAAGTACACTCTTTTGTGGACAAATTTCAAAGCTAAACGTCCACTTATTTGAGGACGGAGGAAGTATAAGATTTGGCACGAGAATTAAATCTTGCTCGTAGAGGGAAAAATTACACCAGTTTTGGATGGAATTACCTCAGGCTAATGGACATAGTCAAAGAGGAGTATACATGAGATAAGGGAACGTAATCAAATACCTAAAAAACGTCCAGGTGAATGGTGGAACACGATACACCATATATTTTCAATTTTTTTCAAAAAATAATACACCTTATATCTAGAAGCAGAGGGGTGTGAGGAAGTAATCATTATTCTGAGTCGAGACTAAGACCCATCTCGTGATAACAATGGAACTCATGCAAGTGCTCAAGCATTAAACAGTTTTTATAGGATACACTACAACACGAATGTTGATCTACGAAGGATTCGTAGCCACGGTTAGCGAAACCATGGCTGATCACGAGTTGAGGTGACGATTTCGTTATCTCCCGTCACGGGTCCATGCGAAGCCCACTCGGCCCAAAAAAAGTTGGGCCAATAGCTCCTGTGCGACGTCTTTCCACGGTATTGGAAGGAAAGCGACATCGTTGGCAAGAATAGCTCCCTCACGACGTTTCAGACGGCCCAAATAGCCAAGGCCCGACCTGGCCCTCTTTCGCCCTTAAACGCAACTGATAGAATCGTTAGAGGTTAGGATCATGTTAGCCGGGCTAGCGTTGGACCCACCACTTATCCACCTCAGCGCGGGACCCACCACTTATCCACCTCAATGCGGGACCCACCACTTATCCAACTCAGCGTGGGACCCACAACTGTATCCACATCAGCGTCATCAATTTACAAGACGGGATACCGATCTAGCACTGCGTCCGTGCCATTGCCATTGCTTCCCCTTTCACCCTGTTTTTTCCAATCTTGCTCTTCTCCGGCGACGGAGTGCGGCACCGCCGGCCGTCGAGAGATGTCTAGCTCCGCTTCTGCCTCGCACCCAACATGGCCACGGTATGGTGCAATGCCGATGACAACATGCCCTGACTGTTCACACCCGGAGCCTCTGAAGCGGTGGGTTAGTAAGACTGATCAGCATGGCAATCTGGGGCGCAAATTTGTGAAATGCTTGAGCAAGCCACATGCTGGAGAAGGGGGCAAGGTTAGATCTGAGTTCTTTTGCAGAATTTTGCTCTAATTTCTCCTATTTCCATCGAATTTGAGATTTAGGGTTCATGTTGCCGTTTTCAGATGCTGTCAAAATGCGGGCATTTCGAGTGGATGGATGAATATATTGCGAGGCTTGAATTCGAGGGATCCATTGATTTGAGTGTAGGAAAAACCCAGGAGCCCAATTTGCCGCTTCCTGTGGAGAATTTGGGCTCGGACAGAGCCGTGCCGACGACGGGGAGTGCGCCCAATGCTGAACTGCCCACCGAACTGAAGGTGGAATTGAAGAAGATAAACAAACATCTAAGGCAGATGATCGATTTGAAGAAGCAAGCAAACATGATGGCTGGAGGGTTTTATAGTTGCATCATTTGTATCTGTTTGTTTTACTTGTTGTCCATCCTTCGTTAGCAGTTGTTCCCGTTTGTGTTAACTGAATAAAATCAGTAATTTTCCAAATATTTCTCTATCGCATACTAGCACTTTTCAGTTCTTCAGTTAACAGAGTGTGCAAAACTTTTCAATTCTTCAGTGAAACGAACCATACATTGATACATAGCTTAGTTCTTCAGTTAACAGAGTACATAGTTCTTCAGTTAACAGATTACATAGTCTTAAAGCAAAATGAATCATATACATAGCGTAATCGGGCTTGCCGTCGCCACTCTACCCCTAAACTAACACCCAAAATTGGGCTCATCGGAGCCCCCGAAGTGCGGCGGCGACGAGGCGGCGGCGCCGCTCACTCCGAGCCGGAGCTAAAGTCGTACTCGGAGTTCTGATCCTGCATCTCCTCTTCCCACTTCTTCTTCTCCTCCTCCCACTTCTTCCGCTTCTCCTCCTCTTGGCGTGATGCGGCGAGACCCTGCTCGTAGCGGAGGTTCTCGAGCTCCTCTTCCAGGCTTCGCCGCGCGGCACAGTCCTCCTCCTCGAGCTTGCTGCGCTTCATCACCTCGGTGATCCAGGGAAGGGAGTCTTCATCGGCGAAGTCCCCGGGCAGGAGGCCGTCGCCCGGTGGGTGGTCCTGCTCCTCCTCCTCCTCCTCCCTCTTCGGCGGCGGCAGCGGTGCGGTCCGTGCAACGGAGGAGCTCCCCGCGCCGGAGGAGCTTCCCGCCTCGAAGCGCCGGTCGTACTCTTCGACATCGCGGCGGAAGAACTTGTGCGGCGGCGTGAGGCCGAGGTTGGTCCACTTGTGCGTGCCGCGCTTCCGACCGGCGTCGGAGAGCACCAGCCGCTGCCGCTCCGCGTCGGAGCGGTTTCCACCGGGCGGCGCGTTTCCACGACCGCGCGATTGGCCAGCCTCGCCTCTCCCGCGTCCGATTGAACCCCCACGCCGCGGCATCTGAGATCTTTAGGCGGAGCGGGTGGTTTTGGTCACCGGCGGCGAGTGTGGGAGCGGGGGCGGCGTTTTCGGTCAGATCTAGCCACAGAGCGATGTCTTTCCGTGGATAAGAAGGGAAGCCGCTAGTGCGCCGGTGCAGTCGAAAAAAAAAGTATGTGGTTGGCTTGGGCCGTGACATTAGGATGAAAGTTAGATAAGGCCCACAAAAATAACAACATATATTATATATACTGCAATAACGAAATCGGACGAAATCACTAGATTTTCATAGTGCAATTACTAGATATATTCATACCGCAAAAGACATTCTAAAGGACATATTACAAAAGACATGCTAATTTATACTACTATGATCCTAGTAATTTACTAGGACTGGTACTACTACTGCCCTACTACTACGGGCACTACTACTGCCCCCCCCCCCTACTACTGGGGGCGCGCCTTCACCGGCGCCTAATCAAACCGGCGCCTCTGCGCCGCCGATGCATCGTCGTCGTCATCATCATCATCGTCGTCGTCGTCGTCGTAGCCATTGTCATCGTCGGAGGTGTAGTAGTCCTCCGATGGTGTCTCCGGCTCCTCCGGCTCCGGCTCCGGCACCTCCTTGATGGTGGATATTAATAAGTTGGGTGGTGCCCCAAGCGAAGGCGGAATTGTAGCTAGTAGCAGTTTTCACTCAATTAAAAAACCGAGGTTTATCGAACCAGTAGGACTTTGAAATCAACAACGAGGTGAATGTTGAAGATCTCTGGCGGTTAACCTTCAACAGACGTGGACCTGTACACACTCAACCAAAATACTTTGCCTTCAACAGTGGAGAGGTTGTCAATCTCTCCGGTCTCGCAGAACACAAAGCGGTTAATTGTATGATGAAATAGATAAAATATGAAAAGTGACCAGAGGAGTAATGATAATTAAAAGCAAGTAAATAAGGTTGAAAACAATGTAAAAAGATGGACCGGGTGCCATGGGTTCAATAGTGGAGTCTCTAAAGTAGATAAAATATGCATGTGATGTGTGAACGAATTACAGCTAGGCAATTGACAAGATCATGACACAAACCAAATTTAGCTATGACAAAAAAGACATGATAATATTTATGGAGGCATCACGACAAGGAACAAAGACCGTTGATTCCAACTGCGTATTTGTCTAAATAGTCCACCGTGGGATCGCTATCCAGCCTGTCACCCAACGGTATTAAGTTGCAAGCAACAGACAATTGCATTAAGTAAAGTGCATGATGTAAGCAATACTAATATCAAAATAGACATTAACACCGCTGTTTTACTCTTAGTAGCAGCAGCACACCCTCGCCCGTAGACGTTTCTGTCACTCGTGCCCAGGAACAAAAGGGGGCATGACCCCACTATCTAGCATAAATACCCTCTCTTAGAGATACACACAATCACTTGGCCAAAGTAACTACGCACATCGGAGAGCATGCAAGAACATAAATTACTCATATAAGAATCATGTACAATCTGAACATAACTTCATAATCCATCGGATCCCAGCAAACACATCACATAGCATTACAATAATCGATCTTGATCATGTTAGGCAGCTCACAAGATCATAAGACATGAAGCACAAGAGAGAGAGACTACCATCTAGCTACTGCCATGGACCCGTAGTCCAAGGTGAGACTACTCACAAATCATCCCGGAGGAAGGCATGTCGATGAAGAGCCCTCCGGGATCGATCTCCCCTCCGGCAGAGTGCCGGGATCAGCTTCAGATTGGACCCCGAACTAGGGTTCTTGGTGACGGCGCGTCGGGGTCGAGTTTCTAGAAAATAATTGCCGCCTCGACGTTTTTAGGTTAATTGTGATTTTATAGGCGTCGGAGGGGGCCGAGGAGGTGCCCACAGGGCAGGGGCGGGCCCCACCCGCGGGTCACCCCTGGGCCACGGCAGCTGCCCGCGTGTGCCCTGTGGGTCGCCTCCGAGGCTGCCCTTCGGACTCCGTCTTCGTCTTGGCGTAAAAATAATCCCCATAAATTTTCGTCCAATTCCGAGAATATTTCCAGAAGTAAATTTCTGAAACAAAAAGACAGCAAAAACAGGGAACTGGCACTAGGCATCTTGTCAATAGGTTAGTCCGACAAAATGCATAAAAATGATATAAATAACAGTAAAAACATGTGACAATATCACAAAACTAGCATGGATCACTCAAAAATAAGATACGTTTGAGACGTATCAGCATCCCCAAGCTTAACTCCTACTCGTGCTCGAGTAGGTAAGTGATAACAAATATTTTTGATGAGACATGCTACCAACACAATCTTGATCAAGATAGTAATACAAAGCACATGAAGTGAATAAGGTGATCCAAAACAATTGTCTATAGTTGACATTAAGCAAACAATGATTAACAAACGATAGCTAACAAATGCTAGAAACTTTTCATGAATAAGTGCGTTGGAGACATGGAACCATACATAAGGTTTAGAAAGAAGAATTGCGAATTACTGTCTCCAATGTAAAGTATAATCATTCTTCAAAGCATCTAATTAGTCATTCATGAAAATAGCCAAGCTCAAGTGAGGTGTCCTAATCCATCTACTTCACAAATCAACTGTTTCGAAGTCTACTCAACTAGTGCAAGTAAGAAGTGGCTTTGGCACCATGATGTTATGGCAAAGAGAACAATAATGGAGATTTGGAAGGTCAAAAAGAAAGGCTCAAACAGTGGAGAAGGTAACCACAAGACAGAAGGAAGTCCCGTAGTTGACACTGTATGAGGAGTAGTGATTGCCATGCAACGGATGCACATAGAGTTATAAGTGTATGAAAGCTCTCCAATAGAACTAGTGGGGGTGCATCCAACTTGCTTGCTCATGAAGACCTATAGCTCACTTGAGGAGGCTCATCCTTGGAATATACAAGCCAAGTTCTATAACGTTAATTCCCCACATAGTTATACAAATGAAAACACGAAAACTCTCTATAATGAAGTGTAGGTGCTACTAGCACAAGTGTGGAATAAAGATAGTAGTTTTTCCCCCTCTCTCTTTTATATTTCTCTTCTTTTTTTATTGTGGCCTCCGTGCCTCTTTTAAATTTTCTCTCATTGGTCTCTTTTGGACTCTTTTATGTGGCCACTTTGGACTCTTTTCAATATGCTCACAGGTAGGGGGAACACTCATTTTTACAAGATGATCATCACACTTTTGTTACTCATAAGACTAATACATGATGTATAAAAGAAGATATGCATGATCGAGCGTAGTGTGGAAAAAATGTAGAACATGTGGCAAGCCACGGCACACTAACTCAAATGATCAAGCAAACTATATGATAATGAAGAACGACATCAATTCATGTCATGTAATGATGGATGTTGCATGGCAATGTATCTCGGAACGGCTATGGAAATGCCGTGGTAGGTAGGTATGGTGGCTGTTTTGAGGAAGATAGTTGGCTTATGTGTAGGAGAACAGGATGAAGTTCTCCCATGGAGTTGGATGTACTCGCGAAGTATGCACCAATCTCAATGTGAGAGAGGGCATTGCGCAGCACCGAAGAGTCTAGCAAAACATGGAAGTGGAAGTGCCAAAAACCAAATCTCATAATGCATTTCGTATATTGCAAATAACTAGCAGTTTCAATGTTCCACAAATGGTTAGAGACACCCCGAGAAGGATCATGGCGGCGACACAAGTGCCCCGTTGGCTTCCCCGACCGGTTCAGTAACTACCCACTAGGGACTTATTTTCAACTTAGTAGAATTCATGACACATTAGCATTGTTGACTTAGGTTGTTTAGTTCAGAAAAGTACAGCTCCATGCTTTAATAACACCTCTCCACTAATCAGCTCTAACACCATTAACCAAGACATTTTAACCATTAGTTATTTTAGTGCCTTAAAACAATTGAAGAGTATCAAATTATCCACATAGTGATCTACAAGACTATGCAGGTTTTTTCTATTTCATACTACTGCCACATGCATAGCATTTTTTCGATCTAACACATTAACCAAGCAACCAAAAAAACTCTCCAACAAATATAAGTGAAGAACAAGAGAGTTTAACTTAACAACTAGCAGCTCTAAATAAGATAAAAGCTAAAAGAAAGAGATTACTAGAAAACACACAATAGCTAAGAATACTCAAAAAGATATAAGCGAAGCAAAGGAGTATTCAAACGAAAAAGCGGAGCGTGTCTCTCTCCCACACAAATAAAGCTAGGATCCAACAAAGATATGACCAGAAAATAAACAAATAAAACTGAAAGTAAAAAGACGCTCCAAGCATAGCACATAATATGTAAAGTGATAAAAACGAAGTTCAACGAAGAAGACCTTATGATAGTCGATGAAGATGAGGGGATGCCTTGGGTATCCCCAAGCTTTGACTCTTGATAGTTCTTGATATTCAGAGGGGGTGCCATGGGGGCATCCCCAAGCTTGAGCTTTGATCCATCCTCGATTTCTTCATATTCCCCTCCTTTGGAACTTAAAAACTCTCTGCACACAAAACTTCTCATAATTTGATTAGAGGGTTAGTGCTCATAAATTAAAACGCACGTGTGTTCAACTCATGAAAAATTGCAAACCAACTTTATTAGACATTAGCTACAGTTTACTAAGACTCAATGTGGCACTCCACCCCTAGAGTATCGCATATGACGATGGTAAAGAGACAAATGCAAAATAAAAGCAGAATCTGTCAAAATCTGAACAATCTGTAAAGATCGAATTGTTCGAGGCACTTCCGCAGCTCAAATCAAAAAACGTAAAACTAACGAAAGATAGATAAAAGCATCAGGCTTGCTTTCAAAAATTATCAGAAAATGATAAAATTCTGGAGATTTTAGGATTTTCATGCAACAGGCGCACAGAATCTGTTTTTCGACAGCAACACAATACCTCACACTTTCAATGCATTAGAGTCTAAACTTGGCACAAAAACTAAAAGAAAAAGATACAATGAAGTTACTACAGAGGTAATAACTTCATGACTCAATAAAAACAAAAAGCAAACTGAAAGTAAAAGATGGGTTGACTCCCAACAAACGCTTTTCTATAACGCCTTTTAGCTAGGCGCAATGCCAAATATCAAGTTTTTTCGAAATCCGTTGCAACTTTTCCTTCAATAAGCACTTCTTTCTCCTTGAGGGGAAAGGAGAACCTTCCCCTAATGGGAAAACGAAAATGTATGCAGCCCTTTTTAACATCAATAAAAGCTCCCACGGAACGAAGGAAAGATCTTCCAAGAATGATATTAGCTTGAGCCTTTGACTCAAGAACCAAGAAATCAACCAAAGCAGTCTTATGTTTAAAAGTGACAAGGACTTCATTAACTCTTTTATAAATTTTTGAAGAGCTACCATCAGAATGAGAGTGACAAAAAGGGTAATCAAATAAGTCTCCAAAATTCATAGCATCGAAAACCATTTTAGGCATAGTTGACATCATAGAACCAATATCACAATAAGCAAGGAACCTTTGATCATTTATTTCAATAGGGATATACGGTTCCCAATCTCCATTTATTTCAAGGATTTGATAATCTTTAGAGCTCACCTCTATTCCATTTAAATTTAGATTACATAAAATATTTTCTATTTTATCTAATCTACCATGTATTCCATTAGTTTTCTCATTGGTGGGAAAACAACTAAGCCTTTTATAATTCTCAGGGATTCTAATTCATCAATTTCAAGAAAGTTTCCTCCAGTAATGACATCCAAAACATGCTTGCATGCATCAGATAGTCCATAATAAAAGCATCTCAGTAAAACACACATAGCAAGCATGAGTTGGATCTTTTGATGTAATTCTGAAATTCTATCCCAAGCATTTTTAAAACTTTCTTCTCCCTTTTGTTTGAAGGAAAAGAACTCGGCTAAGAGAGGCATATCAAGAGTGGTAAAGCTAGACATAAAGACAAGACAAAATAACAGGATAGGAATAAAGACTACACTAATTTTTTTGGGTTTTAAAATTTTGTAACAGGAAAATAAACTAAATGAGATATAAAGCAAGCAAGACAAAAACAAAGTAAAGAGATTGAGAGCATGAGACTCCCCTTGCTGTAGCTCCAAAGTCCCCGGCAACAGCACCAGAAAACTGCTTGATGGTGGATATTAATAAGTTGGTTGGTCCCCCAAGCGAATGCGGAATTGTAGCTAGTAGCAGTTTTTGCTCAATTAAAGAACCGAGGTTTATCGAACCAGTAGGACTTTGAAATCAACAACGAGGTGAATGTTGAAGATCTCTGGCGCTTAACCTTCAACAGACATGGACCTGCACACACTCAACCAAAATACTTTGCCCCCAACGGCGGAGAGGTTGTCAACCAAAAAGGACATGATAATATTTAAGTAGGCATCACGACAATGAACAAAGACCGTTGATTCCAACTGCATCTTTTTCTAAAAAGTCCACCGTGGGATCGCTATCCAGCCTGTCACCCATCGGTATTAAGTTGCAAGCAACAGACATTTGCATTAAGTAAAGCGCATGAAGTAAGCAATATTAAATATCAAAATAGACATTAACACCGTTGTTTTACCCTTAGTAGCAACATCACACCCTCGCTCTTAGACGTTTATGTCACTCGTGCCCAGGAACAAAAGGGGGCATGACCCCACTATCTAGCATAAATAACCTCTCTTGGAGATACACACAATCACTTGGCCAAAGTAACTACGCACATAGGAGAGCATGCAAGAACATAAATTACTCATATAAGAATCATGCACAATCTGAACATAACTTCATAATCCATCGGATCCCAGCAAACACATCACATAACCTTACAATAATCGATCTTGATCATGTTAGGCAGCTCACAAGATCATAAGACATGAAGAACAAGAGAGAGAGAGACTACCATCTAGCTACTGCCATGGACCCGTAGTCCAAGGTGAGACTACTTACAAATCATCCCGGAGGAAGGCATGTCGATGAAGAGCCCTCCGGGATCGATCTCCCCTCCGGCAGAGTGCCGGGATCAGCTTCTGATTGGACCCCGAACTAGGTTTCTTAGTGACGGCGCATCGGGGTCGAGTTTCTGGAAAATAATCGCCGCCACGCCGTTTTTAGTTTAATTGTGATTTTATGGGCGTCGGAGGGGGCCGAGGAGGTGCCCACAGGGCAGGTGCGGGCCCCACCCACGAGTCACCCCTGGGCTGCGGCAGCTGCCCATGTCTGCCCTGTGGGTCGCCTCCGAGGCTGCCCTTCGGACTCCGTCTTCGTCTTGGCGTAAAAATAATCCCCGTAAATTTTCATCCAATTCCGAGAATATTTCCAGAAGTAAATTTCTGAAACAAAAAGACAGCAAAAACAGGGAACTGGCACTGGGCATCTTGTCAATAGGTTAGTCCGACAAAATGCATAAAAATGATATAAATAACAGTAAAAACATGTGACAATATCACAAAACTAGCATGGATCACTAAAAAATTATTGATACGTTTGAGACGTATAACTCCTCCTCCTCGTCGTCGTCGTCATCGTCGTCGTCGTCGGAGGAGGAGGAGGAGGAGGAGGAGGAGCCGTCCCCCTCCTCGTCCTCCTGCTCCTCCTCCTCGTCGTCGTCGGAGTCCTCCGCCACCCCTCTCTCCCACCAGGGGAAGTAGTCCTCGCGGTCTTCGGGGCTAGCGTCGTCGCAGGCACTTCCACGTTTTGCCACCACTGGTCGTCCGCCATTGATCTTGGAAAGGAGTTGGGGAGAGGGGAGAGGGTTTTCTCGGGGGCTTTTTCGGTGGTGTGGAGAGAAGGAAGATTGGCAAGTGCGAACCGCAAAGAGAACTGCTGGTTTTATCCTTGTATTGGTGAGATAATTGAGGGGGCACAGCGAGTTTCTCAAGGACATTAACTGCCTGCGGAGGCGAACCGACGGGAGAATCGCTTTGTTTTTTGCCAAAATCTGAATTTGACATGACAGGACGTGGCTGCTACTATTCGTAATGATGACATAATGTGAGTACAAGCTCTGCACATATGACATGGCGCGTCCACGACACGTCAAGATGCTTGTGATGCATGTTATACATGTGTCGAACAGTATACATGCATAGATGCATTGGTCAAATTAACTGCCTTTGGAGACGATCTGATATATCTGGACGTGTCACAAACATGTTTTAGAAGAACTGACGTGATAGGTTACGTGCATAACTTAATGGATGCTGGCCGTTTGTGCTTGCTTCTGAAAAATTACTTTGATGCGACGTAGGCGAGGCGGCGCGAGCAGAGCTGCGACTGGGCATGCGTGAAAAATTGCTTTGATGCTACGTAGGCGAGCACACAACAAGGACATGATTTTCTATTTTTTATAAGTTGAAAAAGAGGATTAATCAGAGCTCGAAAAAGAAGGCCGTGAGATATCAAGGTTGAAAAAATGACATGATTTTCTATTTTTCTATAAGTTGAAAAAAAAGGATTAATCAGAGCTCGAAAGAGAAGACCGTGAGATATCAAGGTTGAAAAAATGAAATGATTTTCAATTCATTTATAAGTTGAAAAAGAGGATTAACTAGATATTAGTATCCTCTATTTAGGATATAGGACACCAATATTAGTTGATCCTCTGGTAGTGGTGCCACATTCGGGGATTATAAACTGGTCGTACATGCTATGAACTAGCGAGGTGGGACTAAACACGCTGTAAATTGTTTTGATGCGACGTAGGCGGCGGCGCGAGCAGAGCTGCGACTGGTCATGCATACAACGGGCGGCTGCGTGGAGGCGAGCACACACAAAGGACACGAAGTCAGACGCGCATATGCTTGTTTCATGCACCGCGTCATTGTACGTCGCCGGATCTTATTGAACGGCTTATATCGAACCACCGGGTCGATCCAAACCTTATCTATCCAGCCAATCAGCGCATCACATGCCCACGAGCCAATCAAATTGCAGAACGAGCGCACATGCGGATCGGCGCGTCACCTGCGCACACGCGGATCAGGTTTAGGGTTAGAGATTTCAGAGTTTTCAGGGTTTTCGAGATTTAGGGTTAGGGTTAGGGCTAGGGTTTCACTGAGCTAGGGTTGAGCATAACGAATTAGAGAAATCCAAAAAATATAAAACTTTCGCAAATTGTCGTATTATGTGACATAGTTACGATATAAAATAATAAACTTGGTCTATGTGTATTTTCATGAGAAAACCTTCACACCAATGACTTACCACGATCGATGTTGCAGAGAGTTCAACTCAAGTGAGAGGGTTTAGAGTTATGAAAAATAAAAAAATCAATAAAATCGCCAAAGCTTCATTTCGGAGTGACTAAGAAGGATCTGCACTTAGTTTTCCATTTTCACATTTTAAACTTGTTTTGGATACGGTCAAAGTGGGTTTGACCAAACATTCAAATGAGCACAAATAATTCAAAAAAAAACAAAAAATGTAAAACCAGTGCACATTGTCGTATTATGTGACATAGTTACGATATAAAATAATAAACTTGGTCTATATTTATTTTAATGAGAAAACCTTCACACAAATGACTTACCACGATCGATGTTGCAGAGAGTTCAACTCAAAGTGAGGAGAAGTGGTTTTGGATTTGGAACATGAAATTTTCTAAAACCTCACCAAAACTTTATTTTGGAGTGACTAAGAAGGATCCAGGCTTAGTTTTTCACTTTCATGTTTCAAACTTGTTTAAATGTTAGTCAAACTTAGGTTTGACCAAAATTGAAATGAGCATAAAAAATAAAAAAAATCAAAACCAACGCACATAGTCTTATAATGTCATATACTAACGATTCAAGTTGATAAACAAGGTGTACATACATTCAGACGAAAATTAATGCATCTTGGCATCTCAAACTCCGTCGCATTCAAATGAGCATAAAAAATTCAAAAAAAATCAAAAAAATGAAAAACCAACGCACATAGTCTATATATATGGAATAGATGTGTAGGTAAGTTATTTGGCTGATTTAGACAAGGTCGAAAAAACCTTGCTTAGAAATGAGGCCATTTACCCTACCTTTGGAGCTCTTTTGGAGCACATTTCTCATGACTTTGAGTTTTACTACGTAAAAGTCTAAAAGATGCCGGATTGATGACCTAAGGTTTATAATAGTTTAGAAAACGTTGAAACATCATACCACAGAGTTCAAACATCAAATGTTGGTTCAAATTCTAATTCTACCTCAAATTTGAATTCTAATTCTAATTCTACCTCAAATTTTAATTCTAATTCTAATTCTACCTCAAATTTGAATTCAAAAAGCATTATTACATCTTTCACGTTTCAACGAATCAAAGTGCAAATAGCATTATTACACCACAACTGTTTTCACGAATGTGCCTCAAATGTTTCACTTCTTCTTACCTCTTGATTTCTTCTTTGTCGGCATTTTTTGATTCTATGCCGAGAAGTTCACTCATGCTCTTGATTCTCTTTGCTTCTTCCATAATAGGAATACCCACAACACTTCTTCTTCTTCTAGGTTGACCTCATCTTCGGGAACAGGTTCAATTTGCACTTCAGCTTCGGGAACAGGTTCAGTTTGCACCTCAGCATCTAGAACAGGTTTAGGTTGCACCTCAGCATCCAGAACAGGTTCAGGTTGCACCTCAGCTGGTTCAGGTTGCACCTCAGCATCCAGAACAGGTTCAGGTTGCACCTCAGCATCCAGAACATGTTTAGGTTGCAGAAAAGGTTCAGGTACACTTCTTCTTTTTCTACATCCGCCAACTCTTGTCTTCTTCGTTGGCCAGCAATCTTCAACAACAAGGGGCTGAAAAGGTTTTCGTTTTCTACTGAAAAATAAAGCATGTCATTTGGTTAGAAAATGAAAAAACAACAAAAACAATTACAACACAAACATCGACTTACGTTGGCCTTTCAGGAGTGTAACGGCATTTGGTAGATCCAGCTCGGTGCCCAAGTTCCTCGCAAAGCTTGCATCTATTTTTGTTACCTTTTTGGGGCCTTTTTGGCTTGTCATCTTTTTTGCCTTCTTACTACTCCCACCTTTCTCAAACCATGCCTTGTACCTACTCTGTTTTGGCCTGCCAGCCTTTCTTCTTATTAGAGGAGCACACAAGGAAAATTTAATTTCCACTTTAGGCCACTGAGACTGGTCTGTAAGTGGTGGAATTGGTGTTGCATATGCAGCCTTGAATTTTGCTACTGAGTAATATTCATGCAAATATGGGTGCATATTTAACTTCGTCTTGGAAGCCAAGAAAAGTATGGCATGCTCACATGGCTTCCCAGTGTGTTGCCACTCGAGACAAGTGCATTCATGCACTTTAGTGTCAACAACATGCCTCCTGCCAGTTTTGTTATCTCTAACTTCAGCACCCCACAATGAATATTTCTCAACAGACAAATGTTTAAGATTTCTGCTCCTATTGACAACCTGATGTACCACTGCCGGTAGCTTATCCCTTGCAGAACATCACCAATCCTTCTTCTCAATTCCCACAAACACATGATCATGATCCTGATTTGGTCAACCATGTCATGCACAGGCAAGTCTTTTAACCCCTTCACCTTGTTTTTAAAACTCTCTGCCAAGTTATTGCTGATATGATCACACTTGATTGCAGTATTAAATCTTGACCTGTACCATAATAGAGAATGGTGGGTTTGCGGCCATGTACCAAAATCATTCTCACTACGTGCTGCAATTATCTTACCCAGATGATATGAATGTGTTTGGGTAGTGTAAGATCTAGCTGCCGGCCACATGCGCCCAAATTCTTCCCCTTTGAATTTTTTGATCAAATTCATCCACATATGGCCGAAGCACTCTCTCTGCTCAGCATGGGGAAACACAGTCTTGACTGCATTTTTTAGCCCTTTACATGCATCTGTGTGGATTGCCAAAGGTGACACGGACCCTAAGCATCTTTTCAAATGAGTCATAAACCATGTCCATGAAGCCTCGGTATCTGATTGAAACATGCCTATAGCAACAGGGAACATCCAGTTATGTCCATCTAGAGCATTGCATGCTGCCAATTGACCATTCCACTTTCCAGTTAAAAAAGAGGAGTCTATGCTTAAATATGGATGACAACCTGCTTTGAAGCCATCTATGCAAGGTTTTAATGCCATAAAAAACTTAGAGAAGTAGACCTTGCCATCCTCTGTTACTTCAGTATCAATCTCCACAACACTGCCAGGTGACCTCTCCAATACCTCTGCTTGGAAGTTGTAAAGCATCCTAAATGTATTTGCCCAATCACCATATAATGCTTTCATTGCCCTTTGTTTTGCCTTCCACACTGTGGTATATTTCACCACAATTGGGTAGTCCTTTTCCAAATCTGTTTTAAGCTTCTTTGCTATAGTGTTTGGTGTCTTGGCTAAAATAGGAGTGATCTTTTCTGCAACCCAAGCCTGTGATGTCATTGAGGTGTCCATGTGGGATTTGATTAACTCTGATGGTAGCTCCATCAGGTTGGCGTCTAGCAGAAATGTACCATTTACAAGGCCTGGCGCCCCCATCAAAACCGTTGCACCTCGCATAAAACTTCTTTCTATCAGTCCACTTGGTTTTGGCGTCAAATTCCTTCTTGATTGCATAAGTCTTGAAACACATTCTGAACTCGTCCATGCTTGGAAACAACTTTCCTACAACAATTTGAGGGTTTTCTTTATCATACATAGTTACCAACTCATCATCATGTTCATCATCTACATCAGCTGCAGCTTCTTCCATCAACTCTTTATCCACATCTTCAAAAGGATTTTTGTTACCTTCACCAGTGTCACTTCTATCATCACTCTTCTTCTTCTTCTCTTTCTCCTTATCTCTATCATCTACTGGAATTCCAAAACATTCAGCCATCTCAGTGTCTTCCATTGGTGCAATGACCAAATCAGTAGTGTCAGCTAGTTCGACTGAATTCCAGTCAACATAAATAACACCTGCATCAGTATCATCCCCCTCAGCTAAAACTGTCACGTCGGTACGTATGGGCACTACCTCTCTCCGTGAAGCCCAATCATCATCTAACATCTGTGAAGCCAACTTTGAGGGCACATATCCAACCTTTGAATCTGATTTCAGATCAACGAGCTCTGCTCGAAAAGTAACCTGTTTGCTTGTCCAGCCATCTTGCCGATCAATTTCTTCAACCATATCTTCTCCATTATCAATTCTCACATACTCTCCCTTCCAATTATCAAACCGTAACAATGCTACTTCTCGCTCTGGACCCCAAAGAACACTATGCCCTAGTTTCTCCACCACATTCTTCACGGCTTTCTCTCCCATCTCTGTAGCTCTTGGGGATCAATCTCTAAAAATTCAACCTCTAATCTCACTATTGTATCTCTCTCGATGTCCCACACGCTACCATCACCTAGGTTCGCCTTAGATGCAAAGAACTCGACAGTGAATTCGAAGTTCCTCCGCATAGCATCTCCTCTGCTTACAATGGCGGCGGGACGTGTGAGGTAGCGGAATAGGAACCCCAATTCACATACGAATCTAGGTAAAAAGATGCATGGAATTCAAATCCAGACAAAAAGGGATTCATTTACCTATTTGAAGTACTCTCGCCCGTCTCCTCGAGGTTCATCCTAGTTCAGCACACCGCCCAATCGAAACGAGCAGGCCACTGAGACTAACTAGGGCGAGACTGAGGCGGGGTCACGAATCGACCGAGGCGACTAGGCTCAGATCCCAATCGAAGCGAGCTGGCGGCCGCCGCCGGCAAGAACAAACTGGCTAACACCGCCACCATCGGAGAAGAAGGGGATGGTGGGGAACGGACAGCTCCAAGATTCAGTCGGCGGCAAAATAGTTCGGACCCACCTGTCGGAATAACTGAATATCCCTTGGTAAATCTAAATCTATGAGCACAACTAAGTGAGCACGCGAGTCAATCCAACGTTACGACCGTTTAATCAACCATGTCGTGTGCTGGCGATTTTGCTATCTGAAACGTCGCGCAGTAGCTATTTCTTCGAACGATGTCGCATTTTCCACCATTCCGATGAAAAGTGTCGCACAGGAGCTATTGACCCAAAAAAAAAGTTGACGAATTCGCTCTAACTGTCATCGATTTCTCAGGCTTGCCGTCAAAGGCTGCCTGGCGGGCTTTTCTACACGCTCCCCGATGCAAACCCCATGGGGTGTCTGCATGTGTCACAAGTTCACAACAAGAGAGTTTTGAGGGATTTGTCCATCCAAAGAAGAATAGGATGCGGGAAGTTGTACGTACGCATGTTTTTTTCGAGATTCGATTTTTCAAAATGATTTTTTTTACTTTTCATCTGAATTACGAATCATTTTCATATTTGAGATTCTCTTGTCAAGATCTTCAAAACTAGATAGGTTTCAAGAAAAAAATTGTACTTCCTTAACTAGTACAGATGTACTATGGGTTATAGTATATGTGTACTTAGGTATTCATTGAGTTGTATTTTGGGTTTTAAGCAGGGGCAGCCCAGTTCAATTCATGGGATTCAGTTGAATACCCATTATTTCGGGCAAGTTCTTTCGTATATATAACATATGAATGAGGTACTTTTGGGTATTCAGCTAATGTTCAGCTCTTTTTTTTAGTGGAATGTTCAGCTCATGTGCACGATACTTCTACTCCTCACCCCCAGGGACTCCTCTGATCAAACCCAACCCCCACCTCACCCCCAAACACCCAGAAGCCCATGGCCCAGTTATGCAACTCAATACCCATCAGGGGTCAGGACTTGCCTCAATTATGCACTGACCGAGAGTGTGATACGTGTCAAACGTATCCATAATTTTTGATTGATCCATGCTAGTTTTGTGATGTTGTCACATGTTTTTATTATCATATTAATCATTTTTATGCATTTTGTTGGACTAACCTATTGACAAGATGCCTAGTGCCAGTTTCCTATTTTTGTTGTTTTTGTATTTCAGAAAATTTACGTCTAGAAATATTCTCGGAATTCGACGAAAATTTACGGTGAATTTTTACTCGACGGAAGACACCTGAGGACCAAAGGGGAGCCTGGGGGGCCACCCAGGGGCCACAGGCGGGTGCCGGCCGCGGCCCCCTAGGACCCGCCGGTGGGGCCCGCCCCTGCCCCCTGGGCACCGCCTCGGCCCCCTCCGACGCCTATAAAATCGCTTTTACCCTAAAAACGTCGGGGCGGCCATTATTTTCCAGAAAAGTCATCCCGAGGCGCCGTCAACTCAAACCCTAGTTCGGGGGAGATTGATCCCGGAGGGCTCTTCATCGCCATGGCTTCCTCCGGGATGATTTGTGAGTAGTCCCACCTTGGACCTTGGGTCCATGGCAGTAGCTAGATGGTAGTCTCTCTCTTGTGCATCATGTCTTATGATCTTCTGAGCTACCTAACATGATCAAGATCGATTATTGTAATGCTATGTGATGTGTTTACTGGGATCTGATGGATTATAAAGTTATGATCAGATTGTGCATGATTCTTATATGTTGATTTATGTTCTTGCATGCTCTCCGATGTGCGTAGTTACTTTGACCAAGTGATTGTGTGTATCTCCAAGGGAGAGTATTTATGCTAGATAGTGGGTTCATGCCCCCTTTTGTTCCTGGGCACGAGTGACAGAAACGTCTAAGGGCGAGGGTGTGCTGTTGCTACTAAGGGTAAAACAGCGGTGTTAATATCTCTTTTGATATTAGTATTGCTTACTTCATGCACTTTACTTAATGCAATTGTCTGTTGCTTGCAACTTAATACTATTGGGTGACAGGCTGGATAGAGATCCCACGGTGGACTTTTTAGACAAAGATGCAGTTGGACTCAATGGTCTTTGTTCATTGTCATGATGCCTATTTAAATATTATAATGTTCTCTTTGTCATAGCTAGATTAAGTTTGTGTTATAATCTTGTCAATTGCCCAGCTATAATGTGTTTACCCATCATATAAATATTCTATTTACTCAAGAGACTCCACTAGTGAACCCATGGCTCTCGGTCCATCTTTTTACATTGATTGCAACCTTTATTCATCACTTTTCACCATCATTACTCCTCTGGTCTATTTTCATAATTCATCTATTTCGCTATAAAATTAACCGCTTTGTTTTCTGCGAGACCGGAAAGATTGACAACCTTTCCGCCGTACGGGGTAAAGTATTTTGGTTGAGTGTGTGCAGGTCCACGTCTGTTGAAGATTAAGCGCCAGAGATCTTTGATGACCCACAAGTATAGGGGATCTATCGTAGTCCTTCGATAAGTAAGAGTGTCAAACCCAACGAGGAGCAGAAGGTGTTGACAAGTAGTTTTCAGCAAGGTTTCACTGCAAGCACTAAAAGAGAAATGTTTTTGGATTTTTGATTTAAAGAACAAATGAAGAACAAGTAAATAAAAGAGTGTTACAATAATTGCAGCAAATAGCCCAATCCTTTAAGCTCAAAGGACAGGCCGGTTGTGTTACTTATAAAGATTAAAACGTTCTCGAGGACACATGTGAGTTTCTGCCTAGCCAGTTTCATTGCACGCCGGTGATTAACCTTCAATGTTTTGATGAAGTGCTGTGTGGGTGGACCTATGCTAATGCACCACCCTTACTTGGACAAATACATACTTTTGATTAAACCCCTTGCAAGCATCCGCAACTACAAGAAAGTAATTAAGATAAAAACCTAACCACAACCTTAAACTCCGAGAGCCTACGCTCCCTAGTGCACTAGTTCACAAATTGGGGTTTAGGTTTCTGTCACTCCTGCAACCCTACCATAAGCAAACTAAATACACTATGCATTCTCCTAGGCCCTTTGAAAGGTGAAGTATCATGTAGTCGACGTTCACACGATACCACTAGAGGAATAACACCACAACATAATTCAAACCATTAAATATTACTCAACATTATGCAATTACTATCAACTAGGCTTTCCCCATGTCCTCAAGAACCAAACGAACTACTCACAAGACATCATATAGATCATGATCAGAGGTGATATGAATAAGGGTAACAATCTGATCGTAAAGATAATTCACCAATAAAACTCTCAAGCATCAACTACAAGTGGTAATCAATACCCGGGATACGATTCCAATGAACTAATAACAAAACAATAACAATTGCTACACCGGGATGAGATGGGACGGTGACGGTGATGATGGTGCTGATGATGGAGATGGTGTTGATGATGATCCCGATGATGCTTGGCGTGATGGCGATGACGATGGCGGTGATCCCCCCCTCCGGGAGGGAAATTCCCCGGCAGATTTCTCCCTGCCGGAGCTCTTCTTCTCTCTGTCTGGTTTCCGCTTCATGGAGGCGGCGGAAAAATTCCTCTTCTATGCCCCCGACGTTTTTAGGTCAAGGGACAATAATACGCCGAAGGGGAGCCAGAGAGGGGCCACAGGGAACAGGAGCGGGCCCCTGCCGCGGCCAAGGGTGGCCCCGCGGGTGCAGGCCGCCCCTGCCCCTGGGAGCTCGCCTTTGTGCCCCCTTTTGGCTCCGTGACTAATTCTTCGTAATATTGACTTTCTTATTTTCCTGGAATTTTCTGAGCTTCCGACGTCTGGTATCTTGACAGGTACTTTTCCAGCTGATTTCTGGCTCCGGCAGATGCATCCCCAATAATTGCCAATCATGCAAAATAAGATAAAATAACATATGTATTACATCATAATATGAAATATATCAATGAATAAAGATAAATTATGATGTAAAATAGTGATGCAAAATGGACGTATCAACTCCCCCAAGCTTAGACTCCGCTTGTCCCCAAGCGAAAACTAAACTCGGTAAACATGACCACAGGTTTATAGAGTGAAGTGTCGATAAATAAAGAATACGAACATGAAGCATCAGTATTTACTCATCAAACACAAGTATATCTTAAACAGCAACCTTTCTCTCATAAAGCTTCTTGAAGACAAGTAATATAACTATAACATGTTAAGGTGAAAGAAGACAGAAACTAATGAAGAAAAGACAAAACGAGACTCCGCTTAAGAAACAATTATACTTATCAGCCCTTATTTCAAGAAAGATTCATTTAAATGCTTCAACCATCTGGTCATCTTCCCACGAGTTGCAAATCGTCAAAGCTATATCCTTATAAAAGAGTTAAAACTGACATAAGAGAAATGAATAACTATCATAAGACTCCGCTTAAGAAGGCGGAATTGTAGCTAGTAGCAGTTTTCCCTCAGTTAAGAACCGAGGTTTATCAAACCAGTAGGACTTTGAAATCAACAACGAGGTGAATGTTGAAGATCTCTGGCGCTTAACCTTCAACAGACGTGGACCTGCACACACTCAACCAAAATACTTTGCCCCCAACGGCGGAGAGGTTGTCAATCTCTCCGGTCTCGCGGAACACAAAGCGGTTAATTGTATGATGAAATAGATAAAATATGAAAAGTGACCAGAGGAGTAATGATAATTAAAAGCAAGTAAATAAGGTTGAAAACAATGTAAAAAGATGGACTGGGGGCCATGGGTTCACTAGTGCAGTCTCTCAAGTAAATAAAATATGCATGTGATGGGTGAACGAATTACAGCTAGGCAATTGACAAGATCATGACACAAACCCAATTTAGCTATGACAAAAAGGACATGATAATATTTATGGAGGCATCACGACAAGGAACAAAGACTGTTGAGTCCAACTGCGTCTTTGTCTAAATAGTCCACCGTGGGATCGTTATCCAGCCTGCTCAACGGTATTAAGTTGCAAGCAACAGACAATTGCATTAAGTAAAGTGCATGATGTAAGCAATACTAATATCAAAATAAACACTAACAACGCTGTTTGACCCTTAGTAGCAACAGCACACCCTCGCCCTTAGACGTTTGTGTCACTCATGCCCAGGAACAAAAGGGGGCATGAACCTACTATCTAGCATAAATACCCTCTCTTGGAGATACACACAATCACTTGGCCAAAGTACCACGCACATCGGAGAGCATGCAAGAATATAAATTACTCATATAAGAATCATGCACAATCTGAACATAACTTCATAATCCATCGGATCCCAGCAAACACATCAGATAGCATTACAATAGTCGATCTTGATCATGTTAGGCAGCTCACAAGATCATAAGACGTGAAGCACAAGAGAGAGACTACCATCTAGCTACTGCCATGGACCCGTAGTCCAAGGTGAGACTACTCACAAATCATCCCGAAGGAAGGCATGTCGATGAAGAGCCCTCCGGAATCGATCTCCCCTCCAGCAGAGTGTCGGGATCAGCTTCAGATTGAACCCCGAACTAGGCTTTTCGGTGACGACGCGTCGGGGTCGATTTTCTGGAAATAATCGGCACCTCGACGTTTTTAGGTTAATTGTGATTTTATAGGAGTCGGAGGGGGCCGAGGAGGTGCCCACAGGGCAGGGGCGGGCTCCACCTGCGGGTCACCCCTGGGCCGCGGCTGGCACCCGCGTGTGCCCTGTGGGTCGCCTCCCAGGCTGCCCTTCGGACTCCGTCTTCGACTTGGCATAAAAATAATCCTCGTAAATGTTCGTCCAATTCCGAGAATATTTCCAGAAGTAAATTTCTGAAACAAAAGACAGCAAAAACAGGGAACTGGCACTGGGCATCTTGTCAATATGTTAGTCCGACAAAATGCATAAAAAAGGATATAAATAACAGTAAAAACATGTGAAAATATCACAAAACTAGCGTTGATCACTCAAAAATTATAGATACGTTTGAGACGTATCGGCATCCCCAAGCTTAACTCCTACTCGTCCTCGAGTAGGTAAGTGATAACAAATAATTTTTGATGAGACATGCTACCAACACAATCTTGATCAAGATAGTATTGCAAAGCACATGAAGTGAATAAGGTGATCCAAAACAATTGTCTATAGTTGACATTAAGCAAACAATGATTAACAAACGCTAGCTAACAAATGCTAGAAACTTTTCATGAATAAGTGCGTTGGAGACATGGAAGCATACATAAGGTTTAGAAAGAAGAGTTGCGAATTATGTCTCCAATGTAAAGTATCAATCATTCTTCAAAGCATCTAATTAGTCATTCATGAAAATAGCCAAGCTCAAGTCAGGTGTCCTAATCTATCTACTTCATAAATCAACTGTTTCGAAGTCTACTCAACTAGTGCAAGTAAGAAGTGGCTTTGTCACCATGATGTTATGGCAAAAAGAACAATAATGGAGGTTTGGAAGGTCAAAAAGAAAGGCTCAAACAGTGGAGAAGGTAACCACAAGACAGAAAGAAGTCTCGTAGTTGGCACTGTATGAGGAGTACTTATTGCCATGCAACGAATGCACATAAAGCTATAAGTGTATGAAAGCTCTCCAATGGAACTAGTGGAGGTGCATCCAACTTGCTTGCTCATGAAGACCTAGAGCTCATTTGAGGAGGCTCATCCTTGGAATATACAAGCCAAGTTCTACAATGTTAATTCCCCACATAGTTATACAAATGAAACATGAAAACTCTCTATAATGAAGTGTAGGTGCTACTAGCACAAGTGTGGAATAGAGGATAGTAGTGTTGCCCCCTCTCTCTTTTATATTTCTCTTCTTTTTTAAAAAAAATTGTGGCCTCCGTGGCTATTTTAAATTTTCTCTCATTGGTCTCTTTTGGACTCTTTATGTGGCCACTTTGGACTCTTTTCAATATGCTCACAGGTAGGGGCAACACTCTATTTTTACAAGATGATCATCACACTTTTGGTACTCATAACTCATAAGACTAATACATGATGTATAAAAGAAGATATGCATGATCGAGCGTAGTGTGGAAAAATAAAAAATGTAGAACATGTGGCAAGCCACGGCACACTAACTCAAATGATCAAGTAAACTATATGATAATGAAGAACGACATCAAGTCATGTAATGTAATGATGGATGTTGCATGGCAATGTATCTCGGAACGGCTATGGAAATGCCGTGGTAGGTAGGTATGGTGGTTGTTTTGAGGAAGATAGTTGGCTTATGTGTAGGAGAACAGGATGAAGTTCTCCCACGGAGTTGGATGTACTCACGAAGTATGCACCAATATCAATGTGAGAGAGGGCATTGCGCAGCACCGAAGAGGCTAGCAAAATATGGAAGTGGAAGTGCCAAAAACCAAAGCTCACAATGCATTTCGTATATTGCAAACAACTAGCAGTTTCAATGTTCCACAAATGGTTAGAGACACCCCGAGAGGGATCGTGGCGGCAACACAAGTGCCCCGTTGGCTTCCCCGACCGTTGCAGTAACTCCCACTAGGGACTTATTTTCAACTTAGTAGAATTCATGACACATTAGCATTGTTGACTTAGGCTGTTTAGTTCAGAAAAGTACAGCTCCATGCTTTAATAACACCTCTCCACTAATCAGCTCTAACACCATTAACCAACACATTTTAACCATTAGTTATCTTAGTGCCTCAAAACAATTGAAGAGTATCAAATTATCCACATAGTGATCTACAAGACTATGCAGGTTTTTTCTATTTCATACTACTGCCACATGCATAGCATTTTTTCGATCTAACACATTAACCAAGCAACCAAAACAACTCTCCAACAATATAAGTGAAGAACAAGAGAGTTTAACTTAACAACTAGCAGCTCTATACAAGATAAAAGCTAAAAGCGAGAGCTTACTAGAAAACAGACAGTAGCTAAGAATACTCAAAAAGATATAAGCGAAGCAAAGGAGTATTCAAACGAAAAAGCGGAGCGTGTCTCTCTCCCACACAAATAAAGCTAGGATCCAACAAAGATATGACCAGCAAACAAAAAAATATAACTAAAAGTAAAAAGACGCTCCAAGCATAGCACATAATATGTAAAGTGATAAAAACGAAGTTCAACGAAGACGACCTTATGATAGTCGATGAAGATGAGGGGATGCCTTGGGCATCCCCAAGCTTTGACTATTGATAGTTCTTGATATTCAGAGGGGGTGCCATGGGGGCATCCCCAAGCTTGAGCTTTGATCCATCCTCGATTTCTTCATATTCCTCTCCTTTGGAACTTAAAAACTCCCTTCACAAAAAACTTCTCATAATTGGATTAGAGGGTTAGTGCTCATAAATTAAAACGCACATGTGTTCCACTCATGAAAAATTGCAAACCAACTTTATTAGACATTAGCTACAGTTTACTAAGCCTCAATGTGGCACTCTACCCCTAGAGTATCACATATGACGATGGTAAAGAGACAAATGCAAAATAAAAGCATAATCTCTCAAAATCTGAACAGTCTGTAAAGATCGAATTTTTCAAGGCATTTATGCAGATCAAATCAAAAAACTTAAAACTAACGAAAGATATATAAAAGCATCAGACTTGCTGTCAAAAATTATCAGAAAAAGATAAAATTATGGCGATTTTAGGATTTTCGTTCAACAGGCGCACAGAATCTGTTTTTGGACAGCAACACAATACCTCGCACTTTCAATGCATTAGAGGCTAAACTTGGCACAAAAAACTAAAAGAAAAAGATACAATGAAGTTACTACAGAGGTAATAACTTTATGACTCAAGAAAAGCAAAAATAAAACTGAAAATAAAAGATGGGTTGCCTCCCAACAAGCGCTTTTCTTTAACGCCTTTTAGCTAGGCGCAGTATTTTCAATGATGCTCACATAAGAATAGGTATTGAAACGCAAGGGAGAGCATCATAAGGGAATTATCAAACACATTTAACTCTAACTCTCTTTCTATGCATAGGCATTTTATAAGAAAATAAATCAATGAAGCACAAAGCATTAAGCATAGGAAGGTAAAGAAAGTGTAACTTCAAAACTTTTAGCATAAAGAGAGGTGTTTTAGTGACATGAGAACTCCAACAACCATATTTTCCTCTCTCATAATAATTTCCAATAACATCATGAACAAACTCAATAATATATCTATCACTTAAAACAGGCTTTTCATGATCTATAAGCACATAATTTCGGTCCATCTCAAAAATAGTGGGACCAAACCCACTTTCAATAGAATTATAATGTTTATCATCAGGCTGGTGCCAGTGGGGGCGGTAGTGGAGGCGATACCACCCCGCACCGGGCGAGAGGCGGTCGAGAGGGCGGCGGGACGGCAATGGGGGGCGATGGATCCATCGCCCGGTGGTAGCGGGCGCTACCGCCCCGCTGTCGCCCGCGTTGGCGGCGAGAGGGCGGCGAGGAGGAGGTGGGAGTGGGGCGGGATGCGGGCGACGCGATGGCGGGGCGGGAGGCGGGCGAGAGGGGGGCGGGAGGCGGGCGAGAAGGAGGCGGTAGCTGCAACGGCTAGCTGACGTGGCGAGCTGTGATTCGTCCACGTCAGCTAGCCGTTGAGGTGTCCGTTGCAGCCTCCAAAAATTCGAAAAAAAAAATCAAAAACTCCAAATTTCATCCCCAACCCCCTATAAATACCCCCCCACCACCTCACTCATTCCACACCTCACTTCATCTCATTTCTCTCCTCCACTCTCCCAAATCTTCTCCACCATGTCGGGTTGGTCTCCAGATTTCACCCCATTCACCGACCTCTTGCAGTCCGACGGGTCACTAGCCCCTCCCCTAGATGATATCTCTCCGACACATCGTCGCTCCAATGTCGGTTCTTCGCCGCATCCCCGAGTTTTACTCCCCTCCGGCACACCACCTCCGGGGCCATATGGTCCATACCCTCCACCTCCGGGGCCATATGGTCCATACCCTCCGCCTCCGTATCCATACCCCCCACCACCTCCACATGCTCCACCTACAGGTAGCGGGAGTGGGACTCTACCTCCGTACCCACCACCTTCGTACGGTCCATATGCTCCACCTCCATATGCTCCATACCCGCCATATGCTCCATACCCCCCACCACCTCCCGAAGCCACTGCTCCAAGCTCCGGGTCCGAAGCCGCGGAAACAATCCTACCAAAGCGTCCAAAGAGGCTTGACTGGACAACTGCGGACGAGGAAAAACTGGTAATTTACTTACCCGTCACATATTTAATATGGAATTTTATTTTATTATATGACTAACAATATCTATTTCAGGGTAGGTTCATGCTTGGATTTTTCACTCCAAGGACTCTATCGCCGGTAATAGCAAGACCGGCGTTAGTTTTTGGGGTCAGATAGCTGAAACCTTCAACTCTACCTCGGAACCTTCCCGTCATCGGACCGCGAAGCAACTGAAGGATCATTGGAACGTCTACAACCGTGAGGTGACCTTGTTCAATTCCTACTACATCCAAGAAGAAGGGTTACGTCAGAGTGGAGCAGACGATGCAATGGTCATGAAGGCGGCAATGGCGAGGTACGAGAATGACATAAGAGTGACTCGGCCTTTCAGACGCCACCACTGGTGGGAAGCTGTTCGCAATGAAGCGAAGTGGAAAGGACAACATGGTCCTGGTAGTGGATGCGATTCCACTTCCAAGAGAAGCCGTCTGGGAGTTTCTGGTGAGTACAGCTCTGGCGAGGCGACGGAGGAGGACCGTTCAACAGGCCGCGATAGGGCCAAGGCAACGGCACGGAAGGAGAAGGGAAAGAGGAAGGGGAAGGAATCCTCATCAAGCAGTGAGGTAGCAAGTAAATCCTTCGCAATGAAGAACATGTGGACTGGTTTAGTGAAGGCTAAGCTACTCAAGCAATGGAACAAAATGAGGGACCGATCAACCGCCGACATGAACGAAGCAGAAAAACGCACACATGCGAAGGCCATCAAGATGGTGGAAAAAGAGCTTGGGCTGCAAGATGACGAGGATGAGGAGGAGGAGGATTAGAATTTATTTTTTATTTTTTATGTAATTTTTTAAATTTATTATGCAATTTTATTAATTATTATGTAATCGGTAACATTTTTAGTTGAATAAAATAATTTTCTTGCATTATTTTCAATGTCTAAACAAAAGCGAGTGAAATAACTTAATCTGAAAAAGAAATGCTGATGTGGAGGAGAGAGAAGTGAGAGCTGGCACTACAGCCCGTGCACTGGCACCGTGGGGTGAGAGTGTGGTGAGAGTGGGGTGAGAGTGGGGGAAAAAGCTGACGTGGCAGCGCTATCACGGGCTATAGCCGGCGGTGCACTGGCACCAGCCTCAAGTAACATAGGACCATCGTCAAGAGCATTATCATATAAACTTTCTAAGCACAACTCTTCATTAACATGTATCTCAATGGTAGGAACAAATAAAGGATTATCATAAGACTTATCAATATAGCACGGATTATCATAAATAACAAGATCATTTTTATCAAAAAGGGATGTTTCAAAAGAATTAATGGGATCATAGCATTCATTCTCATTTTGTAAGGAAGGAGGACAATCAAATAATGTATGAGCTAGAGAGTTACTCTCATTAGAAGGTAGAGATGGGTAGCTACTCCATTCTTCCTCCTTTTGTTCGTCACTCTCCTCCTCTTTTTCATCTAATGAGCTTCCAATTTCAGCAATTTCTTCTTCCATAGGCTCCTGCATGGCATTAGTCTCTTCCTCTGGGGAGATAAACCCTTAAGATATTCAGTAATATAAGCATTATCATCTTTGTAATTATCCATGCAATATTTAAGTATAGCAAAACTTTTAGATTTATAAGGAGCATCATCAACATTTTCAAGCAAAGAAGTAATTTCATAAGCACCCTTCCAAGCAACAAATTCTTCTATTTGTTCCACATCATAAAAATCATAGTTTCCCTTAGCACAAGATGCTAAGATTTCAGTATCATTGCAAGCACATTGGAAAGGAAGGTGTTCAAAATTCAAACAACATAAAGATTCATCACAACAATAAGATATGTCATATTTAAAGCACAAGTCTCTAGCATAATTGTTCAGTTGATTTATTATTTTCCATAAGTGTATCCCTTTATGAGACAAGCGGTATTACTTATAATATTCTTTTTGTTCCTCTGTGAACCCGCCTTGCCAATAAGATCTAGTTTCAAATAAGTTAACCATTGAGAACAACCAAAAAACTAAGCATACTAATAAAACAGGATAAAAGACTACACTAATTTTTGGGGGGGGGGTTTCAAATTTTGAAACAGGAAAATAAACTAAACGAGAAATAAATCAAGCAAGACAAAAACAAGTTAAGGGATTGAGAATATGAGACTCCCCTTGATGTAGCTCCAAAGTCCCTGGCAACGGCGCCAGAAAACTGCTTGATGGTGGATATTAATAAGTTGGGTGGTGCCCCAAGCGAAGGCGGAATTGTAGCTAGTAGTAGTTTTCCCTCAATTAAGAACCGAGGTTTATCGAACCAGTAGGACTTTGAAATCAACAACGAGGTGAATGTTGAAGATCGCTGGCGCTTAACCTTCAACAGACGTGGACCTGCACACACTCAACCAAAATACTTTGCCCCCAACGGCGGAGAGGTTGTCAATCTCTCCGGTCTCGCGGAACACAAAGCGGTTAATTGTATGATGAAGTAGATAAAATATGAAAAGTGACCAGAGGAGTAATGATAATTAAAAGCAAGTAAATAAGGTTGAAAACAATGTAAAAAGATGGACCGGGGGCCATGGGTTCACTAATGGAGTCTCTCAAATAATAAAATATGCATGTGATGGGTGAACGAATTACAGCTAGGCAATTGACAAGATCATGACACGAACTCAATTTAGCTATGACAAAAAGGACATGATAATATTTATGGAGGCATCATGACAAGGAACAAAGACCGTTGAATCCAACTGCGTCTCTGTCTAAATAGTCCACCGTGGGATCGCTATCCAGCCTGTCACCCAACGGTATTAAGTTGCAAGCAACAGACAATTGCATTAAGTAAAGTGCATGATGTAAGCAATACTAATATCAAAATAGACATTAACACCGCTGTTTTATCCTTAGTAGCAACAGCACACCCTCGCCTTTAGACGTTTCTGTCACTCGTGCCCAGGAACAAAAGGGGGCATGAACCCACTATCTAGCATAAATACCCTCTCTTCGAGATACATACAGTCACTTGGCCAAAGTAACCATGCACATCGGAGAGCATGCAAGAACATAAATTACTCATATAAGAATCATGCACAATCTGAACATAACTTCATAATCTATCGGATCCCAGCAAACACATCACATAGCATTACAATAGTTGATCTTGATCATGTTAGGCAGCTCACAAGATCATAAGACATGAAGCACAAGAGAGAGAGACTACCATCTAGCTACTGTCATGGACCCGTAGTCCAAAGTGAGACTACTCACAAATCATCCCGGAGGAAGGCATGTCGATGAAGAGCCCTCCGGGATCGATCTCCCCTCCGGCAGAGTGCCGGGATCAGCTTCAGATTGGACCCCGAACTAGGGTTTTCGGTGACGGCGCGTCAGGGTCGAGTTTCTGGAAAATAATCGCCGCCTCGACGTTTTTAGGTTAATTGTGATTTTATAGGAGTCAGAGGGGGCCGAGGAGGTGCCCACAGGGAAGGGTGGGCCCCACCCGCGGGTCACCCCTGGGCCACGGCTGGCACCCGCGTGTGCCCTGTGGGTCGCCTCCCAGGCTGCCCTTCGGACTCCGTCTTTGTCTTGGCGTAAAAATAATCCCCGTAAATTTTCGTCCAATTCCGAGAATATTTCCAGAAGTAAATCTCTGAAACAAAAAGACAACAACAACAGGGAACTGGCACTAGGCATCTTATTAATAGGTTAGTCCGACAAAATGCATAAAAAATAATATAAATAACAGTAAAAACACGTAACAATATCACAAAACTAGCATGGATCACTCAAAAATTATACATACATTTGAGACGTATCAATATCATACTTGCTTAACATCAAAATTCAACACTGTGGGTTTGCTTGTAGAAGGTAGAGGAAGTGGGTGAACTGACTCAACAAGAAGTAAAAGAGAGGCCCTTCGCAGAGGGAAGCAGGGATTAGTCATGTGCTAGAGCTTTTTTTTGTTTTTTAAACAGAAGTAAACTGATTTTGAGGTATGCATGCTTTCGTCAACGACTTCACAACAGAGAAACTATCTAGTCCCTCATGACAAGCAAGGTTTTTAGACTTGTGAGAGCAGCTGGTTCTTAGAAGAGCGAGTATGCTCTTCTTTCTCCTTGGTTTCACCACTGTCCAATGTTTGGGCTGATTTCTTAGATTTGCATTGCGCGGAGGAGAATGGTGAGTTATATTTATATTTTTGCTTAAGCTGCTCCCGGGTTGATTCAAGTGAAGACGTAATCCATCAACACCGGGTGAAAAGGGGGAAATGACCTTGCTCGCCACAAGTTATATCTAGCTCTCCACTACTCCCTCATGAGCTTAAAAACAGAGGCACAAAGAGAAGTATTTTGAATTTTTTAAAGGTAGCACATGACAAATTTACTTGGAATGGTAGGAAATACCATGCATAGATAGATATGGTGGACTCAGTTGGCAAGAAAGTTTGGCTTTGGGATTGGATGCACGAGTGAACCATACACTCAGTACGGGGCTTTAGGCTAGAAAGGCTTTAAAGCAAACAAACAGTGTTGAGAGATGTAAATCAAATACGCTATCAAAAACAATACGTCAAACATGCAACATAAAGCTTATCATCACTGTCAGAAATAAATCTAATACAGAGGTGTATGAGCTGGAAGGTTCACAAGCATGTAAGACATACAAGATAGTGTATTTGCAATTAAATTCTTCTTCTCTACTCAAGCACCCAAGCAATTATTGCAATTTAAACGAAGCCATGCTCATCAATACCGAATAAACTTCTACTCATGCACCCAATGTCAAATCATTACTTACCACAAGATCAGCAGATGAGAGAGATTGCCATAATAAAATATAAAGTGCAGAAGAATAGAAGATACTTCTCATTTATACTCCATTATAGAAAACCACACACCAACGGATACAAAGGACTCACAAGGAGTGACAAGACAAAATGCAAAAACATACTACAAGATAACTTCTCTACTCATGATACGACTCACAAGACTGCGAAAAATAAAAGACATAAGATAAAGATACCGGGGCACTCCTCCAAGCTTGGAACAAGCCAAGGGAGTGTCGTTACCCATAGTGCTCGAATTTATTCCCGTGGTGGAGATGGGTCAATGATCCTTATGAGCCTCTCAATGGTTTCTTTTAACTCATCAAGCTGATAGCTAAGATTGTGGATCATCTCCGTGTTACTCTCAATGCTGCTTCTTAGCGACCCAATAGGCGAGTTCCAATCATCTTGTGCTTTCCCCCAGCCATCCTCATTATCTGTGTTGGAGCTCCCACAACCTGCATGAGTACGATCTATATCCCAGGCAGAAGGCAACTCTCCAAACGGAACAGTTTCAAGCTGATGGTTATGGATTAAAGTATGAAAAGGATTTCTGGTTCGAGAAAAGGGAGACCTCCCAGCAGAGTTCCTACGAGGGCCTTTATCAGCCTTCTGTAGCCACCCCCTTTTCCCAAAAACAGAAGGATTCTTTGTCACCCCAATCCTTGCTACCGTGGTGTAGGGGTATTGGCGTTGGTCTTCATCGAACTCCTCTCCATCATCATGGGGCGCGTTCTCAAACACTTCCTCCGTTCCTTCAGTTCCTTTAAAGTCCATGCCTTGATCATCGTTGTCGGTGTTGTCGGGATTGGAAGAGGATGACATGATCTAAAGCTTCGAGACCCTGACAGAAATAACCAGAGACAAAACACGACGAAAAACACAGGATACGCTCCTCGAAAAATTCGGGAAAATATATAGCGAAAATTTTTGCAATAAAAGGAAGGCGACTGGACTAGTCGGAGTCGAAGGCGGTATCTAGGGGCCAAGGGCGGGTACCCACCGCGGCCTGGGGTGGGGCCGCGGCAGAGGGCCGCCTCTGCCCCCTGGAGTCCGTCTCGAACTCCGTCCAGTCTCCGAATTTTCCTAATTTTCGAGAAATAAATAATATGAATTTTCTAGAATTTTCCGAGACACTTTCCTTACCGAAACAGTTACCTATTCATTTGTTGATTCTAGAGTCTTCTGGTATTTGGTCTCGATAAGTTCTTCCGGAGAGACCACTTGAATAACATCAGCATCTTTTTCCAAGGGATTACCGGAGATGTAGTGCTTAAGTCGCTGACCATTCACCACTTGAGGTTTGTCTCCGTCAAGATTATTAATCTTTATAGCTCCGGAGCGATAGACTTCCTCAATGATGAATGGTACCTCCCATTTTGATAGCAATTTTCCTGCAAAAAATCTGAGACGAGACCTATACAAAAGCACTTTACCACCAACATTAAATTCTCTTTCAAAATTCTCTTATCATGCCATCTCTTTACTTTTTCCTTAAACAAACGAGCACTCTCATAAGCCTCATTCCTCCACTCATCCAAAGAATTCAATTTAAGCAACCTAGTTTTACCGGCAAGATTAGGATCAGAATTAAGTTGTCTAACAGCCCAAAAGCTTTATGTTCTAATTCAAGAGGCAAATGACATGCCTTCCCATAAACCATTTTATAAGGAGACATACCCACAGGATTTTTATAAGCAGTTCTATACGCCCATAAAGCATCATTAAGTTTTTTAGACCAATTCTCCCTAGACTTGTTAACGGTCTTTTGCAAGATTAGTTTAATTTCTCTATTAGTTAATTCAACTTGACCAATAGTTTGAGGATGATACGGACAGGAGACTCTGTGATTAACATCATACTTAGCTAAATCCTTTCTAACAGCTCCATGAATAAAATGAGATCCTCCATCAGTCATAAGATATCTAGGCACACCATACCTAGGAAAAATAATTTATTTAAGCATTTTTAGGGAGGTCTTATGATCAGCACTTTTAGTTGGTATATCTTCCACCCACTTAGTAACATAATCTACAGCAACAAGAATATGAGTATTACCATGAGAAGTGGGAAAAGGACCCATAAAGTCAAACCCCCAACAATCAAAAGGTTCAATAACAAGAGAATAATTCATAGGCATTTCATTACATCTACTAATGTTACCGACCCTTTGACACTCATCACAAGATGAAACAAACTTTTTAGCATCCTTAAATAAAGTAGGCCAATAAAAACCTGATTGAAGAACCTTATGTGCAGTCCTTTCACCTGCGTGATGTCCTCCATAATCACTATTGTGGCACTTCCTCAATACCTCCTCCTGTTCATGCTCAGGAATACATCTCCTCAAGATTCCATCATCTCCCTCCTTGTATAAATGTGGGTCATCCCAAAAGTAATGCCTCAAGTCATAGAAGAATTTCTTTTTCTGTTGATAAGTAAAACTTGGAGGCAAAATTTCGAGACAATAAAATTAGCATAATCAGCATACCAAGGAGCATCATGAGAAGTTACCTTAACGACGGCAAGTTGTTCATCAGGGAAACTATCATTTACAGGGATGGGATCATGAGGAATATTTTCCATTCTAGACAAATTATCAGCTACAGGATTTTCTGCACCTTTTCTATCAACAATATGCAAATCAAACTCTTGTAGCAAAAGCACCCATCTAATAAGTCTAGGCTTAGCATCTTTCTTCTCCATAAGGTACTTAATTGCAGCATGGTCAGTATGAATAGTTACTTTAGAGTCCACAATATATTATTTGAATTTATCACAAGCAAAAACGACGGCTAAAATTCCTTTTCAGTGGTTGCATAATTTTTCTGTGCACTATCCAAAGTTTTACTAGCATAATGAATTACATTCAACTTCTTATCAATTCTTTGGCCAAGGACAGCCCCTACAGCATAATCACTAGCATCAGACATAATTTCAAAGGGTAAATTCCAATCAGGCGGTTGAACTATAGGAGCGGTGATTAAAGCCCTTTTTAGTACCTCGAAGGCTTCCTTACAATCTTCATCAAAAACATATGGAACATCTTTTTGAAGAAGATTAGTGAGGGGCCGCGACGTCTTAGAAAAATCTTTAATAAACCTCCTATAAAAACCAGCATGAACGAGGAAACTGCGAATACCTTTGATGTCTCTTGGATAGGGCATCTTCTCAATTGCTTCAATTTTGGCTTTATCAACTTCAATCCCCCTTTCAAAAAATTTATGTCCAAGCACTATGCCTTCATTTACCATGAAATGACACTTCTCCCAATTGAGAACAAGATTGGTCTCCTCACATCTCTGCAAAACTTTGTTAAGATTATAGAGGCAATTGTCGAAAGAAGTTCCATAGACGGAGAAATTGTCCATGAAGACTTCCACAATTTCTTCACAAAAACCATGAAAAATAGCAGACATGCTTCTTTGAAAAGTAGCAGGTGCATTACACAAACCAAAAGGCATACGTCGGTAGGCATAAGTTCCATAAGGACAAGTAAAAGTAGTTTTTTCTTGATCTTCAAATTTAACAGCAATTTGAGAGAAACCAGAATAACCATCAAGAAAACAAAAGTGAGAATTCTTAGATAGTTTTTCAAGCATTTGATCAATAAAAGGCAAAGGACAATG
Organism: Puccinellia tenuiflora; assembly: GCA_012064385.1. Classification (NCBI taxonomy): domain Eukaryota; kingdom Viridiplantae; phylum Streptophyta; class Magnoliopsida; order Poales; family Poaceae; genus Puccinellia; species Puccinellia tenuiflora. The sequence goes on from QRDG01000002.1 coordinate 255,193, forward strand.
ATCTTTTCGAGTAGCCTTATTAAGTTTCCTATAATCAATGCACATTCTATACCCTACAACTGTTCTTTGAGGAATGAGTTCATTATTATCATTAGCAACAACAGTCATACCTCCCTTTTTGGGAACACAATGAACAGGACTAACCCATCTACTATCAGCAATAGGATAGATTATATCTGCATCAAGAAGCTGGAGTATCTTATTTCTTACCACATCCTTCATCTTTGGATTCAATCTTCGTTGATGATCAACAATGGGCTTTGTATCAGGCTCAAGATTAATTGCATGTTGACAAATAGATGAAGAAATCCCTTGAAGATCATCAAGAGTATATCCCAATGCAGCTCGATGTTTCCTAAGGACCTCCAATAATCGCTCCTCCTCTTTCACTGAAAGGTTAGAATTGATAATAACAGGATATATTTTCTTCTCATCCAAATATGTATATTTGAGAGTGTCTAGGAGAGCTTTTAATTCAAAAACAGGATCTCCCTTTGGAGGTGTCTAGGTTCCCAGAGACTCCACAGGTAGATCATGCTTTAGAATAGCTGGCTGTCTAAAGAAGACTTCATCAATTTCCTCTCTTTCCTGCATAAACATATCATTCTCGTGCTCCTCCATATATTGCTGCAAAGGATCAATATGAGGCACGGCAATAGAAGAAATTCATTCAATAATAAGATCCTCATTAGGTAACTCTTTATCATAACGATGTCTAGCAAATTTGGAAAAATTAAATTCATACGGCTCTCCAGCGAATTGCACAGAGACCTTTTCTTTCTTAAAATCTATGACATCACTACAAGTATTTAAGAAAGGTCTACCAGATATGATAGGACAAAATTTATCTTTAACCGACCCCAAGACAAGGAAATCAGTTGGATATTTTACCTTACCACATAAGACTTCAACGTCTCTGACAATTCCCACCGGGTGGATGACATCTCTATTAGCCAATTTAATCTCCAAATCAATATCCTCAAGCTCACATGGCGCAATTTCGCGCATAATTTATTGATAAAGTGTATAAGGAATAGAACTTTCACTTGCACCCATATCACATAATCCATAATAGCAATGATCACCTATCTTGACAGAGACAACAGGAGTACCAACAACTTTTTGCACTTTTATCCTGTCTAACAATGTTAGTAGCAGTTTCACAAAATAAATAGAACCCCCATCGACATTCTCAGTTGTTCATCAGGTTCATAAGCTTTCCTTTCACTTTTATTAACCACACTAGCCACGACTGAGTGTTCTTTAATTTTTATAGGAATGGGTGGTTTTTCAAAGTAAATAGCAGGTAAAACAGATTCAACTGTTTGAACAGGCACATCATCACTAGCAAGCACATCTATTTTACAAACATCTTTAAATGGTTCATGATACTTATCCCACTTTTCTTTTGGAATATTAATATGGTCAGCAAAGGATTTACAAAGATCAACAACAATTTGAGAATCGAGCCCAAACTTAGTACTAAGCATATTAAAACGTTCAGTTTCCATGAAAGATTTAATGCAGTCATACTCATAATTTATACCTGATTCTTTATCTTTGTTGATCTCCCAATCTTTCGCATTGCGATAAATCCTTTCAACTAAATCCCACCTAGCATTAACTTCCTTGTTTGTAAAGGATCCAAGAGAAGAGGCATCAAGCATATCCTTATCATAGCGAGGCAGCCTCGCATAAAAATTGTTAACAATTATATCATTAGGAAGCTTATGATTGGGGCATTTAAGCATTAAAGATTTAACCTCCCCTGAGCTTGAGCGATGCTTTCTCCTTCATGTGGCCAAAAGTTATAAATATAATTTCTATCTTGATGAATTTCATGAAGAGGATAAAATTTAGAATAAAAGAGAGACATAAGCTCTTTCCAATCCATCAAGTGAGAATTGTCCAGAAGCATATACCAATCCATAGATTTATCCTTTAGTGATATTGAGAATAATTTCCTCATGATTACCTCTTTTGACATACCTGCAATCTTAAATAGCTCACACAGATCTTTAATATAAAGCAAATGATAACCTGGATGGATGGTTCCATCCCCTGCATAACGGTTACTCATAACATGGTCAATAATTCCCATGGGTATTTTAAATGGATCAATTTCAGAGAGCGGAGGACTCTTATCCACTACAGGTGTGGTGGCAGAGTCACTCCAAAATAGCATATTAAGTGAAGAGTGCTCCATAACGAAGCAAAGTAACAAGCAAAAATAAAAACAACACTTACAATGAAAGAGTTCCTTACCAGTTCAACTTACCAATAGCGCTACGCTCCTCGGCAACGGCGCCAGAAAAGAGTCTTGATGACCCACAAGCATAGGGGATCTATCATAGTCCTTTCGATAAGTAACAGTGTCGAACCCAACGAGGAGCAGAAGGTGTTGACAAGTAGTTTCAGCAAGGTTTCACTGCAAGCACTAAAAGAGAAATGTTTTGGATTTTTGATTTAAAGAACAAATGAAGAACAAGTAAATAAAAGAGTGCTACAATAATTGCAGCAAATAGCCCAATCCTTTTAAGCTCAAAGGACAGGCCGGTTGTGTTACTTATAAAGATTAAAACGTTCTCGAGGACACATGGGAGTTTCTGCCTAGCCAGTTTTCATTGCACGCCGGTGATTAACCTTCAATGTTTTGATGAAGTGCTGTGTGGGTGGACCTATGCTAATGCACCACCCTTACTTGGACAAATACATACTTTTGATTAAACCCCTTGCAATCATCCGCAACTACAAGAAAGTAATTAAGATAAAAACCTAACCACAGCCATAAACTCCGAGACCCTACGCTCCCTAGTGCACTAGTTCACAAATTGGGGTTTAGGTTTCTGTTACTCCTGCAACCCTACCATAAGCAAACTAAATACACTATGCATTCCCCTAGGCCCTTTGAAAGGTGAAGTATCATGTAGTCGACGTTCACACGATACCACTAGAGGAATAACACCACAACATAAATCAAACCATTAAATATTACTCCCTCCGTATCAAAATATAAGATGTTTTACCATTTCTCTTTCCATCCTTAGGTAGACATGTTTTAGTGTAAGATTCATTTGAACCTTGCACTAAAACATGTCTAGATACGGATGGAAAGAGAAATGCTAAAACATCTTATATTTTGATACGGAGGGAGTACTCAATATTATGCAATTACTAGCAACTAGGCTTTCCCCATGTCCTCAAGAACCAAACGAACTACTCACAAGCCATCATATAGATCATGATCAGAGGTGATATGAATAAGGGTAACAATCTGATCGTAAAGATAATTCACCAATAAAACTCTCAAGCATCAACTACAAGTAGTAATCAATACCCGGGATACGATTCCAATGAACTAATAACAAAACAATGACGATTGCTACAGCGGGATGAGATGGGATGGAGATGGTGATGATGGTGCTGATGATGGAGATGGTGTTGATGATGATCCCGATGATGCTTGGCGTGATGGCGATGACGATGGCGGCGATTCCCCCCCTCCGGGAGGGAAATTCCCCGGTAGATTTCTCCCTACCGAAGCTCTTCTTCTCTCTGTCTAGTTTCCGCCTCGTGTAGGCGGCAGAAAAATTCCTCGTCGATGCCCTCGATGTTTTTAGATCGAGGGTCAATAATACGCCGAAGGGGAGCCGGAGAGGGGCCACAGGGACCAGGGGTGGGCCCCTGCCGTGGCCAAGGGTGGATCCGCGGGTGCAGGCCGCCCCTTCCCCTGGGAGCTCCCCTCCGTGCCCCCTTTCGGCTCTGTGACTAATTCTTTGTAATATTGACTTTCTTATTTTCCTGGAATTTTCTGAGCTTCGTAACATTCACTTTGTTGTTGATTTCAAGGTCCTACTGGTTCGATAAACCTCAGTTCGTTATCGAGGGAAAACTGTTGCTTGCTACATCTCCGCCTTCGCTAGGGGCACCACCCAACTCTTCATCAGTTGTGATCAAGCTCATTTCTGGCACCGTTGCCGGGGATCTTGGAGCTACAGCAAGGGGAGTCTCACAATCTAAATCACTTTACTTTGTTTTTGTCTTGCTTGTTTTATTTCTCGTTAGCTTATTTTTCTTGTTGCAAAATTTTAAAACCCAAAAAAATTAGTGTAATCTTTATTCCTGTCTTGTTATTTTATTTTGCCATTATGTCTTCCACTGAAAACACCAAGTTGTGTGACTTTACTAGCACTAATAACAATGATTTCATATGCTCTCCAATTTCTCCACCCGCTACTAAAGCGGAATCTTATGAAATTAAGTCTGTCTTGTTAAATCTTGTTATGAAAGAGCAATTTTCTGGTACTAGTACTGATGATGCTGCCTCTCATTTAAATAACTTTGTTGAGTTATGTGATATGCAAAAGTATAAAGAGGTATAAAGTGACATCATAAAACTGAATCTTTTCCCTTTCTCTTTGAGAGGGAGAGCAAAAGAATGGTTATTGTCTTTCTCTAGAAATAGCATTGATTCTTGGATTAAATGCAAAGATGCTTTTATTGGAAAATATTATCCACCTAATAAAATCATAAAATTGATGAGTAACATTATGAACTTTAGACAATTTGATAATGAACATGTTGCTCAAGCTTGGGAGAGAATGAAATTTATGGTTAAAAATTATCCAACGCATGGATTAACTATGTGGATAGTTATCCAAACTTTTTATTGAGGTTTGAATTTTTCTTCAATGAACCTCTTGGACTCGGCCGCGGGAGGCACCTTCATGTCCACAACATTAGGTGCAGCAACTAAACTCTTGGATGAGATGATGACAAATTATTCAGAATGGCATACCGAAAGAGCTCCAAGTGGTAAGAAGGTAAATTCTGTCGAGGAAATTTCCTCCTTGAGTGATAAGGTTGATATGATTATGTCTATGCTTGCTACCAATCAGTCCCATATTGATCCTAATAATGTCCCACTTGCTTCATTAATTTCCCAAGAAAAGTATCAAGTTGGTGTTAATTTTCTTAATAGAAGTAACTTCAACAATAATGCTTATCGAAATAATTTTGGTGGTAAAAACTATAAGCCTTATCCTCCCAATAACGGAAACTCTTATGGTAATTCTTATAATCAAGAAATTAGTAATAGTAGACTAAATGAAGTAGAGAAGTCTACCAAAAAGTTCATGCATGAACAATATGAGCAAAACAAAATTTTCTCTAGGCAAATGAATGAGAATTCTTTTATATTGAAAAGTACAAATGATCAACTTGGTGAGTTAAATAAACAAATATCTAAACTTCAATCAAGGCTTGTTAGTACTGAAGCTTGCATCTCGAATATTTCCCAAACTCAAGCTACTTTGATTAATAGAATGGCTGCTAAAACCCGAATTGGTTGCTCATGCTGAAACTGATGCTTTTGTTGTCTTTAAAGCTGTTAATACTCCTGTTGCTTCAATTAATATTGATGAAGATTATAAAACTTTGAATAGATATGAGTGCCTCACTGATCCTAAAATTTTTAATGAAACTCCTATCTTGCTTAAAAGGGATCAAGAGAAACTTGAAAAACTAGATAGACTTGTCTCTAAAGTGGAAGATCTTGTTCATGATGTTGAAATTTTAAAAATTAGAACCACTCCTCCTCAAGACAAGCCTACTGAATCTTTAAATGCTATTTCTATTCAAATTAATTAGAATGAAAGGATGATGGATCGCTTGAAAGCTAGGTGGGCTAGGGAGAAAGAAGAAGCTAGAATTGCTGAAATGAATAGGAAAACTATTAAAGTTTATACTATCCAAACTACTAATGAGGAACCTCCTAGCCTATTTAAAGATGATGAAATTGATTTTGATAATTGCAATCTTACTGAAGTCATAAAGTTCCTACAAAAACTTGCTAAGTCACCGGATGCTAGTAAATTAAATATTGCCTTCACCAAACATATTACCGATGCTCTTATCAAGGCTAGGGAAGAAAAGTTTAAGCTAGAAACTTCTATTCCTAGAAAATTAGAAGATGGATGGGAACCCACTATTAATATGAAAATAAATGACTTTGATTGTAATGTTTCGTGTGATCTTGGTGCTAGTGTTTCTGTTATGCCTAAAAGTTTCTATGATATGCTCAATTTAAATCATTTGGAAGAGTGTTATTTAAATGTTCATCTTGCTGATTCTTCTAAAAAGAAACCTTTGGGTAGAGTTGATGATGTCCTTATTGTTGTTAATGATAACTATGTTCCCGTTGATTTTATTGTTATGGACATTGAGTGTAATGCTTCTTGTCCCATTATTTTGGGGAGACCGTTTTTGAGAACCGTTGGTGCCATTATTGATATGAAAGAGGGAAATATAAGATTTCAGTTCCCCCTTAGAAGAGAGATGGAACACTTCCCTAGAAAGAGAAAAAAGCTTCCTTTTCAATCAATCATAAGGTAAAGCTATGCTCTTGATGTTGCAAAGGCCTCCGAAAAAACTTGATATTTGGCATTGCGCCTAGCTAAAAGGCGTTAAAGAAAGCGCTTGTTGGGAGGCAACCCATCTTTTACTTTCAGTTTGCTTTTTACTTTTCTTGAGTCCTGAAGTTGTTGCCTCTGTAGCAACTTCATTGTATCCTTTTCTTTTGGTTTTTTGTGCCAAGTTCAGCCTCTAATGCATTGAAAGTGCGACCTGTTGTTTTGTTGTCCAGAAACAAATTTTTGTCCTTCACTGTTCAAAAATCCAAAACAAACTCTGATTTTTAACTTCTTCTGAAATTTTTAGACAGAAAGCCTTATACTTTTATCTATCTTTCGCTAGTTTTGAGTTTTCTAATTTGAGCTACAGAAGTGCCTCAAAAAATTTGATCTTTACAGACTATTCAGATTTTGACAGATTCTGCTTTTATTTTGTATTTATCTCTTTACTATCGTCAAATGTGACACTCTAGAGGTGGAGTGCCACATTGAGGCTTAGTAAACAGTAGCTAATTCCTAATAAATTTATTTTGCAATTTGTCTTGAGTTGAACATATGTGCATTTTAATTTATGAGCAATAACCCTCTAATCAGTTTATGAGAAGTTTTGTGTGAAGTGAGTTTTTAAGTTCCAAAGGAGATGATAATGAAGAAATTGAAAATGGATCAGAGCTCAAGCTTGGGGATTCCCCCATGGCACCCCCTTTGAATATCAAGAACTATCAAGCGTCAAAGCTTGGGGATGCCCAAGGCATCCCCTCTTCTTCATCGACTATCATAAGGTCGTCTTCGTTGAACTAAGTTTTTATCACTTTACATATTATGTGCTATACTTGGAGCGTCTTTTTACTTTCAGTTTTGTTTGTTTGTTTGCTGGTCATATGCTTGTTGGATCCTTGCTTTGTTTATATGGGAGAGAGACACGCTCCGCTTTTTCGTTTGAATACTCATGTGCTTCGCTTATATTTTGTTGAGTATTCTTAGCTACTGTTTGTTTGCTAGTAAGCTCTCGCTTTTAGCTTTTATCTTATTTAGAGCTGCTAGTAGTTGTTGTTAAACTCTCTTGTTCTTCACTTATATTTGTTAGAGAGTTGTTATTGATAAATTGCTTGAATTGTCAAAGCGACAAAATACTATTAATGTGATAGTGGAATGAAACGAAAGCCTGCATAGTATTGTAGATCATTGTGTGGATACTTCATACTTCTCATTTGTTTTGAGATATTAAGATGAATGCTTAAACTTGTTGGTTATTTTAGTGGAATTGATTAGTAAATAAATACTGTTAAAAGTTGAAACTGTATGCTGTTTCGTAGTTGTTAATTCATTAAGCTAAGCTTTCCATCAAAGAATTGTGTGGTCAATAAGGGAGACGGTGTGAAGCTTTTATGGTTATGATTGACTAATGTCTTATGTTACTCTGTTACCGGTTAATATTAGATGTTTGCTTCAAATACCATCTTTGCTAAGCCTAAAAATTCGTACTGAGTGTATGGTTCACTCGTGCATTCAAATCCCAAAGCCAAACTATCTTGACAGCTGAGTCCACCATATCTACCTATGCATGGTATTTCTTGACATTCCAAGTAAATTTGTCATGTGCTATCTTTAAAAATTCAAAAAATTCCTTTTTGTGCCTTTGTTTTTAAGCTCATGAGGGAGCAGTAGAGAGCTAGATATAACTCGTGACGAGCAAGGTCATTTCCCCCCTTTCACCCGGTGTCGATGGATTACGTCTTCACTTGAATCAACCCGAGAGCAGCTTAAGAAAAAATATAAATATACTCACCATTCTCCTCCGCGCAATGAAAATCTGAGAAATCAGCTCTAAACATTGGACAGTGGTGAAACCAAGGAGAAAGAAGGAGAGTACTCGCTTCTCTAAAAACCAGCCTGCTCTCACAATTCTAAAAGCCTTGCTTGTTATGGGGGACTAGATAGCTTCTCTGTTGTGAAGTCGTTGACGAAAGCATGCATGTCTCAAAATTGTTTTACTTCTGTTTAATAAAAATAAAAAGCTCTAGCACATGACTAATCTCTGCTTCCCTCTGCGAAGGGTCTTTCTTTTACTTTTAATGTTGAGTCAGTTTTCCTTTTCCTTCTATCTCCACCAAAGCAAACATCTAGCATTGACCCTGGGTATCATTGATCATATTGCATTGTCAGATTAAACATGAATCTTTATATTGACTTTACCATTATAAGTTGAAGCTTTTTGCTAAAACTTACATCTTCTTTGTTTTGATTATCAAACACTTTTGTCATGGAATTGTTACCTTTGTGAACTTATCAAATATGTGGATCACATTGCTTTCATGTATTTAACGTACTATTTATGAAAGGTTTTGCTTGAATGATTCAACTTGGTTATTCATTGCTTTGTTGCTATCAACTATAGACAATGGTTTTATATCACTTCATTCACATCCTATGCTTTGCATTACTATCTTGATCACAATTATGTTGGTTGCATGTCTCATCAAAAATTATTTTGTTATCACTTACCTACTCGAGTACGAGTAGGAGTTAAGTTTGGGGATGCTGATACGTGTCAAACGTATCCATAATTTTTTATTGATCCATGCTAGTTTTGTGATATTGTCATATGTTTTTATTATCATATTAATTATTTTTATGCATTTTGTTGGACTAACCTATTGACAAGATGCCTAGTGCCAGTTTCCTGTTTTTTGCTGTTTTTGTATTTCAGAAAAATTACTTCTGAAAATATTCTCGGAATTGGACGAAAATTTACGGGGAATTTTTACTCGACGGAAGACACCTGAGGAACAAAGGGGAACCTGGGGGACCACCCAGGGGCCACAGGCGGGTGCCGGTCGCGGCCCCCCTAGGACCCGCGGGTGGGGCCCGCCCCTGCCCCCTGGGCACCGCCTCGGCCCCCTCCGACGCCTATAAATCCATTTTACCCTAAAAACATCGGGGCGGCCATTATTTTCCAGAAAAGTCATCCCGAGGCACCGTCAACTCAAACCCTAGTTTGGGGGTGATTCCGAAGCAGATCCCGGCCCTCTGCCGGAGGGGAGATCAATCCCGGAGAGCTCTTCGTCGCCATGCCTTCCTCCGGGATGATTTGTTAGTAGTCCCACCTTGGACCTTGGGTCCATGGCAGTACCTATATGGTAGTCTCTCTCTCTTGTGTTTCATGTCTTATGATCTTGTGAGCTGCCTAACACGATCAAGATCGATTATTGTAATGTTATGTGATGTGTTTGCTAGGATCCGATAGATTATAAAGTTATGATCAGATTGTGCATGATTCTTATATGTTGATTTATGTTCTTGCATGCTCTCCGATGTGCGTAGTTATTTTGGCCAAGTGATTGTGTGTATCTACAAGAGAGAGTATTTATGCTAGATAGTGGGTTCATGCCCCCTTTTGTTCCTGGGCACGAGTGACAGAAATGTCTAAGGGCGAGGGTGTGTTGTTGCTATTAAGGGTAAAACAGCGGTGTTTAAAGTCTATTTTGATATTTAATATTGCTTAATTCATGCGCTTTACTTAATGCAAATGTCTGTTGCTTGCAACTTAATACCGATGGGTGACAGGCTGGATAGCGATCCCACGGTGGATATTTTTAGACAAAGATGCAGTTGGACTCAACGGTTTTTGTTCATTGTCGTGATGCCTACTTAAATATTATCATGTTCTCTTTGTCATAGATAGATTAAGTTTGTGTTATAATCTTGTCAATTGCCCAGCTGTAATTTGTTTACCCATCATATGAATGTTCTATTTACTCGAGAGACTCCACTAGTGAACCCATATCTCCCGGTCCATCTTTTTACATTGATTGCAACCTTTATTCATCACTTTTCACCATCATTACTCCTCTGGTCCATTTTCACAATTCATCTATTTCAATATACAATTAACCGCTTTGTTTTCTGCGAGACTGGAAAGATTGACAACCTTTCCGCCGTTGGGGGCAGAGTATTTTGGTTGAGTGTATGCAGATCCACGTCTGTTGAAGATTAAGCGCCAGAGATCTTCAACATTCACTTTGTTGTTGATTTCAAGGTCCTGCTGGTTCGATAAACCTCGGTTCGTTATCGAGAGAAACTGTTGCTTGCTACATCTCCGCCTTCGCTTGGGGCATCACTCAACTCTTCATCAGTAGCAATCACAGTGACAGAGTAAAAACTCAAAACATGCATTGAATCATCGAGCCAGTGATGACCTAACGGAATAACAAAACTATTTGGTCCACATAAGGTGTGATACAACCTTGCTTTAATTATTTTTCATTCCCTTTGTTTAATTTTTCTCCATCTCCAAAACCTGCGTATCCTCTATCATATTTCTACATAAAAAATTGTCTTATGTGAAGGTGATGTATGGCGTCATTAGTTAGCTAGGACGGTAAGATAAAGAAGCCTCCCAAACAGAAGATAATTTAAATATTTTAGTGCAATCTTTCTTGTTTTCGCTTTTTTTTCATTTTTTTGTTTAAATTTTAGACTTTGAATACCCACTGTCAAAATCCTGGGCCCGCCCCTGGTTTTAAGGTAAGTATGGTGTACTCTGTTTTCCGTTGTAGTAGTACTCCGTTTCCCATGCAAGTACTGCTATTCGATTTTTCTTTATAGTTGTAATTCGTGTTCTGTGTAACTGTACACGAGCTTCCCGTGTACTTATACTCTGTCTTCTCGTGCACTTGTACTCCGCCTTGTCTTTTTTTTTTTTTTTTTTTTTTGCCTCCTTGTCTTGTTGTTTGTAGCGTAGAAATAAAAACTACTCCCTCCGTATTCAAATAAGTGGACATCTAAAAATTTTAAGACAGATTATGGAGTACACTCTTTTGTGGACTTTAAAATGCATTGGAAAGATAGAAGTAAACTCTTTTGTGGATAAATTTCAAATCTAAACGTCCACTTATTTGAGAATGGAGAGAGTAGGTAGTACTATAAGACTACCCATAATGGGAGTAACATAGCTAGTAACTTCAACGCCACGTAGGCAAAAACAGTGATGTGACAAGTAATTAATGTGGAGAGAAGAGGTTAGAGTAACATAGCTAGTTACCATCACATCACATATCTCAATGCAATATGAGTTTATAACCTAATTAATATATATACTTGCATGACATCACACTTATGTTACTACCCACTATAGAGATAATAATATATACTAATAACATGTTCATGTTACTACTTTACGTTGCTCTTCACTATAACTAGCATAAGACTAGCTAGCTGATGTGTGACAGGGCTGATGCATGCATGCGCTCGTGCTAAGCAATGCGTAACGCACTGGGTAGCGCGTTCGGTCGTTCCCTGCATGTATACTGCAAAAAAAAACGACAAGAAAAAGAGGTGTTCCCCACGCGTCGAGCAATGCGCTCGTTTCCGCGCACGCATCTTCCCGCGAGCGGCCTTCAGGCCATCCTTTTTTTTTTTCTTTGGTAGTGGTACCCGACGATCTCAGATGCAACAAGGTCCATCGCGGATGCATGGTGTATCCGGCGCAAGTCTTATATTACGAAATTGAGGGAGTATTTCATAAGGCGTTCGAAAAAATAGCCGTTTATAAGATCACAAAACTAACAAAAGCTTACATTTACAGTCCAATGGGTCCATGGAGCCTTTCAAGTGATCATCATAGGTGGTCGATCGATCGCCATGGATTCGAGGAACAATCAGGTCGTCACTTCTTTCATACTACTAGTACGTACATATGCACATAAATACATATATATCTTGCTTGCTCAATTGAGAAGACCGGTTTCAGAGGAACACATGCAGCGTGGTGTTCATGACCGTATTGGCGAGGATATTGTACATCCTCTCCGTGGGGTGGATCGCGTCGAAGAAGACGTACTTGTTGGCGTTCCGGCATAGGAAGGAGGTGCCGCAGAAGTAGCCGGCCTCGAACATCCCTGTCCCGCAGCACCCTCTCACGGCGTTCTCGAAACCTGCAAGATCATCACACAAATTCAAAACTAAATAAGTTCAAGTTACATTACAGCAAACAATGTTTTCTGCATCGATCCAACATAAGCTAAGAGTGTTCTGTTGAGCAAATATGCCTCAATTTGAGTACACTGCGATGCACTTTTCAGGTAGTACGGTTGATGTGTCAATAACCTGCAACCTTTTCTTTTTTTTCTGAAAAAAATATCTAGAGTGCAACTGAAAGCGAAAGGGATGCCTATGTATGGCAGCTTCGATCGTCTAAAATGGTGACAACTACGAAATGTATCGGGAGCGGGGGAAAAAGTCTGAACAACGTTAATGCATGCTACTGTGCGTGCATCAGCAGGGGCTGAATGATGCCGAGACAGGGCATGTGGCGCCCATGCCATGCTTCTCGTTTGCAGCGGTGCAGTGCCGCCATTACTCGAAACGATCGAACGACGTGTGAATGTTTAATGCGTCCTAGCTACTCACTGACATCTGCCGTTCTGCATGCATCTGACGCACGTACAGGCGTATCCAATCTCGTAGCTCAGCTCAGTCGTCGTCACCAGCCAGATAGATAGATCGTACCGTAGTCGCCGGGCTTGCTGACGACGGCGTCGAAGAGCTCGTAGGTGTCGGCGTAGACGAGGCGGAGTCCGGCGAGCTCCCGGTTGAGCTTGGGCACGAGCGTCCCCTTCAGCTTGGCGTTGAAGCTCCTTGCGACGGCGTTGTAGTCTTCGTTGCACTGTCCGGGGTCGCCGCGGTTGCCCATGCGCTCGGCGGGGAGGCAGCCCATGGGGGTGAGCCCCGTGAAGTCCATCTTCCGTCCCCCCAGCGCGTGCACGGCGCGGACGGCGGACTCGGCGAGCCCCAGCAGGTACGCCTCGTACTCCGCCGCCGTGTACTGCATCCGCCGCTGCGGCAGGTTGTAGTAGTTCTCGATGAAGTCGTTGGTGCCCACGCTCCAGATGTAGAGCGCCTCCCGGACGATCTCCTCCGCGCGGGACTCGCCCCTGGACAGCCGCAGCCGCTCCTTGTACTCCTTGAAGTACTCGAGCTGCTCGGCCATGGTGATCACGGACATGATGCCGGCGGTGGCGTTGTCGAGCCCCGTGGAGGCGGACGCGAAGGAGACGCCCTGGGCGAGGTCGTCGATGGTGAGGGTGGTGTCGAGGTAGGCCGGGATGGTGGAGGGGAGGCCGAACGCCTCCGAGATGAAGTCCGTGGCGAGGCGGCCGTTGGAGAAGCGGCCCGTGGGGTGGCCGCCGTCGACGCCGAAGTCGCGCCCGTACGGGTAGAAGTTGCTCCGCGCGATCGTCGGGATGAAGTTGTTGTTGCCCGTGTCCACCGACGAGTCGCCGAACACGATGATGGCCGGCACCTTCCCCTTCCCGGCCGCCGCCGCCACGCCGCCGCGCAGCAGCAGGAAGATCAGCCACGGCAGGTACTTGCGGAGTGACGCCGACATTGATGGACCGGCCGGCGGGTCAATCTCTCTTTCTTCTTGTGAGTGTTTGGTGAGAGCTAGCTGATAGAGGTTGGCGTTGGTAGTGCGACGAGATTAAGGCGCCGAACGAGCTAGTACACCAAAAATGTAGGAGTGGCCGGCGCCGTACGTGTGTCTCAGGTAGCAAGAGACATGTAGGAGTATATAATGGAGTATGAGCACGGCTACGGCTTGACGACGACGCGATTAGGCGCCGCGCCGCTGATAGCGAGAGGGGGGAGGTTTCAGGCTTTCAGCTCAGCTCTCAGCTGCATCTGAGGCGCTTAATTGATGGGATTCAGACCGCATTTGTGACTTGGTGGAGAAGTGGACGCAAGCAAAGCTGCTGCGATGCGTGGCTACATATTTATGGCCTCACTTGCTTCCTGCAGGCAGGGTCTCAATTGTTTTGACTAGGTACACACAACTCCCCGTGTATACAGGGGTCGAATGAGGGGCTAGGAAGTACTACTCCAGTATTTACGAACTGCGGTAGTACTAGGAGCACCTAGTACACGGGAGAGAATTAACGGATGTACTAACGAACTTTCTGACAGCGGAAAATAACCAAGGACAGAAGGGACACTCAAGTAATTGCACTTTCCTGATCATTTGAGTATGTGCGCTTCAGATACAATTGTTTCTTCAGGTTCAGTTCAGGATCGAGCTCTTTTCCTTTGAAAGGAAGGCAGAAGATTTGCCTCAGTTCATAAGCGATGCCACGTAGGATAATTGTTAAGCTAGAGGAGAGAGAAATGAAAAAAAAAAGGTTTGTCTTCTCTTGGGTAAGAGATGATCTATTAGCAACAATTATCTCACCATAAATTTAGGATAATTTGTTAGTAAAGATAAAGTTGTCTTATCAAGCATTGTACATCTTATTTTTTTTTGTCATATCTAAATTATGTGGCAGATGTATAATAAGACTGTCTTATCAACCATTTTACCTGACCGGTGGGCTCACTGGGTAAGACAATTGAGATGTGACAAGACATGTTTATGTCCTCACATGCACAACTAACTAACTCAGAGCAACTTCAACGGGGCGACCAAACGGATGCGGAATTTGTCTGCTTTTTGTTTGTTTGGTCGCCAGGCGGACACCAAATATCCGCCGTGTCCGCGCGGCCCGCCGGTACACCCAACGGAGCTGACGTATTTCAGGGTTATTTTTCAAAATTCATATTATTCATTACATTTAAACTAAAAATATATAAAACTTAAACTAGAAATACATAACCCTAGATCTGGCCACAGGAGCATGTACGGTCCGGCTCACCTGGAGACTACTCGTTGTCGTCGCCAACGGCGAGGTCGATGAAGAGTGGAGTCAGCCACACTACTAGGAAAAGGCTTATAGGTGGATTACTTAGCCGTGCTGCACCACTATTTTGGTGTGCCACAAGTATATAGCCGTGGCGCACCAGACACAGATGTGTCACGCGTAGCACATTACCCGTGGCGCACGAAAATAGTGGTACGCCACGGCTAAGTGCAGGCTGGGCTGACGGAGGGGCACCCTCCTTAGCCGTGGCGCACCACTATTTCGGTGCGCCACGGGTAAGAGTATAGCCGTGGCGCACCTTATTCCAATGCGCCACCAAAATAATGGTCTCGGGGCCAAATTTTGACCCCACATAGCCGTGGCGCACCAAAATAGTGGTGCGCCATGGGTAACCTCTTACCCGTGATGCACCACTGCTTTGTGATCCCATGCACCCCCCACCCCCCCCCCCCCCCCCCCCCACCACCCCACCCCACCCCCCCCCCCCCCCTCCGTGATCGTCTTTTCAGTTTTAAAAGGCTAAATGAAAATGTTAAAAAAATCAAAAAATAAAATCCTCTGAGATGTGGTTATGTTAGTAACCTAGTTGTTAGGAAAATATGAAATATGAATTTCGACGTATTTTGCAAAAAAACATTATGGAAGAGTAAAACGGCGATAACTTTTGCATACGAACTCGGATTTCGACGTTTAATACCTTAAAAAAAACTGGAGAGAAAACCACATCCAATCCAAATTGCCTACGGCCTTTTGAGCCGTTTTTTCCCTACAGAATCCCCAAATTCGAAAGGGAACACCTATTTTTTAAAAGTTTAAGTTTTCTGGACAGAAAAATAAATAAAACTTACCCGTGGCGCATGGAAAGAGTGGTGCGCCACGGATAGTTCCAATACTAGTGGCGCATCACTATGAGATGCGCCATGGGTAACATGGGGGGACAACACCACGATCCGACGGCCCCTAGGGATCCGACGGCTCACAGTGACTTAAACTAGCACACAATCCGTGTGCTCCTTTCTTCTTGTTTCTGATTGGTCGAGATGATAGAGGCCTGGATTGGCACCTCTCCTCCTCTCTTCCTCTTCCTCTCCTTCCTCCCCCTCTCTATCTCATCCTCCTCCTCCTTCTCTCTTCCTCCTCCTCTCTATCTCCTCCTCCTCCTCCTCCTACTCCTCCTCCTCAACGGCCGCCTCCTCCTCTCTATCTCCTCCTCCTCCTCCTCCTCGACGACCGGCGGTGACCTCGTCCATGAGGGCGAGCTTCTCCACGACGGCCAGCGACCTTCTCCACGAGAGGGCGAGCTCCTCCACGACGGCGGCTGGCGAGCACCTCCACGCCGACGAGACCGACAGCCGGCAAAGCACCTCCACGCCGGCGAGCACCTCCATGCCGGCGAGGACCGACGACCGGCGAGCACGTCCACACCGATGAGGACCGACGGCCGGCGAAGCACCTCCACGCCGGTGAAGCACCTCCACACCGGCGAGCATCTCCACGACGTGACGAGCACCTCCACGACGACCTCCATGTCGCGGCGCAAGACGGGAGCTGCCGGACACGCCGACGTGGGCGGTGGCCGGTGGCTCTTTTTTTTAAATTCGGAAATTCATAGCCGTGGCACACCAAAACTAGGTGCGCCACGGGTATGTGCTCTTGGTGCGCCACGGGTATGTTACATACCCGTGGCGCACCTAGTTTTGGTGCGCCATGGCTATGAGCACATACCCGTGGCGCACCAGGACCCCTGCGCCACGGCTATTGTGTTAACCGTGGCGTGGCAATCCGTGGCGCAGGCTGCGCCACGGGTAAGCATTTTTGGTGCGCCACGGGTAAGCTTTTTTGTGGTAGTGCCATGGCCACCCTTCCATCGATGGTGGAGCTGTGGCTTGTCTAGGCTGGCGTTGTACGGCATCTCTAGTTCGACGACCTCGAATATACACATCTCAGTTATGAAATTAGCTCCACCAGCGAAGGTGACTGGCAAAAATTATGAATCGTTTTCACTTTTGAGCTCCTCGCGTCCAGATTTTCAAAACTAGATCACATATTGATAGGTTTTGATGAACTTTTTTTTTATACTTTCAAACTAATACGCTTGTACTTCGAGTTTCAGTATAGTTGTACTTCGGATTCTGTGTATTTATATTTCAAGATTCTAGTGTCTTTTATACTTTGAGTGTGAATTTTGACATTTTTTTGTTAGTGTACTCTTATACTTCGGGTTTTAGTGTACTTGTATTTTTGTACTTCGAGTTACAATACCTTTTTTTTACTTCGTGAAGTTTGTATTTCGGAATTTTATACTTCGAAAATCTTGTACTTCAGCTTTCAGTGTACTTGTGCTTCAGATTTTATTATTTTTGTACTTCGGGATTTTTATACTTCGAGATTTCGTACTTGGGCTTTTGGTGTACTTGTACTTTGGGTTTCAGTATTTTTATAATTCGAATTTAAATATTTTTGTACTTCAAATTTTTATATTTCAGGAGTTTGTACTTCAGGGCTTTTAGTGTGCTTATACTTCGGGTTTCAATATTTTGATATTATGGGATTTCGCACAAAAACATGGCCGTACAAGGTTGTGAGTACGTCCACGCTGGAAAAATATGTCTGCTGTAATTTTAGAAGTACGCCCGTGTGGAGGACGATCTATATTGCGGGATTTTTGTATTTCGTAATTTTTTACTTCGAATTTTTTTTACTTGGCAAATGTCTTGTGAGAATTTTTTTTTGTTTGTACTTCTGCCAACGTACATACATGTTGTGGTGTACTGTCATTTTCAGAAAGTATCACCTGAGAAAAGGTCCCGTGTGCTCGGAGCGCTCCGAACTGTCCGTGCTAAACATGATCTCCTAACGATACGCGTCAATTTACCATGCGCTTGAGCGGTCGCTTGCGAGAAGAGGCCCTCGCCGCAGTAGCACCTCAAATTTGAACCTTGTCATGTGTTTCTTTTCTTGTTGTTTTGGCAGTCCGTATTGTCTTTTACAAACTCTTCTTCCAACATTTTTTATTCATATAAACAATTTCGCCCACAACTTAAAATAATAGCAGCGCTGTAGTGATGGCCAATAAATTTTTATTTATTACGACACAGCAGAAAAAAAATATGGCCTAATTTTTTTTATTTATGAACATATTGGAATATAATTTGAGCTTAAGGTGGTCGATATCCACCGCTCGAATAGATAGAATAGAATTGACCCAGTTTATAAGGAAAACCGGCCCAAAAAACCATACAATCTGTACTTTATGAGGAAAACAAGGCTAAAAACCGCACAAACGAGGCGACCCGCCGCCCACACGACACCAGTCGACCAAAACGCCACAACACACACCACCTACCCGGGGCCGCCGCCCCGGCGTACCAACCAGATCGACCTTCGCATTGCCCGAAGACGATCCAGTCATGATCGACGAACCTTCTACCCTTGCAGTCTTCATCCAGGTCGCCGCCACCAATATTCACCTGTTCCGAGGCCGCCGCCCCGACGTAGCAACCATATCGACCTTCGCATTGCCCGAAGGTGATCCAGTCGGGTCGACGAACCCTCTGCCCGCGCAGTCTTCATCCAGGTCGTCACCCAAGCCCGCGCAAGACGACGGCCCTGCCTCATAGAACCGTCGTAGCGTGGGAGACCGCGGAGATCCTTGGAACCACTCACGTCGGACCGAGAGGAGATTTCACAACGACGTGATCAAGAAGGAAACGACGCCAAGAGGCGCCGCCGTCGTTGGCACGGACCGGAGTCCGTGCAAGCTTTCGTCCGGAAGTCTCCCTGCCCGCGAAGCTCAGGGAGCGGCCGGATGGCAGCATACCTCCGTCGCCAACCACCGAACTCCTCCATGCGCTGCAGCCGCTGTGACACCTCACGCCACAGCAGAAGCCCCGCTGGCCACGCCCCTGCTGAAAGGGCATCTAGTCCCCTAACAGGTTTTGGTATTAATGACAACATAATAATTTATCTCTAATATCGTTTTGCGAGTTTGTGCAGATTTGTAAAAGGGTGAAAATTGGTTCGGCGGCAGTACCGCCGTGCCTGGGGCATGCATGCCCCCCCCAGGGCTGGCAGTGCCGCTAGCAGTGCCGCCCGGGAGGCCCTCTGTGAGCCTATAGCGGCAGTACCGCCGCCTCCGGCGGTAGTACCACTGCTGGGCTTGTAGGAACTCCCCTGGGGCTGGCACTGCCGCCCGGGAGGCCCTCTGTGAGCCTACAGCGGCAGTACCGCCGCCTCTGGCGGCAGTACCGCTGTTGGGCTCCTGAGAGCTCTCCTGGGGCTGGCAGTGCCGCCAGCACTGCCGCCCGGGAGGCCCTCTGTGGGCCTACAGCGGCAGTGCCGCCGCCTCCGGCGGTAGTGCCGGTGCTGCGGGATGGCCCCCCAGGCAGAAGGAGCCGTTTGTCAAGGAAGTGAAGAGTGCAGCGGCACTACCGCCAGGAGCGGCGGTAGTACCGCTGCAGTGGAGCAGGACCCCCCAACGGTTCACAAAAGGAGGAGACTANCAAAACCAGCACGAGGAAGAGCTCGGGTTCTCGGCGGCGCGCTGGTGCAAGGGCGCGCGCGGAGGAGCCCCGAGCGGCGCGCAGGTGGTGGAGGGGAGGTGGGCGTGGCTGCCAGAGGGGAGCAGAGCGAGGCGCCGCGCCAGCCACCGGTGAGTGAGAAGAAGGGCGCCATTGGTGGGGTAGTTGGATCAGGGCTCGCCGGTCGGGACACCAAATCGACCGTTGACCATAACCTGACCAGATGGAAGAAGGTGGTCTTCTCGGGAGGTCCTCAATGTTTTCGTTGCCGTCTCCCTCACGTCGGCCGCGGCTGTCGCTCTCTCGCCGACGCCGACAAGGAAGTAGGTGGCGGGGATTTGGGGGTCCTCGCCGCGCCGAGCGGAGAGAAGAAGGTGGTCTTGGTCGGGATCCTCACCGTTTCCGTCGCCGGCTCCCTCGCGTCGGCCGCGGCCGCCGCTCGTTCGCCAGCGCCGTCAAGGAAGAGGTGGTGGGGATTGGGGGAGGTGCTGCACGTCGGTGGGGTTCGAGAAGTCTTTATGTGCTTGAGACGGGGGCGTTGGTCGGGCACCCGGATCCTTCTCTAATAGGAATAGTTGCTACTTAAGCTAAATAGGAATCTCTTAAGGTAGGTTCCTATATAGTCTTCCCTATATATATAATATATATATAACTCAACTAAAAAGGAATCTATTCTTGCTTAAGCTAAACAGGAACTTTCTGAACTGTCTCGGTAATCTGTGTGAACCTTCTCACGCATGTCATGTCAACCTTCAGATGAAACATGAACTGAACATTTTTCGTCAATTGAATATTTCCTGAACTTTTTTTCAGAACGAGGTGAACTTTTTTTCTGAACTGCACGTGAACTTCTTTTCTGTGCGAAGTGAACCTTTTTTCAGAACATAGTGAACTTTTCCTGACACTTTTTTTCTCAACAAAGTGAACTTTTTCTGAATTTTTTTTCCGAAACTTTTTTCTGAATGAAATGAACTTTTTTCTGAAGGAAGTGAACTTTTTTTCTGTACAATGTGAGTTTTTTTCTGAATGAAGTGAACTTTTTTCCTAGACTTTTTTGTGTAAGAAGTGAACTTTGTTTTTTAACTGCACATGAACTTTTTTCTGAACGAAGTGAACTTTTTTTCTGAATTGCCCATGAACTTTTTTGCTAAACGAAGTGAACTTTTTCTCAGAGCGAAGTGAACTTTTTCCCTGAACTTATTTTATGAATGAAGTGAACTTTTTTCCTGGACGAAGTGAACTTTTTTCCTGACGAAGTGAACTTTTTTCCAAAAATCCATAAAACTACCTTTTGCTTGCGGTGTATAGTATTTGATTTTTTTAATTCATACAGTGCACTATGTAGGTTATGCACACAAAATCCATAAAACAATATCACACACCTATAGCCAGCAGTAGTTCAGAAGAATTACAATAATAGCATTTCCAAAAACATGAGTGGCAAATCCTTTGCAAAAAAAAGAACAGTTCAGTTCACTGGAGGAGAGGAGAACTATGTCCACAAGTTGTCTGAACTGTGAATTTCCACTGCTGTTCAATTGAAGAACACTACGATCTGAAATAGGGCGTTTAGCCGCGCATGAGCTCAAAGGATGGCGGGCCGTGCATGGTGCGGGCCGCACGACTAGGAGAACTTGGGGGCGCGGTGGACTTCATCAGGGGCGCCCGTTGGCGACGCACAAGAGCTCGGGGGAGGTGCCGGCGCGCAGAGATTGATTTAGATCGGGTGGAGCAGGTACGGGTGCCGTCGGGGCAGGTTCAGGTGCGACAGCGGTCCAGAGCTCCGAACGCCGGCATACAGGATCGGGGTTGGTGCACGCGGAAGCCATTTTGGCGGCGGTGGCAGTGCTCGCTGAGTAGCCGATATGGCACTATGGGGACCTCGTCGGGGAGCCGGCCATGGGCTGGCCCGGGGCGCCGGGAAGCCGTCGGCGAAGGGTTGGGTATCCCGACGGCGCACGCAGGAGCTGGGAGAGGAGGCGCGGTCACCCACCGGCATGAGGACGGCTCGTTGCCAATCCGGCGCATCGCAGGCAGGGGGCTACGGCTGGGGGGTGCACGAATCGGGAGGAAGGAAGGCCTGCCCGCGGCACCGGTGAGGGAGGGGAGCGGCGCCGCGGCACCGGTGGGGAGGGAAGGGCGCGCCGCCACCGGTGGTGGGCGTCCGGGGGGGGCCGGGGCGGGTCGGAGTTTAGCAAGGCCAGGGAAGGGTGGGCGATGCCGGAGTCGAGCGGGAGGGCAGCAGGCGGCGCGCGGGGCACCGGCCGGCGAGGAAGAAGGTGGGGGCGATGGGCCGTGGTGCGTTGGGGAAGAAGGTGCAGAGGAGGTGGGAGGTGGGTAGTTTTTTTTCCTATCGGGTCATGGTTGGAGCTGGGTGCGGTTCGTAGGGAATATCGTCGAGATAGACCACCATGAACTTGTCGAGGAACTCCATGAAGACAGAGTTCATGAGACGAGAAAGGTTGCTGGAGCATTTGTGAGACCGAAGGACATCACGGTGTACTCGTAGAGACCGTAGCGAGTGGTGAAGGCTCTTTTAGGGATATCTTCTTTCCTGATTTTTATTTGGTGATAGCCCATTCTTAGGTCCATTTTAGAGAAGACCTTTGCACCGGCAAGTTGATCGAAGAGATCATTTATTCGATGAAGAGGATATTTGTTCTTGATTGTGCGGAGGTTGACAGGACGATAGTCGACGACAAGACGACTTGTTTTGTCCTTCTTCTTCACCAAGATAGTGGGGCATCCCCGGAGACGAACTTGGTTGGATATAACCTTTGCTTTCCAGCTCCTCAAGCTGTTTCTAAGCTCAACCAGTTCGGGAGGACCCATTTTGTAAGGCCTTTTGGAGATAGGAGTGGTGCCTGGTTCAAGTTCGATGACGAATTCAACAGCTCTATCGGGTGGCATACCCGAGAGCTCCTCCGGAAAAATCAGGAAAGTCACAAACGACTGGAACATTTTGGATTGCTTGGAGAGGATCGACGTTTAGAGCGTTCCAGTTTACCCTAAACAGGAACCTACCATATATCTATATATATATATATATATATATATCTATATATATATATTCAGCACCAAGGTGCATAATACTTATTTTGCACCCTAAATTTTTTTTACATTCTTTTATTTACAATTTATGTTTGATATACAAATAATTACATTCATATTGACCCACAACGAAAATTGACATAAAAAATGCAATTTATGTCTCGTAATAGTGTAAATTAAAACCAAAAAAAAATGCATATCTTACGTCATTATTATTTTTACGTCATGTAAATTTTTTTTTACGTCATATCGATATTTTCTTACGTTCTTTTTGACTTACGAGGTAATACAAAATTTACGTGACATGAAAATCATTTACGGTTTAGAAAATATGGGGTGGGTGTAGAATAACTTATTCTACTCCCTGGGTATATATATAGGGCAGGACTAAACAGGAATCTACCTTAAGAGATTCCTATTTAGCTTAAGTAGGAACTATCTTATTAGGGAAGGATCCGGGTCCTCATACCTTCCCACCTTCTTCCCGCACGCGTGTGCCCCCCACACCGCGTCGCGCGCAGAGCTCGCTGCACCGGCGACTTCCCCACGCGCCAACTGCCCGGCTCCCTGCACAGGCGACCTGCCCCGAGCGCCACCGGCCGGGCTCCCTTCAACGGCGACATGCCCCGCGCGCCACCGGCCGGGCTCCCTCTTCTCCCGCATCAGCAGCGGCCACCGCTCCTCCTCCAAGTCCTCCTCCCCCCAATCCTCCACCCATGGGCCCCCGGCCGCCACCACCTCACCCCCCTCCTCCCCAGCTAGGGCCCGACCGACGGCCGGGACGAGATGGAGCGCGTCTTCCGCAAGTTCGACGCGAACGGCGACGGCCGTATCTCACGGGCCGAGCTGGCGGCGCTCTCCACAGTCTAGGACGCCGCCGGCCGGTGCCGAGTTCCCTCCTCCGTCGACCCCGGTGACCTCCTACCTCGCGCCGCCCCGTTGAAATCCCCACCGCGCACGCCGCCTGTTGTCGCCTGCGCGCTGACACGCTCGACCGCGTCCATGGACGCCCTCCAGCGCGTCCATCGGCTAGACTCGAGCCGTGTCAGGAACCGCACCTACCCTCACCTACCTCCGGCGCTGGGGCTCCGCCCCTCCTCGGCCTGCTTCGACGGCCGCCGCCCAACCCCGATATCCAGCACCAGCGCCGCCCCTCCCCCGTGCTGCTGGTTCCCGAGCTCATGCAGCGGCCGCCGACGATCTCCGCTGCAGTTGCTCTGCCGCCGTTGCTGTTAAATTTCTCAGCGGGATGCACTAGAGTGGAAAAAAGTTCACTTTGTACAAAAAATAAAGTTCACATCAATTAAAAAAAGTTCGCTTCGTACGAAACACAAAGTTCACTGAAAAACGTCGTTCATTGTTAATCTTCTAATCACAGTTCACATAAATTGTCGATGCAGTTGTCCTCTCCTCTAGTGAATTGAACTGTAATTTTTTTAAAGCATTTTGCTAGTCATGTTATTTGACAAAGTTCAGTTAAAAATTTCACTCCGAACAGAAAAAAAGTCACTTCGATCAGAAAAAAAGTTCACTTTGTTCAGAAAAAAAAAATCATGTACAGTTCAGTTTGTTCAGGAAAAGTTCTAAAAAACAAGTTCACTTCGTTCAGTAGAAAGTTCACTTCGTTCGGAAAAAAGGTTCATGTTCGGTTCAGAAAAAAAGTTTAGCAAAAAAGTTCACTTCGTTTAGAAAAAAGTTTCAAGAAAAAGTTCACTTCGCTCAGAAAAAAAGTTCACGAGAGTTCAGACAAAAAGTTCACCTCGTCTAGAAAAAGTTCACTTTGTTTAGAAAAAAAAGTTCACTTGACTTAGAAAAAAAGTTCATCTGTAGTTCAGGAAAAATTCACTTCGTATAGAAAAAAGTTCACTACACGTAAAAAGAAAGTTCACTACCATATACAAAAGCAGTTCAGGTTCTCTGTTATTACCGGGGCGGAAATGTTACACATAAAAATCATCCCTAACTGTCCGTTTGTCCAAATCGATCACCTCTACATGCAATTAGCAACTAACTGATTCTAATTGTACCTCCCTTGCCACCACCCTCGACCCGAGCACAATAATCATATCAATTTCAAAATCTTTCCCGTGATAAGATGTTTTGACGTTTTTGGTAAATTAAAAATTAGTTCCAAACCGTATGAAATTTGGAAAAAATGATTTAAAACAAAAAGTTGCGCCTTTTCAATACCTTTCCAACGGCATATCATTTGTTAAAATCTGATAAGCGGTTTGAAACTAATTGCCAAATTACTGTCCGCCCGAATTAAAGTTCAGAAAACCATATCTTGTATTTTCAAATCTGCTCTTAATCCGCGACGAATATTGAAAAATGTCTATAAATAGAAAAGTTGCGCATTTTCCGTAGCTTTCCAACGGTGTATCGTATGCATCAATCCGATGAATGGTTTGAAAATGGCGACCGAAATACGGTGCAAAAACGGAAAAGTTCAGGAAAACTACGTTTCGTATATTTAAAATTGTTTTAAAACCGTAACGAATTTGGAAAATCTGTAATGACGAAAAAGTTGCGCAATTTTAGTACCTATCCAACGGTATATCCCATGCATCATTCCGATAAGGGGTTCAAAATTCACGTTAAAAACTTCCTTCGCGAAAGGAGGAAAACCGTTTGTTCCGCGTGAAAGTTCACATCTCTAGGCTGAGAAGGTTCACTTAGCACTCACGAGAAGGTTCAGAAAGTTCCTGTTTAGCTTAAACAGGAATAGGTTCCTTTTTAGCTGAGTTATATATATATATATATATATATATATATATATATATATATATATATATATATATATATATATATATATATATATATATCAACGTGGATTTGCTACCCGGGTGGCTAGCTGTGCATAGCTTAGCAGCCGTCGGATATAGCTAGCACGAGATCTGCTGTCCTGGATAGCATCCTCAGGAACTAGACGTCGTAACCGCACCCCCGTTACATCCTTTATGCTATCTGTTAGCGCGAGGGGATCCCATAGTCGTTGTTGTCCATTTTCACCTACTATTGTGTACCCTAAAAAAAGCCGCAGCGACACTTGTTAGCGCGAGGGATTAGATCATCGGAGGAGGCACCCGTTAGCGCGAGGGGATTAGATCATGGGAGGGGATCGCCTAAAAAAAGTCGCAGCGGCACTTGTTGCCTAGTAGCATAAAAAGGATTAGTAGACAAACAAAGGGCTGCGCTCGTGACTTTGAGTCCTCTCTCCCTGCACGCATAGACAAAGAGTGGACGTCTAAAACACTTACACAAAACGATGGGATAGCTACTTCGTGATCTAAGCGTTGATATTTTAGCGCGTGCTTTACAAGTCTATCCGTTGATATTTTAGCGCGTGCCCAACGAATGAAAAATAAAATAATACCAGGCAGCCGGAATACTACGGTTTGTTGTTATTTGTGTTACGGGTTGTTCAGGTTGCTACTAAATTTGCTCCATGAAAACACCTAGTACAACGACGTTGCTATCACCGGATATATGGTTAACAGTGTGTTATCAGTGTTTTTTGCCGTCTGTGACAAGTAGCCATGGTTGTCATTTTTGCATTGAGGCAGTGGGAAATCCGTAGTAGTTTTATTTCTGTGCCTGGAATCCCCCGGGCAGCACCTCCATAAGTGAATACACATCTACTCCCTCCGTTCAACAATATAAGATGTTCTACGCTTTTTGCTACGTTCACACGTGTACATATATATTTAGACACATTTAGTATATAAGTTCTTCCATGTTAATATGAATCTAGACAATATGTGCAACACCTATAACATCTTATATTCTGGAACGGAGGGAGTAGCATATTTCTTCCGAAAATCAACAGATTAAAAAAAATCCCACATTAACACGAACACCGGCTCGCTCTCAAACAGAAAATTCAAAAAAATAATATAACGCACATTAACACGAACACCTTATGTGCATAAAAGAGCATACATGGTCGAATAGGAGAAAGCAGGAAAACATCCCAGCTACGTGGTATTCTTTTCTGTTGTGTCAGTGTCACAAAGCCAGATTGTAGTCAAATTGTCAACATATTTGAAAAATACATCGACATGTTTTTGTTCATCCCAGCTACGTGGCATTAACAGAAACCAGACAACCAATTCCACGGAAGAGAATCGCTAGTTTTTTTGCCACCTCGTTGAGCAATAATGCAGCCAAAGGAAGCAAAATCTAATCGATGCATCCCATGGATCTTAAGATCGGGTACTGTCAAACAAAATTTGGTTCCAATCGAGCATCACAAACCTAGACAACGTGATTTGGATCTCTAATACAAAATGAATCTGGATAAAAATCTAGAATAAAATTCAGAACGGGGGAGACCTGATGCTCAACAACATGAACAACCTGCACAAAAAGCATAAAAAAGCAATCCAGTCTGTTGATGGAGCGCAACCTCCGGCCTCCTGCCACGCGTGACCATGGTCCCGTGTGACCAGCATCCTTCCGAGCCGGTGGTAGTCTGGTAGCGTACCAGGCCAGCGACAGAGCCAAGATGGCTTCGGTGCACGAGGCCCACGGCCGGCGGCGGATCCCAATGTAACGGGGGATCAGTGGTCTGCAAATGTGGAAATCAACTAGCAAGCAAGAGATAACCCACTCAACTTCACCTCAAACTTCACAATGAGGCAGGGTTCCTCCGAGCGGGCGAGCTCCTGCCAACATGAACTATGAACTAATCGACTAACAGGAACTACTGCCAACGAGACGTCTTTCTGAACATGAACTATGAACTAATCGACTAACAGGAACTACTGCCAACGAGACGTCTAGAACGCTTACACACCAGGAGAGATAGCACCATCGTGCTCTGCAAACCCTAATATTTTAGCACGTGCTCCACAAAATTCTACAAATGTTGATATTTTAGCGCGTGCTCTACAAATGTTGATATTTTAGCGCGTGCTCTACAAAATTCGATCTCTGGACAGTAGAAACTCATGTCGATGGAAATGCTCACTAACTGCACGCATTCTATAGCCGCCGTTATGCTTCCTGTTAGTTCTGTGTGATCTATGCATGCTCCCTCTATCAAAATCAACCTGATCCAATGGCTACTAGTGGGTGGGTAGCTAGCCGGGTGGGTAGCCCACTATTTCCGATATATATATATATATATATATATATATATATATATATATATATATATATATATATATGTCAAGTGTTGTTCGGCATAATTGTTATAAACATGAATAAACAAATAGTTATAAAAGATAATATACCACATCTGAATCATAGATCGGACGAGGGCCGACGGGGACAGATATCAAAACCATGACACTATACATATAACAAACAGTCATAGAAGTAAAAAAACTATACAATTAACTATGCAATCATACAAATAAGAATTTGTTTTTTAAAAATAATAACAAGAGGCTCACCAAAGTGGTGCCGACGACGGGCCGGCGCGGGCGATACACGGCGGTGAGGACAGCGACAGAGACGGGACGACACTAAAAACCCACAAATCATACTTTAATTTGAGCTCAAATTGCATATAAAACAAATAAACTAGCAATATTTATTACACAACTAACTTAGGCATTTCATCAAACACCTAGTTAGCAATAGAAATGAAATGAGTAGCAAAACTAGCAATGGGGATGAACTTGAGCTTCGGGAGGATGAAGTTTCTAACCTATTAGAACTCCTGGATATATTGGGCGCTCTTAATCTTGAAAAATCATGTACAAAATGTGGATAAATTTGAGCTAGAGAGAAGATGAAGAGGAGAAAAATGGTGATATGAGTTTTGAGCTCGGGCAGGAAGAAGATGATATAGAGCAGAGGAACTCTAGTCCCGGTTTGTAATACGGACCGGGACTAGAGGTGTCTCGTTGCCCTGCCGGGCCAGACCCCTCTAGTCCCGGTTCGTAATACGAACCGGGATTAGAGGTCCCTTACGAACCGGGACTAGTCTGTTGCGGCCTCATAGCCTTTGAACCAGGACTAGTCCCCACCTGTAGTCCCGGTTCGTAACTCAACCGGGACTAGAGCCCGATGTGGCTCTGAACGAAAGCCCTTGTTTCTACTAGTGAAGTTTGGATTAGGGAGAGATTGTTAGGAATAATCAAACCTTGTCCGGTTCCAGTTGAGGCCGGTTGATTCCATACGTGAGTCCTAGTTGTTTAGGAGTACTAGTTCGTATCTAAGCTTTTAGGATAGTTTGAGTCGGCATGTGTTTCCTAATCCGTTTGTAATTGTGTCAAGCAACCGTCTTTGGCTGCTATAAATGAAAATCAAAATCCCCGATGAAGCCCACGGGCTGAGCCAAACCACAAATCGTGTGTGTACGTGCATATTCGGCGACTTGCACTTACGATACGTGAAAGCTAGTACTAGTAGTACGTGAATCGATCGTGCTTGACTAGTTAGCTTTTACGTACGTGTGTATCAGCTGAAGTTGCTTCTACGTGTGCGTCTCGCCGGCTCGTCGTCGTCGTTCGCCGGAAAGGATACGGCGACAGGGGTAAGGCTAATAGCAATGCACAGATTAGGATACCATCTCAATTAAGAACCAAGCTATAACCTAAAAGCCAACCAGGAATTTTTATAGGTTATTCTACTGGGTCTAATGGCTATAGGTTCTATGATCCTATTAAAAAAAAGTTAATGGAAAGTGGTGAGGTGCTCTTCTTGGATCAGGACACACCTCGGAGGGCTAAACGCGCAAGGGTGGAATTGTTAATTCCTGATTCAGAAAGTAACATAGACAATGTTGAAACTAAAACCTCTGTTCAAACAGATTTAAATTTGAATTCTGGAACTCCTGTCACTAGTGAACCTAGGAGAAGTGGGAGGAACGTTAATACGTCTGCTTATTTGAATGATTATTTTGTATTCCTGGGTGAAGTTTATCGTGGGAGGAACGTTAATACGTCTGCTTATTTGAATGATTATTTTGTATTCCTGGGTGAAGTTTATCAAAAAACTCAATTTCTTGAGGAAGAACCTAAAACCTTTAGGGAAGCTGTGTCTTGTGCTGAATCCAAACTTTGGATGGCCGCCATGCAGGAGGAATTGAAATCTATGGAAAAGAACCAGGTTTGGGAATTAGTGGATTTACCACATGACAGGAAACCTATTGGGTCAAAGTGGATTTTCAAAAGGAAGTTAAATGCATCTGGTTGTGTGGAAAAATACAAAGCTAGGCTTGTTGCGAAAGGTTACACACAACGGGAAGGAATTGATTTTGTAGAAACCTTTTCTCCGGTTGCAAAGTTTACATCTATTCGAATTATTAGTGCTTTAACTGCCTACTTTGACTTAGAACTTCACCAAATGGATGTAAAACTGCATTCCTAAATGGACAACTGGAGGAAGAGATTTACATGTCTCAACCTGATGGTTTTATTGAAAAGAAAAATCAGGGAAATGTTTGTAGGCTTAAAAGATCAATTCATGGTCTGAAACAGGCCTCACGACAGTGGAATATTTTATTTGATAATGCTATTACATCATATGGATTTTCTATGGTGGAAGGTGATCACTGCATTTACTTTAAAATGATAGAAGGAAATTACACTCTCTTATCTCTTTATGTTGATGATATACTTATTAATAAATGCTGGTAGAAGTGAAGTCCTGGTTGTCCTTTACATTTGATATGAAAGACATGGGAAATGCCTCATATGTTCTAGGGGTGGAAATAATTAGAGATCGGAAGAAATGAATTCTTGGTTTTCAAAATGTACTTAAATGATTATCTATGGAAAACTGCAGATTAGCATTTGTACCTCTAACTGCAGGAAATAAACTCAGTGAGTATGTGAACTCCCCAGGAAAAGAAAATGGAAAATATTCCATATGCTTCTGTTTTGGGGTCCTTGATGTATGCGATGTTGTTTAAACGTCCTGATATATGTTATGCAGTAGGAGTTTTGAGCAGATATCAAAAGAATCCTGGAGTTCTGCATTGGAATCAAATTATGCATGTTCTGAAATAAATACGAGCCACGCTGGATTATTGTCTGTGTTTTAACCGAGATGATCTCTAGCTGCAGGGTTTTACTAATGCTGACCGCAATTCAACATCTGGTTATCTCTTCACATTAGCTGGTGGTGCAATTTCATGGAAGAGTAAAATGCAAGAGTCTGTAGGGTTGTCATCTATGGAGGCGGAATACATAGCTGCTTCTGAAGCTGTCAAGGAGGCTGTATGGCTCAAGGATTTTCTCTCTACTTTGAAGATTGTGGAAAGTGTGAATAAGCCAATTACTGTACATTGAGAAGACAGGATAGTTTTTGTATATATCAATAATAAACCAAGGATTATAAGTGTTTATATAGGGGAGAGAGGGAGAGGTAAAACCCTAACCCTAACCGAACCGGTCCCTTATGAAATACAATTCAACACCCCCCCCCCCCCCCCCCCCGCCGCAGTCGAAACATGGT
Organism: Puccinellia tenuiflora; assembly: GCA_012064385.1. Taxonomy (NCBI): domain Eukaryota; kingdom Viridiplantae; phylum Streptophyta; class Magnoliopsida; order Poales; family Poaceae; genus Puccinellia; species Puccinellia tenuiflora. The sequence goes on from QRDG01000002.1 coordinate 286,279, forward strand.
GGGGCACAATGTTGAGACTAGTTCGAAAGTCATGGAATATTGATGTCGGTAATCCTTTAATGAATATGTCGGCATACTGCAAGCTGGTGGGAACATGAAGTACACGGGCCTCTCCGAGAGCAACACGATCCCGGACGAAGTGAAGATCAATCTCAACATGCTTGGTTCGCTGATGTTGAACTGGGTTCGTGGAGAGGTAAGCGGTCGAGATGTTATCACAGTAGACCACGGTTGCCTTGGTTGGGGGTTGGTGCAGCTCGGTCAGAAGTTGATGCAGCCATACAGATTCAGCCAGGCAGTTAGCAACAGCACGATATTCAGCTTTGGCACTGGATCTAGAGACGGTTTGCTGTCATTTGGAGGACCAGGAAACAAGATTCTTGCCAAGAAAAACACAGAAGCCAGAAGTAGACTTGCGTGTGTCAGGACAGCCTGCCCAATCGGCGTCGGAGTATGCCACCAACTCAGACGAGGAACCGACATAAAGCTGAAGACCGAGATGAGCTGTGCCCTGAACATAGCGCAAAATCCGTTTCACAAGCTGAAGATGAGCCTCACGGGGATCATTCATGAATAAGCATATTTGCTAGACAGCATAGGAGAGATCCGGTCTGGTCAGAGTCCAGTACTGTAGGGCGCCAGCAATGCTACGATAGTGCGAGGGATCTGACACCGAGGGGCCATCCTGAGCTGATAATTTGCACTTGGTGTCAATAGGAGTAGAGATCGGGTTGCAGTTGAGCATGTTGGCCCGTTCCAGGAGATCCATGGCATATTGCTGCTGAGAGAGAAACAACCCATGAGATGTACGATGAACGTTGATGCCAAGAAAATGGTGGAGAGCTCCCAGATCACTCATAGCAAATTCAGAACTCAGAGATGCAATGATGCGCTGAAGGAGTGAGGTGGAGCTAGCAGTGAGTATGATGGCGTCCACATATAGTAGCAGATAGGCAGTGGCATTGGCAGAGTGAGAAATAAAGAGAGAGGAATCACTCTTCGAGCTAATAAACCGAAGGCTGTGGAGGTATGCTGCAAACCGAAGGAACCAGGTGCGAGGTGCTTGTTTCAGACCATAGAGAGATTTCTTGAGCTTGCACACATGTGTAGGAAGATCAGAATCAACAAAACCAGCCGGTTGAGTGCAGTACACGGTTTCAGCAAGTTCACCGTGCAAGAAGGCATTCTTCACATCCAGTTGATGAATAGGCCATGATCTCGAGGTGGTAATGCTAAGGACCACATGGATGGTAGCAAGCTTCACCACAGGACTGAAAGTTTCTCCATAGTCAACACCCTCTTGTTGAGTAAATCCTCGGAGGACCCAGCGAGCTTTGTACAGAGAGAGAGAGCCATCGGGGTTCAGCTTGTGACAAAAAATCCATTTTCCAGTAACCACATTGACACCTGCAGGACAAGGAACCAAAGACCAAGTATCATTCCGAATTAGAGCATCAAATTCATCACGCATAGCATCGTGCCAACGGTTGTCCTTGAGTGCGGTACGGTACGACGAAGGAATAGGTGAAATGTAGGTGGAAATACATAAGTTAATGTATTGTTTAGGCATTAAATAACCTGTTTTGGCTCGGGTGTTCATCCTATGTGCGTTGTCGGGTGGTGTGACCGGGACAGCGTGTGGGGGTAGAACCTGCGGACGTGGCAGACTGGGAGTGGAGGTTGGTGGCGTGTCAGAAGCTGGCGTGGCGGAAGGCGGCGCGGAGCACGAGGTGGATGCGGCTGGTAGGGTGGTCGGCGATCGAGGCGCGGTCGGAGCCGAGGAGGCAGGGGTGGTGGGTGTCGACGAGGAGGTAGGGGTGGTGGGATAGTTTGCGCGGAGTGAGAGACAGGTAATGATTGGGTGCGGGGATCATGGAGGATTGCGGTGGGATCCGGTGTGGGAGCTTGATTTTCTGTGGAGGTTGGTGGTGTGAGGCTGGTTGTACCGTCAGTGTAGGGAAAAGAATTTTCATCGAAAACGACATGTCTGGAGATGGTAATTTTACGAGTGTTGATATCAAAACACCGGTACCCTTTGTGTTCCCGTGGATAGCCAAGAAGAACACAGCGTGTGGAACGTGGAGAGAGTTTATGGTCAATAGAGTGTGATAGGTTGGGGAAGCACAAACATCCGAAAGTTCGGAGATGATCGTATGTGGGATTAATACCGCAAAGGACGAAGGAGTGAAGTTGCCGATGACACGAGAGGGTCTAATGTTTAGAAGATGATTGGAAGTATGAAGAGCTTCTACCCAGAAAGCTGGAGGCAATTTGGACTGGAAGAGAAGGGTGCGAACAATGTCATTGGTGGTGCGGATCATGCGCTCGGCACGGCCATTTTGTGGAGATGTGTAGGGACAAGAGAGGCTAAGGGAGACGCCATGGGAAGAGAGATGTGTGCGTAGGATGGTGGTGAGAAATTCTCCTCCGTTGTCACATTGAAGATAGTGGATGGTTGTGTGAAATTGGGTTGCTACGAAAACAAAGAAGCGGAGAAGAATATCACAAGTATCAGATTTTGCACGTAGAGGAAACACCCAAGAAAAATGCGATAAATCATCTAGAATAACTAAGTAGTATTTGTAGCCAGAACAACTGAGAACAGGTGACGTCCATAAATCACAATGAATAAGATCAAATGGAGACGAGGCATGAGAGTGAGATGTGGCAAATGGTAATTTCGTGTGTTTCCCTAATTGGCATGCATCACATAAGTTTGAGAAGATGCACGTTTATTACAACTTGAAAGAAATTCTAATGGTAAATGCATCATTGCAGAGGAGCTGGGGTGGCCGAGGCATCGATGCCAGCGATCGTTGGTGACGGCGAGGGTAGTGGTGGAGGTGGTGATGCCCTGATCGCCAAAGAATGGATAGAGATCGCCGGAGCTATTGGAGCGCATGAGGACCCTCCTGGTGAGAAGATCCTTCAAGGAAAAACCAAAAGGGTCAAATTCAACGGAACAATTGTTATCACGAACAAATTTGCGAGTGGCACAAAGGTTTTGGATGATGGATGGAGAGACAAGAACATCATTAAGAACAAAGGGTCGAGAAGTGAGGTGTGCAGTACCGGTAACAATAACAGGAAGACGAGAACCGTTGCCAACAATAATATGATGAGAATTAATCTCCAAAGGGGAATGAGACGAGGTCAGTATACCTTGGTTGCCGGTGACGTGATAGGTGGCGCCGGAGTCCATGATCCAGTCGTGTCCTGGTGGAGGGAACGCAATGCCGTAGCTCGGGGCAGAATGGTAGAGGGTGGTGTAGTCCCATGACGGTGTCGGTGCAGGTTGGGGCACGGTGGGTGGAGCGGGCGAGTGCATCAGTGGGTATGCCTGGGTTGCATGCCGGGACGTGGTCCGAGGACGCTCGAGGCGTTCGGTGGAATCCAGGGGGAGCGTGGCGAAAACGGTGTCCCCATAGGGGCAAAGTAGCCGAGCCAAGGCTGCTGCTGGCCCACACGGCCTCCTCCGTTGTCGTTGCGTCCGCCCGAGTACTGCTGCTGGCTGCCACCGCGGCCTCCTTGCTGCTGGTTTTGGCCGTACTGGAACCAGGGAATTGGATTCGTCCGCGGTAGTTGGGGTTGACACCGGGTGGGCGCGCGTTGCTGGGAGCGCCACGGCCACCGGTCTGTACAGAAAGCGCCTGGGAACCAGCATGTTGGGTGTTGGAGGTGGCGTCGACCTCGGCGCGCTAAAGACGGGAGCAGGCGTCGACGAAGGAGGGGACTGCGGTCTTGAGGATCTCAGCCTGCAGTTTGTACTGGTCACCCAGGCCATCGATGAGCTGAAGGGTGAGGTCGTGGTCGTCAATGGGGCGGCCGATGGCAGCGAGATCATCCGCGATCCGCTGAAGCTTGCTGGCGTAGGTCGCGATCGGTAGATCGCCACGAGGGGTGCTGCGGAATGTCTTGCTGAGGAAGAGGTAGCGCGAAGCCTCGTTGTCGAGGAAGAAGCGCATGATGCGTGTCCACGTAGAGCAGGCTCGGCCGTCGGGGCCGGAGACGAGGCGGTAGAGATCGTCACTCAAGGTACCCATGAACCACAGGGAGATGTGGATGTCCACGGCCATCCAGAGATCGTCGGGGGTGGGAGGTGCCGCGCCCGCGGTGATGTGATCGATGGCCTTGTACATGGTGAGGAGGAAGGTGATGATCTGCCTCCACTTCGAGAAGTTTTCGCCGGTGGGTGTAACCTGAAATTTTATTTAGTTGTGGATGTGGATACCGAGGATTGGGTGGGAGGTGGGTTGTGTTGTGTACGGTGCTGAGTAGACGATGGAGGGCGACGCGGTGGTGGTGTTGACGATCGGTAGATCAGCCATGGAGTTACGAAGGTCTAGGGTAGTGGTGGTGGTGAGGTTTGGGAGAATTTGGGAAGAGATGGGAAGAGATAGGTTGGTAGGGAGGTCACCGGAGGCGTTGGTAGAAGCAGGAGGTGGGGAGATGGTGGTGGTGGGTGGGCATGAGGTCGCCATGAGTGGTGGCGCACGGCAGGCGGCGCGCCTGGCTCTGATACGAAGAAGACAGGGTAGTTTTTGTATATATCAATAATAAACCAAGGATTACAAGTGTTTATATAGGGCAGAGAGGGAGAGGTAAAACCCTAACCGAACCGGTCCCATATGAAATACAATTCAACACATTGTGATAATCAGGCAGCGCTGAAGGTTTCCAGGGATCCCATGTTTCACAGCAAGAGTAAACATATAGAGGAAGGTATAAATAGGTTAAAGTCAGTTTGTCTTGAATATTTACCTAGTTCTGATATGGTTGCCGATCCACTGACAAAAAGTATTAGTCAGGAATTGTTTGACAAACATGTTAGAGCTATGGGTCTTCGTAAATTTGAGTGATTGTTTCAGACAAGTGGGAGATGTAGGAATTTTGTGTCTTCAACTATATCAAATATTACTTGTTACTCAGAATACTTTTATGTGGAATTAATACATGGTATTTACATGGAATGTTTATTTATGATAAATGGAATTTGCTCATTAGTGGAGGAGTTTATAACTTGCTAATTGATAGATTAGTAAAGAAATTATTTCTTGCTGGATGTTCACGTAAGCATAAACTTATGGTTTGCTGGTCAATTAAATATGGAATACATAATTTATACATATACTGGAATATTACCCGGGTACATATTTAATTGGAAAGGAGGTAGATTAAATGGTCAGATTACAGTTCCGATCGATGACCTACATGGTTAATAATTGGTTTAAATTAATCATGGCGCACGACTCACAGGTGCGTGTCCTCGGGCATCACAATTGTAGAGTCTTTAACCAAAGGATATCGTATCGTGGTTAATGATTTTCCTGGACTCTATTTTGGAACAAGTTTGAATAACTTGGAATCTTATCTATATACGGACTAGGATTCTGGTATTAGCGGTATAAGAAGATCCCACCCCCTAGTCTCAAATCGCATTGTGAGCGGCACCACCGATAAGACGGAGGAATGGGGGTAGGCTAAAATCTTACAGCTCTTAAGTGTGCTTGTATATATGCCTACAAGAACACATTTTTTCCTGCTGGATTTTATGTTTCTCCATGCCCCATCGATACGGGTTGGCGTAGTGTTGCAATAGAGAATGTAGACATTTTATTTGTTGCAATGCACTACGTTCCCATTGCAACTCACGGGTATTTAGCTAGTATATACTAAGTACGTATAGACACATTTATTTAAGCGGCAACTTAATATGGAACGGAGAGAGTACAAGGTTGTTTTAGTTCTCCAGTGACTTCAGATTGAGTAGTAGAATTTGGGCTTCGGTTTTCACACTGACCAGACTCGTGCCTACATATTGGTAAAAGTACGGGCTTTGGGCATGGCTGGTTTTAGGTCATGTTTTTCCTAGCCCGCCCCAGCTGAAGAATGGCAATCAGTAGAGCCCATGATTTCTCTTACCCAGGCTCCTTTTTTCTTCTACTTCCTCTGTTCCAAAATGTAGACTTTTTAGCAAGCTGGTTAAGCGTCTTATATTGTAAAATGGAGGGAGTATTATTTATCTCCACTCAGGTTTTTCCTGTTGTAAAAAAAAACTTTGCATTGGGCGTGCGTGCAAATCTCACATTCTACTTGTGATCTTCAAAGTTTGTGGTGACCTTTTCTGTTTCAATGTGAATTAGACCAGGAGGGCAATAGAGCAGACCAACTTCAGATGGTGGTGCACAGAGGGTAGATTGACATGAAGGAAAATGACGCTTTCTTCTCTTATAACGAAACAACGACCACTATATATGTTGATTTGGATGTTTGTCCTGACTTGCTAAAAACCGTAAGGACGTCCAAATAATAGAACAATCCCCCACAAATTTCAAAAAAAAAATAGACAATCCCCCACATATATACTTTTTTTTTTCCTTGTTCCATAGCTACTTGGTTAGAAGTTTATAACATGTAGTTTTTCGTATGTGCGCGCTTACTAGTGCTTCCAAAGAAATGGAATCCACAGAACTTATGGGCTAAGGAGTTCCACACACCTTATCCTTGGCCACAGACAGTACATTTTGCGCGAGTGGACCTGGTTGGACAAATCTATGTCCGTAACAAAAGATATCAGCAAGGTCACACAAATGACGGGTACCCCTGCTACTAATCTACTGTCCTGCGAAATAGCAAGCATTTGAAAAACAAACCCTGTGCTGCGAAAAACATGCTTTAGGAATTGACAACCCTGCCTTAAAAGTACAGCCGGTCGGTCCCAATATACAAACGAAACACATGGTCAAAATATGAGTACCCTGAATTTCTCAGTAACCTATATCTGTATAATTCTACAGATAAGAACCCCAGGAAGTACTCCCGAAAGGTACTATAGCTTATGGAATTTAGAAGTTGAATTCGGTTTATGCTCCACTAGATCTTGTTCGCATGTCATCAGCATGCTCATCTCTATCTTGGGTTCCATCTGCATCCACATCACTATCTTGGGTTTCATCTGCATCCTCATCCTCGGCTGCATCTGTAGTTTTCCCTTCGGTACTCGGAGGGGCATGGCTGGTGCAATTGCCAGTTTCTGCTGCATTATCCTCAGGGTGTTTGTCCATCATCCCAGAAAGAGCTAACTTTGGAGACCACTCAAGGACATCATCAATTATATTAGAAACCTTCTTTTGGTACCTGACGATGAGGAAAATAAAATAGGTTACAGAACGTGCGATTGAATTTCATGCAATTCATTACCCTCCCTGGCAGATTGACATATATGCTCAGGCGAGACGTGTGGCCCTTCGATGGCAAACATTTGCATGAAGAAACCTCACCTAACTAATAGTTTTCCCACTTGCCAGGGACAGGAAATATGCAGTTTTGCACACATCCTCATAAAACTGGCAGACAAAAGTTGTATTCTATGGTAGATACACATGAGATAGAGCAAACCAGCTAATACAAACTTCCTGTCCATCACTTCAAGGTAGGATGGAGTCAGCTTCTAGTTAGAAGAATCCAGTTAAACACCAAATGTGATTGGTCTCATTCAAAAACTAATTGTGGACAGTCGGAATTAGAGTTGCATAGAAGCTACCTTCAAAGGTAAACTATGTGCCAAAACAAATGGAAGGCAGATGTCTCAAATATTCTGCTAAATGATGAGTAATGCTTGATACAACACTTCTATGACTGAGTGTATCTCTCAGGAGACACTATGAGCACTGAGATAGGAAAAACGCATCATAGAAAATATTTACCTGGCCCTAGCTGCTTCATCTGGAGCATGGTGTCTAAGCAGCAATATCACCAATACAGCAACGATAGCATAGAAAAGTCTTGATGTCCACTTTGGTCGCTCTCCATCGTCCTTCTCAGGCCAAAAGCAAAGGAGTTCTCTAAATGTGGTCTCCTCTGCATTTATATTGGGGAAGAACCACACACGTTTTCCAAGAAGAACCCATAGAACGCCAAATATGGCAGCTCTTACTGTGATTCCATTGAACATGTAAAGCAAGATATCATCATTGCCAAGTTACAACATCTAACAAAGGTATGCAAGTGGTTTGTGGGAAAATCATGCTACATAAAACAGTGTGGCAATAAAAGCAGTATTACTTTAAAGCGATAAGTCTAGTAAGTAGTAAAAGCAGGGATATTGCACTAAGATGCATATATGACTCAAACTGCACCGCTCAAACAATTCCTAAGGGCCTAAATTTCTATGTTCTCTATAAATAAAGTAATTTTTTTACATATTGCACATGAAGAAACAAAATATGAGAAATTCCTAATTTTGTCATATACAATGCAACAGACGAAAATCAATACTAAGGAGACAAGGTATCAACTAGGTTTCCTAAACCACTAGTTACGTGGAAGGATGGGGCCTAGCATCTAGTCAGGGCTAGGCAGCACCTAGGGCAGGAAGAGGTCTTTTAGAACAGTGCCTGCCAGTACCAAGGAGTTATGCTGGCACAAGCCGTTAATCTCAACTTTACACTGTTTTCTTGAGGAAAATTGTGGAAAATGAAAGTTGGAGGTGGGAATTAATGTGACGATACATTGTTCATACTAACTCATATATTGTGTTGGAGGACATTAGGTGGAAGGAACAACTTAGCCAAATTAAACTATGCCTGGCTAACTTAGCTGTGACTACCTCAGTTATATTAATATTGGATGGTGATATCTGTCCAAAAGAAATGTATGGATAACAATCCCTTATTATGCGAGCAACTGGATTTGTATGGATAATTTAAGAAATGTCATTGGAAGACAGATTTTTTTCCCAATACCGTTAGAATCACACACCTTCTGGGCCTCTTTAATTTGAAGGATTTGCATAGGAATTTTGGAGTATTCATGTCATTACGAATTTTCCCTATGGTGGTTGTTTGATTTGTAGGTCTGTCAGATTGAACCCCATAGGAATTTTCCTAAGGAATCCTTTGTACTAGATTTCATAGGAAATCTAGCATCCACTCACCTCTTTTTTAGAATCCTTTATTTTCTTGTGATAGAATCCAACAAACTTTGGTGCATACAGAATCCTATAGGATTGGAGTGGGCATTACATTGCAATCCTCCGTTTTTCCTATCCTACGAAACAAAGAAGGCCCTCAAGGTAGTTTGGAGTTACACCCCCAAACTGCCTACCAGTTTACAAGCCTAATAAACACCAAACAAGAGGTTTAACCATTTAAGTACCCTTACTAACTCATTTCATATTCCTACCTAACAATTCCCACGAATGTAATACCTCATAGGCAAGCTCTTTAATTTTTTTAACAAAAAGAAACATATTTAGCTCTTTTTGGCTGCTGTGTCCCAGTTTTTTGTTAACTCGAAACAGAGGGCAAAGGTTACCATACAATAGGAACTGAAATACAAGCGGTAGGTGAACAGTTATCAGCTAATAATCTACATTCTTTCTCCAAAACAGAGCAATGGTGTCATAGTCAAGGGGCATATTATTGGGGATGTCGAGTTTGCAATTCAGGATCGTTCGTACCAATATAAGTGCTCATAGGGACTGTTAGTTCTACTATCAACGGTGCTACTATCACATACTTAAAGCTTAGCAAGCATGCAAAACTAATATTAGATACTCCAATTGTAATGTAACATACATCTATAGAAGTAATATATAAGGCTTCACCTTTACAAAAATACTAAACGATGGCATAATTTTCATACATGCAACATGCAGAATCTGCGAATTTAATGCATAATAGCAATATAAGCAACTCAGAATGCAAAGGTTAACTAACACTAAACAGAGTATGCTTGTGTGAGATAGACTCAGGGATGGAATCTTACATAAAAGCAGGGATACGATGAACAGTAAAGCTCCAGCACATGAGTACAGTACCACAATCTTGCATTGGTATGGGTAAACTGGAAATAAGCACACTGCCAATGCAAAAAGAGGCCAAACAAATGAAAGAATTGTCTGCCACAAGGTACGTCTTTTGAGAAACATCCAAGCATAAAAACCATCATTTTCGGTGAATATTTGTTCCTGCAAGTACAAATAAAGGTTAGTTCGATACAAAAATAAACCCACGAAAGAGAATAATATCCTGAATACAACCCATTCTATAACGGCCATTTATTACAGTGGAAGAAAGGGATGTATTTGCTACACGTAAATTGCTAAAAATACAGAAGGAACATAACACATAGGTTCAAAAAGTAGGCAATGATTAGGACTTGTATTGTTTCACCTCATAGGCTGATACAATGATTATGCATCAATGGAAGAGACAGTTCATAAGGGTTAGAACGACTTTAGAAATAGTCAGACACTGGGAACGCCAATTATATGCTACATTATGCAGATGACAATATTAATCACAACCACGACTAGAAAGAACAAATATATAGGTTATATCATAAAACATTCTTCCTGAGCAGCACAGAGCTACCTGATGTATCTCCAAATGAGCAGGCCATGATGATAATTTTTTCTTTCCTGGTCTCACAGTTTTCCAAACTCTGTCACACCTTATTACAAGGTTCTTGCTCAGCAAAGTGTTAACAATGTCTTCAGCTTCCATATATTTATCCGGCCCTAAAATTTCCCCAACTTCTGGATGAGTCTTTATGAAGGTGGTAAAATCTTTTCCACGAAAATACTCGACACGAGTTTCTTGCATGATAGCCCATCTCGATTCCAGTTGTTTGTTATCCCTAACCTTCTCAGCAAATAATTGATAAACATCTTTCTTTGGAGCTGGCTCCTCCTATACAGCACCATGTTATCCATGAATATTATCCATTAGGGAAGAAGTCTAAAATGAGTAATAATTTGTGATAATCTCGTTAAATTCAAAGTCATATGGATCATACTATCAAATGTGCGAGAATCTTCTAGTGCTGAATACAAAATCATATGAGGCATAGCATCAAAGCGAGGAGATCCCAAATTATTTAATATGCTTTCAATTCAAGCAAATAAAGGTGAACAAACGATTGAGCAATCCTATATGATGATCCACTCCCCAAAAATATGATGACCCACTCCCCTGCAAATGTGAGACCTGCTAGGCCCGCAAAGCGCGGCGGATTAGTACAAAATGCACTACAGGCGTCCATCTCCGCTAACAAAAGATTGGACCGCTGCAGAAGTAGAAGCCTGCTTTAGCGAGCCGCCGCTCGCATCCCTAGTGACAGCAGGTGGCAGACGGTATTTGAACGGCACGTCACAGTAAAGCCTCCCCAAAAAAATCACAGTTTGTGAACGAAGAAATGAAAACCTTTTAGCACCGCTGCATCCACAGAACGCGACTAGACAGGCTGTGCGCTATCCAGATCTACTATAGTTTTGTGAGAACACCATAAGGTCGAATTTCTAACACCGAATAATACCCTTGCGATTATTTTGTTACAAACCACACGGAACGCATCATAAATTGAATCTAACAACGTGCCCTTTAGAAACACCAAAATGCAATCCAGAAGAAGAGCATCGAAACCAAATCTACAGCCCGCGTATATACGATGCAAACAAAGAGCAGAGCAATCATCGGGCTGACCTGTGGACCTGCGCGCGACGAGCGGGAGGCGGGGGCCTTCTTCCCCTTTTCCTTCTCCGCCGCCTTGGCGGACGTCGCCTTGGCTCCCTTCCCTGCCATCTCCGCGGCCCCGCTCCCTAGAGCGACGGCGAAACCCTAACCCCCCGGATGGAATCCGGCCAAGGGATCAGGGTGCAAATCCGGTGGATCTCACGTCGGGGGTGGGGGCTTCGGTTTGGAAAACAATCCTTTACGTTTGTGGGCGAATTCGATCTTCAGCCGCCACTTACTCGGGAGAATTGATGATTTACAATGAATGAATGAATGAATCTTGCCCGTTTGACAGGTGGGGCCTGCGTGCATTCTCACTCTCACAACTCGCCTAAGAGCACGTGTTACAGCCGGCTCTTGCATGAGAGCCTGTTTCCATTCTCTCTACTTAATGTAAACACAAATATATTATTTTAAACCTTATAGCCGGTTGACTGGACCTTATTATACTTGTTTTTAAGTAAAAAAGATGATGTGGCAGGTAATTAATAAAGCACCTTCTTTTGGCAGATGGAAGAGTGGTTTTATCCATGACATGTCCTTGCTTAAGCATAGGATGAAGGCTAAGTTCATACCAAATTTTCAATCATGTCTTGACTCGTAAATAGCTTTGTTACTTTTGTAAATAGCTTTGTTACTTTTGTACAGTTGGGGTTTTACCCTTTTTTATCCAATAAATAAATTATTGTGGGGTGGTTATCCTACAGTCTCGCTTCAAAAAAAAATTAATGAGGAGAAAGTCAAATAGAGTAACATAGCTAGTTAATGTAACATCACACTTTCCTAGACAAGACGAGTCTATAGCTAATAAATAAGATCATCTATGTTACTCCCTTTTATGTTTGCAATAAAAAACTGTATTGATAATGACCATCTTAATAATGTCTTTTTTTTATCTACAGATTCCGCTTGGTCTGGTGCATGGGAGGGTGACGTTGCTTGGTGTTGAGGATGACAGTGCCCGGCTTCGCGAGGCAGCGGTGGCCTTCTTCTCCGCTTCTTAGGTTTAGGTCAGTTTCTGATTCCTATCCTTTCCTCTGCGTGCCCGTGGTTGTAATGTGCTCTTCATGATTTACTACTCTTGTTTTAGTGGATATTACTTCAAAAAATACACTTGAATTTTCTGGGAGCACTTTTAGCTTGAATTTTCTGTTGCTTGCTACTGCTAATGCCAGTAGTAGTGTAGTGGCTTTGTTGCCCTGCTCCTCTTTCTGAAACTCTGCACTGAATTCCTTGTGTACCAATTGAAACTGACATTTCTCTGTAATATTGGCTAAATAAACTCGCACAACATTTGATTTTTCTGGTAGCAGTGAACTTGGTTGGCTTAATTAAATTAAATTAATGCTTGCTTAATTAGAGTAGGTTGTGATCTGTAANACAGACATGTGCGCCTAGAGCTTGAGGAAAACAAACTCCTCAATCGCCGGAATATCGCCGATCTTGGTCAGCGTGGCCTTGCTAGGCTCCTCATCGACACCAATCGCCATGACGGCATGCTTGCGGGGTGCAATCCTCCCGACGCTCATGAAGCTGACGTTGACGTTCTCCTCACCCAAGACGCTTCCAACCGACCCGATCATACCAGGCTGGTCGACCTGCCTGCAGAGGATCAGGCTGCCTTCCATGCTCACGTCCACCTCAAATGCCCCCACCTTTGTTAGGTGAGGCACGCCGTCCTTCACCTTACCCTCTACGGTGATCTCTCCGGTCTCAGATATCGCACTAGGGAATCTGGATTCCACATGGGCTATCTGAACCTGAATGTAGTCGAGAGGTGTCTCGGGTGTGCCGTCCATCAAGATTTTCTCCTCGCTGATGCGAATGCCCCTCTGCTTTGCGGTGAAGTCGGCATTGACCAGATTGACGAAAACGTCAGAGATTGGCTCGATCACACCCTTGGTGATCATTGCACGGAGAAGTCTTGTGTCAAGATCATCAGGAGCCCTTGCAGATCCATAGGTAACCTTCACAGACTTGATACCACCACCACCAGCAACTAATTGGACGACTAGGCGCCCAAGCTTTTCAGCAAGCAGAACAAAAGGTGCAAGCTCTGACAACACCTGCATGTAACAAAACAATATAAGATAGATTCAAGTGCCACAAGGAATAAGTTGGATTCAATAGAGAACAAGAGACCAATACCTCAGCAGGAACCATCGGTGCATTAACCGCAGAAGCAGAAAGCTCCCCTTTCAAAGCTCCAGTGACAGCTTCAGCGATTTCAATGGCCACCCCTTCCTAAGAAATTTGAGATGTTTAGCATATTGGCAGCTTGCCCAACTCATAGAAGTTCTGATATTTTATATGTCCTCTTCTGTGTTTCTGCTTCGACACATACTGATCTATTAAAAATTTAGGCAATCAGGAATTAGCTTAGTCCTTCGTAGTATTTGATTGCACAATTTATTTGGTCTCTTTGCGAGGTGCGGACACTTTATTTTATTGTCCAGAAATTGATCTTTGTGTGTGTACCAACTTTGTGTGCCTCTTTAGACACTTTTGAGTCCAAGATATTGATTTTTAAAAAGAGCATGTATTTCTGCAAATTTAAAAAGTTAAGCCTTTCCCTGATATTGTCATACCATTAAACCTTTAGCACCTTTCTTATGTAGATGGCACCCATTAGACTAACAAGTAAGGGACGTATGCACCCATACCTGAAACCCCGCCGACCCCTAGGTTTAAGGATTTCGATGATATTGATGATAGAGATATCAGCGGCAACGGCTACGCAAGGTGGAGCATTTGTGTAAGGGTGGGTAAAATTTCAGCCTAATAGACATGGAGACAACATTTCATTTATTCTAATGGATAAGAATGTAATTAACAAAAACTTTTCATCATAAATTGCTAAAATGTAAAGATGTTTTAATCACAATCTTACCTTTTCTTATCAAACTTATTCAAGGGGGCAAAAATCGAAGCGAACGTTTGGGGACACACTCAAGTAGAGCGATTCAATCGCATACTGCACCTGGTTGCAAGTATGTTCTTCACAGGGTTACACTTAATGCTAATGCCAAACATGTGGAGTTTAGAGCGATTGGACACGCATATGAGTGCTCCTTTAATCGCTGGACAGTTGTTGAACCTTCTCTGCCGCTCGAGTTCCCAGTACTCCCAAAGCATCTGATGCCATTTTGGGATGTACAAAAGCGACCAAATAAAACCTTTGTAGGTATGTATCGTATACATTTCACCTGTAATACTTACTCAGACCAATTGAAACTTTTGTATTCGAAATCGACTAATGGTACTTCTTACAGACATAGTTGGCATAGTCGTTCACTGTTTGTATACGTGAACGGTTGGGACGTACACCAATTTTAGAGAGGTCATCTTCATGGAGCATGGTATGTATAGTTAGTAAATAACACCGTAATTATATTTTCAAAGTAATATTATTTAAAAAACTTCAAACTGTAGGGGCAATCTGAAGGGTCGCAGCATAGAAACAAAAAAAATTCCTACGCGGCAATGGAATAAACCCCAAGGATCTAGATCTACTAGATGAAGATAGCGAAGGTGAGTCCAATCTCTTACCCTTGAAGATCAACAACGCGTTTGTCGGTGCAGGGGTTGGCTAGTCGATCCCTGCAACTAGACTCGTCTAGTTGCGAGGAGATGTATTATCCTCGACATCCATCGATGAAGTGCATCAACGGGCAGCACTCCGCGGTGTCCACACGTACAGCTCGATGAAGACGTCAACTCCTTGATCCCGCAAGCGAGAGGACGTGGCCTTGATGATCTCAGCAAAACGACGGTGTGATGGTGATGATGACGATCTCCACGAGCAGGGCTTCGCCAAGCCAAGCACGAGGAGAGGTGAGGAGGAGGTGGCGCAGCACCCTAGGGGTAGGGTGGTGCGGCAGGCGTCAAGGTGGAGATGAGGTGGTGGCGCGCCCTCCGGGGAGAGAGGGGTGCGGCTAGGGGTTAGGGTGAGGTGGAGGAGGTGGTGCGGCTTGGGTCTTGGGGCGGCAGCCTTATGGTGTGCGCACCCCTCCCCTCCCCCCCCCCCCTTAATAGCCGGCCAGGCTAGGGTTAGGGCAGGGGCCGGCCGGCCCCCTTGCTTGCCCCCCAGTTGGAGTCCAACTAGGACTCCTCCTTGGGCCCCTTTCCTAAGGGGTGGACCGGCCCTAGTCCAACTAGGACTCGGCCGGCCCCCTCTTGCCTTGGCAGTTCGCCCCCCACATGGGCCCCATGGTGGTGCGGCCAGCCCATGTGGCGGCTGCACCCCTTTGGTCCATGTGGGTCCCATTCTAGAACCTTCTAGAATCTTTCGGAACCTTCCGATACCCTACAAATAATTTCCGAAACTTTCCGAAACCTCCGGAAACAACTTTCCATATATGAATCTTATTCTCCGGACTCCTACGGAACTCCTCGTGACGTCCGGGATCCCATCCGAGACTCCGAATCATCATTCGTTCGTTTCATCATTAATTCATCGCAAAACCTAATTTCATCGGAACGTTAAGTGTGTGACCCTACGGGTTCGGGAATGCATAGACATGATCATATCAATAATTAATAGCGGGGTCGGGATGCCCATATTAATTCCTATACACTCAACGAAACTCTTTTCTCGATTGAACCACGATGCCGGAGATTCAATTAATCTCATATACGATTCCCTTTGTCTCACGATATTTTACTTGCCGAGATATAATCGTTGACATCCCCATGTCCAGTTTAATCTCGTTACCGGCAAGTTCTCTTTACTCGTCCATAATATAGGATCTCCGTGATTACATCCTAATCACATGTCTGCAGACTTTTGATGCTATATTACCGAGAAGGCCTGGAGATATCTTCTCCGTCACATGGAGGGACAAATCCCACTCTTGATTCATATCACCCAACAACCCACCATCGGAGATACCTGAAAGCTACCTTTATAATCACCAGTTACGAAGTGACGTTTGATGTCCACAAAGTATTCCTCCGGTGAACGGGAGTGATATAATCTCATGGTCTAAGGAAAACTATATTTGGCATATTAAAAGTGTTGACAACACAACTTTTGTGACACGATTAATTGCAAACTCTTTATTGTTTGGGTCATGTCCATCAAGTCATTCTCCCAATGACGTGACTCCGTTATCAAGTGATATAACAAGTCCATAGTTAGGAAACTCTAACTATCTCTCGATCAAGAACTAGTCCTATAGAGGCTCACTAGGGACTCCTGGTGTTTATATTCCACACATGTATTATATTTTCATTTAATACAATTATAGCATGGATAATAAACTATTATCATAAACATGGAATATGCTATAATAAACCATTTTATTATTGCCTCTAAGGCATATTCCCAACGAATCTTATTCCTATTGGTATTTGGGGTTCTAAGTTGATTCAGAACTCATACCGGTGGTCAACGGCTGAAGGCGGCAACCCTATTGTGATTGCAACTATGTTGAAGAAAGATATTAAATTCGGTAATTAATTTTTTTGTATCACCATAGATTTTATATTTTAAAATATTTACTGAAGCACCAAAATAATTCTATTTGTTTAACTTTACAAAATAGGTGATCTGAATACTTCAGAGCATACCAACTTTGCATTCAACCCAACCCATCCTGCAGCAGTTCCTCTCCAGGGTGAGTTATTTTAACACAAAACCAAATTGGGAATATATCAACACAACTAATGATTAATATATACATATTAAATTCAAATGTTAAATGCAGGTATCCACCAAAAAATAATTAGTGGAGCGATTGACATGAGGTTCGTTGGAAGGTTTCTCGAGAAGAGGTGGGAATGGCTGGCGGTTGTGTGGTCTAACATGGATTCTCGACGCATGAAGTAGACTTAGGAAAAGTCAATCGGTCACTGCTGGATTAAAGTTTCTTTGTTGTAATTTATGTACACTTACCGGATCCAGCCGGTTTCCAATTTGTTTGTACAATTGTTGTTGTTCAAAAGAATATGTTGTGTAAATTGTTGCATGCACCACCAATCAGTATGGATGTTTGAAATATTTATTGTTCAAAGAGGTTCCATTTTATCTTACCGCATTAGGTGCATAATATCAAATTTTACATATATTTGTCTAAAGAGCAAGGTCCAGCTGAGTGTCAATGCATGTTTTCTGAGCAGAGCGCACACACTTACATGATCAGTCCAGTGTCCACAAGACTGGTACTTGTACTTCAGTGGTTGTTTGGTAAAGATAAATTGCCCGAGTTTTAGAAAAAACAGGTTTTAGGTAGAATTTTCTAAAAATAGGTTTTCTTGGCAATTCTGTTAGGAACGTGAATAAGCAAAACCATATTTGGATCGGTAAATCTCTAAACCAGTTTGTACATGATCGTGTTTGGCATTACCGCTCTGCACCTGGTACTAGCACGTCAACCCCTCTCTCTCTTCCTCGAAAAGTAGACTTTGGCACAAAAAACAAGTTTGTCGATATCTGGAAAAACATGATATAGTAGTTTATGTCAAAATGCATTTTCCTTGCTGTATGGAAACCAATTTGTATTAAAACCCTTTTTTGTTGCCGCATCCAAGCAATGATTTAGTTTGTTACACAGTTATTTGAGGTTATGATAAACTGGTTCTCTTATACCACGTATCCAAACAAGACATGAAATAGGACACAACCTTAATTTATTTACAAAAAGTGAAGATATCAAGAATTAGTCCTGAGAGTGATCTGGTTCGAGAATACATTTAGGATTATATCAATAACTTAAAATGGCCAGTTCAAATCAAGTGAAAACTATAACAATATGTAGTCTCTTTATATAACATTGAACTACAACGACCAAAATTATTAGCTTAAATATGGAATTATATGATGCTTTAAATTAACGATAATGAAATATGAGCATTCATACTCCTTTCTATCACGCCACCCGCCTTCGTCCGTGCAATCACATCGCCGCGCCCAACGCACCGAGCGCCACCCCAGCCATCACACCCTCGCTAAGCCACAACAATCCACACGCCCCATCGCCAATACCGTCGCGTCGACGCTTGACGAACATACCATGCCGACAACGACACCATCGTGACGCAGCCATCCTCGACGCATGTGCTCGCTCTATTGCCGTATCTGCGCCGTAGCTGATTCATTAACATGTTGACCATGCTCAATATTTGAATGTTTTGACGCAAAAAATTACTTTTGGACTGATTTTCATAAGTTTTTCCTTCTTCTATTAATTATCTTTTCATTCAGATTGGACGTGGTTTTTAAATCATGTACAAAAGAATTTACATATCTTTAGCTAACCTGACTTTTAATGTTGTCTATGTTGATATAGTTGGGGTCAACAGAAGTTTCAATGGAAGAGACGGATAATGAAAGTAGTTTTACTGCAATTAAAGAATATATCATGTACTTCCCTACCAAAACCAAATTGGTGTGGATACATGACGCAAACTTATCACATGGAGATTTAGAATGTCTGTTCAAAGACGATGGATGGGTGGACAGTGATGTAAGCTAACATGGATACATATTGTAAAATGTATGTGCATGAAAAGCGTTTGATTTTTTTTGATATAATGTTTGTTTCAAACTACATGTCATAAATGCATATATTTACTCCATGCGGATCCAAGACCATCTACATACTAGAGCAGGTGGACGAGTATTTTTGGATAGCACACATACTTCTGCAATATATAAGCGAGACGCTAAACTTCCTATAAGTCCAGTGGAACATACCCACATCGTGCGGCGAGTACTTAATTACCTACAACACGACATGGTAAGACTACAGATATATAGTTTAATTTAAAACTAATTTGTATTTACTAATTGTGACTACAACTGACTTTCTTCTGCCAGCTATTCGTCCCCATTAATGCGACGCAATGTCATTGGTTTCTATGTAATGTTGATGCTAAAACCGCCGGATACAGGTGATCGATTCGTTTGGTTCACGAATGAGTCGATCCGACCTGCACCTTACAGTGAGAATATACTAATTCCATATTCATATTCATGATTGCCAATTAAGATATATTAACATATACTGTAATACTCTTTTCTATTTACAGCTTAAGGGGCTCGAGAAGCATCTTATGATTGCTTCTCAGACGAGTGAGTTCAATAAAGGTGACAAGTGGCCGGATCTTGAAGTAACCAAATGGCCAATCGTAGAGTGTGTTCAAGAGCCAATGCAATCAGATGGGTATGCTAAACACTCACTACACACCGATAAGTGACGTGAATAATAACATTAACTATTAATGAATTAAACTTGCAGCTCATCTTGTGGGTTGTTCTTGCTGAAACTCATGGAACACTGGACAGGTCACGAACTAGCACAGACGGTGACGCAGGTATTTTCACTTGAAACGGCAAATTATATTCATTCCAAATTTGGTTTATAACCTATTTGTTGTGATAACTAATTTACAGGAGGGTATGAAACTATTTAGGAAGCAATTACCTATGATTCTACATGAATCTGTTCTCAATGTGATAAAAGGAAAGCCGGAATATCATCAGCAAGAAAATCAACTAGGCGAATCTTCTTCACGATCTGCTGAGCGCGCCCCATTTACGGACTGCACAAACTATTATAATTCTCAGATTCGTGGAGTTCAAAAACAGCAGAGTGGAAAAGGGTAGTATGCTCAAGAAAAAGGAATATCTACAGAGGCAACGCGTAGCCCGACAGCAAAGGAAGGACACAAACCGGAGTGGTGTTCATATTGTCGACGTGTCTCAGTCATTGCATACTAACCCACTGAGCACAGAAACCAACACACAAAATAGTGGTATGTAGTCCTTATGCATCAATTTTCTAATAACGTACTACTGCAATATTTTCTCATGTTGACCTGTAGGGATATCGCACATGGAAACCAATTAGGCACATATTCTTTACACTCCGGTGAGAATGCCCAAGTTACGGGCCAAATGCACAATTGTAATGATCAGAGTAGTCAGGGTCAAAAACGAAAGAGTGGTCAAGGATGGTACGCTTGATTGTCCGACGAGAAAAAAGCAGAGTATCTACAGAGGCAGCGTATAGCCCGACAAAAAAAAGAAGGCTGCAACCAGCGTTGATGTCAACAGCATGCAGCTGTCTCAGATATCCGTGACACCCTTAACGGGATCACAACGTACCCCGTTTAGCAACATAACCAACACACATACAAATGGTACATACACCTGTTTTGCTTCATTTTGGGAAAATGGACTATCTTAATTGTTTCACGTGTGCCTACAGGAAAATGTAGAAATGCAAGCACATCGAGTATTGACTACCAACAACATAAGGCTGCAACCCAGAGTGGTGTTGATTTTGTGGAGGTGTACGTCTCACAGATCGGCAACTTCCCTATCGAGTTCACAGCGTGTACCATTTACGAACTTCACCAACACACAGTCAAATGGTACATACACCCGATATGGCTTAATCTATGATATTGAAAACAATGATGATAGTTATTGGCTACACAGAGTGGTGTTGATTGTAGGGTTTAATCATTCTATGTGTGCCTGCAGAAAACCTGTGGATGAAAACGAGGATGATAGTGATTGGCTACACAGAAATTTGACCTACGTGCGAGATATGAGATTTGTCGGAGAATTGCAAAATGTATCCAGTTCTGAAGGGTTGCATGGGCAAGAAAGCTATGTGAAAAGTGCAAATTATAAGAAGAAACGAAGTCATGATTATTTTGAAAGTAAACAACAGCGTGATAGGGAACGATACTCATTAATGACAAATGAAGATAGGAATGCATTGTTGCACAAGAAGCGTGAGTATAAGAAATTCATTAGGGAAACCAAGACATCAGCCACCCAAAATGACGATGTAGTTGTGACAACTGGATCAGCAATTAACCTTACAGGTATATTAATATTCATTCATGGTCTGATCATTTAGTTATCGCCATGTTAATTTTCTACGAACGCATTCTTCAATTTTCAAAACTACGTTCTATGCATCTACTAGGTGACATAAACAGTGATGAAGAATATGATATGTTTGGAATTTTTGAGCCAACTAAACAAGGTGCGCAACTTGAAGGTAAAATTGGTTATTAGTAGGATTTCTATGTCATCAATATTGCTGAATATATCATATTATTTCCAGTTCAAATACTGAAACACAATTCAACTTTTCCCAAAGATGCAGTATGTTATTTGTCACTTTGTTAAATTAGTATGACTCAGGTTTGATGTCTTCAAACAGGCGATGAATCCGATACTACAGACATTTTTTGAGCCGGATGAACAAGATGCTACATTGGAAGGTAATATATAATAATTATTTTACATTTTTTTAAAGCGATCGTATCTTAATGGTATCCATGACATTAATCCAATTCAACATGAATATTGTCATAGATAACTTGGAAACCATACAAGAGGAGCAAATAGTTTCTGATGATGAGGAGTCCAGGATTTATAGAGGTCAAGGTAAATTATTGAATAAAATTATTTATATCCATGTATACCGATATTAAATTTGGCGCATCTATTTTACGCATTCATCTATTATATCTTCGCAGGAGATGTGTTTGATTCGTGGCGACTGACAAGTGGTGCTGCTCCGAGTAACAAGAATGTGGATCCTTATGACTATGTGTACCGCAATCTACCAACCAAGCATCATGTTTTGAAACCAGTAAAAGATTGCGATCACTGTGGTGCAATTAGGTTTCAATATGAGGGTCCGGTGTTCTGTTGCAGAAAAGGAAAGGTCAAGATAGCTACGCCTGAAGTTCCTTAAGAGTTGCGCCGGTTGTTTACAAGTCAGGTTGATGACGATGCAAAGTATTTCAGAAAGCACATAAGTTCAATAGCCACTTCTCTTTCACAAGCCTTGGAGTCACCCTCGATAAGAAGGTCAGCAATTCGGTGAGAACCGGTGTATATACCTTCTGTGCACACGGGGCGTTATATTATAAGGTGGATGATCTGGTGCCTGGTGGTCAAGGACCTAGACATCTGCAGCTCTACATCTATGATACCAATGAAACCTTGGAACATAGAGTAAAGCGGTCTTCAGATCTTGATATAAATCTCATACGAAAGATTCTTGAGATACTAAAGAACAACCCGTATGTGCAGATTTTTAAGAGAATGGGCTCTGTTCCAAACATAGAAGAATATAAGATTTCACTAAACACAGATATAAGACTGGACCAACGAAGGTACAATGCCCCCACGGCTTCCTAGGTGGCTGTGATGTGGGTCGAAGGGAGCGATCCACAAAACACTTTTGATAGGCAGGTTGTCTTACATAGCAAAGGTGATCGTCCTATATTTATCAGAGCATACTATGGTTGCTATGATCCTTTGGCGTATCCATTGTTATTTCCGGGAGGGGAAACAGGATGGAACCGTTGGATGCCATATGACGAACCACCTTCCGTTGTTCAAGAGAACAACGAGGATGGCACCGAGGGTGAGGACTTCCAAGTTCTAGATCGTACTTCAAGTGTACACGTAGAATCAAACACGGATGATGCAGCAGGTAATGGTCCTGATGCTTGTAACGTGTTTCACGTGTTTATTCATTCTTAATTACTGATTAGTCGTTTTTCCAACCGTTTCCTAGATGATGATGAAGAGGACCAGGAAGAGGGTGATGATGTTGGAACATCCAGAAAATTTGTCAGTGCAAGGGAGTACTATTGTTTCAAGCTACAATGCAGGAAAAAACTTTTCAACATTATATTGTTTGGTGGACGCGTGTTCCAACAATGGGCTGTCGACATGTACATTAAGATGGAGACCATGTGGCTAGATTTCTACTCCAAGCCTAAGAATCAAAAGCTCATTCGTGCTGATCTATATCAGGTATCATAACGTTCTACATGAATTACATTCTGGATCTGTTTACCTGGTAATGATGTATTGATTCATCTGTTTCCTAGGGGGTTGTTGATTTCATTTATGCCGGCGAGATACGTGGTTCTCAGGTTGGCAAGAGAATCGTGCTACCGCGGACTTTTCCTAGAGGTGGTCGAGACATGCAACGAAGATTTCTTGATGCGATGGCGCTAGTCCAGCGGTATGGGAAGCCTGATTATTTCATCACGATGACTTGCAACCCGCACTGGGAGGAGATTACATCCAGGCTTGAACCCGGGCAGACACCACAAGACCGTCCAGACCTTGTGGCGAGAGTATACAGGGCCAAATTGCGAAGTATGAAAGATCTTTTGATTAAGAAAAAATACTTTGGTCAGGTTGCTGCATATGTCCATGTCACTGAGTTTCAAAAGAGGGGGCTGCCACATGAGCACATGCTTCTGATTATGCGCTCGGATAGCAAGCTAACAAACCCAGATGACTACGACAAGGTGATATCAGCAGAAATTCCTGACAAGGATAGGTATCCTATATTGCATGCTCTGGTGGTCAAGCATATGCTACACGGTCCATGTTGTGCTCTCAGGAAACATTGTGCTTGCATGATAGATGGTGAATGCCAATTCCATTATCCTCGACAGTTCTGTGATGCTACGCAGCAAGGAAAGGACTCATATCCTATCTATAGGAGGAGACTTGATGGTCGTGTAGTGAAGGTTAGAGGAGCAGAGCTGGATAATAGATGGGTTGTCCCAAGCAACCCTGGTCTGCTTATGCGGTATGATTGTCACATCAACGTTGAAGCTTGCTCCAGCATCAAGGTAGTTAAATATTTATTCAAGTATATCTACAAAGGACATGATCGTGCGTCATTCTCAATCGACCCAGCAGTAGATGTGGACGGTGGAGTAATCAATGAGATTAAATAGTACAGGGATGCTAGATTCGTGGGGCCACAAGAGTCTGTCTACAGGATTTGCGCTTTTCCAATGTTCGGTATAGATCCCTCTGTTCTCCAACTTCAGCTCCATTTGGAAAATATGCAGACTGTTGCATTCAAAGAGGGCGATAATCTAGACGATGTCATCAATCGGCCCTCTTCTTCCAGTACCATGCTCACTGAATATTTCAAGGTGAACCAGGTGGATCCTTATGCGAAGAACTTGTTGTACAAAGAGTTTCCAGAATTCTGCCGATGGATCAAGGGTAAGAAGACGTGGCAGAGAAGAAAACTAAAAGGGCGGGGACAGGTCGGCAGAATTGTGTATGCGCATCCTGCTGAAGGTGAGAGGTACTTTCTGAGAGTGCTCATGAATCATGTCAGAGGTGCAACATCACATGAGGACTTGAGATATGTCCATGGCAAGGCGTGCTTGACTTTTAGAGAATCGTGTGAGCAAAGAGGTCTCATAGAGACTGACAAATCCCTTGATGACTGCTTGACCGAGTCTGCTACTTTCCAGATGCCATATGCTCTAAGAAGGCTTTTCGCAACAATTCTGGTGTTTTGCGAGGTGACAAAAATCCGATCTTTGTGGGAGAAACACCTTGAGGCAATGTCTGAGGACTACCGTCGTAGCCAGTCCAACCAGACCGCAGTAGAGCAGATGGTCCTTAGAGACATTAGGGATCTGATGCATTCAATGGGGAAGGATATAGAAAGTTATGGCGTCCCAGATTTGGATCCTGTTTATGATGACCATTCCAGCGGCGACGATAGAGAGGTTCAAGAGGAGTTGTCGGTCATTTTTGACAAGGACGACGTAAATATGTTTACTACTCTTAACACAGAGAAGCGTGCTGGTTTCGATGAAATCCTCTCTCATGTTGTCAACAACAGGAGCCAAATTTTCTTTGTCGATGGTCCGGGTGGCACGGGGAAGACGTATCTATACAAAGCACTCCTTGCTAAGGTTCGTTCTTTGGGGAAAATAGCCATTGCAATAGCAACATCCGGTATAGCAACATCGATCATGCCTGGTGGACGCACCGCCCACTCCAGGTTCAAAATTCCAATTAGGATCACGGACACCAGCACGTGCAATTTCACCAAGGAGAGTGGTACCGGAAAGCTACTCAAAAGGGCATCTTTGATAATCTGGGACGAAGTTGCCATGACGAAGCGTCAAACAGTGGAGACACTTGATAGGTCCCTACAAGACATCATGGAAAGTGATTTGCCATTTGGTGGGAAAGTCGTGGTGTTTGGAGGAGATTTTAGACAAGTCCTTCCCGTGGTGACCCGTGGGACAAGAGCACAGATCACTGACGCTACGCTACTGAGATCTTATTTATGGGAGAAGGTTAGGAAGATACGCCTCACACGTAATATGAGGGCACAAACCGACCCGTGGTTCTCCAGTTACCTCTTGAGAATTGGTGATGGGACCGAAGAGACGATCAGTGGCGATTACGTGCGTCTTCCGGATGACATTGTTATTCCTTACACCCACACTGAAGAACCAGTGAAAAAGCTTATCGAAGATATCTTCCCATCGCTCCATGAGAATGCCACATCGGGATCCTACATGAGCGCACGTGCCATTCTTTCAACCAAGAATGATTATGTGGACGATCTGAATAAAAAGATGATCGATAGGTTTCCTGGCAAAGAAAAGGTATATTATAGCTTTGACTCTGTCGAGGATGATGCGCGCAATAACTACACAATTGACTATCTAAACACCATCACCCCAAATGGCCTGCCACCGCATGTTTTGAAACTCAAAGTCAATTGTCCCGTCATTCTTCTCCGAAATCTCGATCCTCACAACGGGTTGTGCAATGGAACAAGATTGCTGATTAGATCCTTCCAAGATAATGCAATCGATGCCGAGATTGTTGGTGGACAACATGCTGGAAATAGAGTGTTCATACCGAGGAACCCTTTGTCGCCCTCTGAGGACATTTCACTTTCTTTCAATTTCAAGAGGAAACAGTTCCCGATCCGGTTGAGTTTTGCAATGACCATCAACAAAGCCCAGGGTCAAACGATTCCAAATGTTGGTATTTACCTCCCCGAGCCTGTGTTCTCGCACGGCCAGCTTTATGTTGCATTGTCAAGGGGTGTGTCAAGACAAACCACTCGGATTTTGGCCAAGCCAAATAAAGACATAGACCCTACAGGAAAAAGCACAAAAAACATTGTGTACAGGTATGTCTTGGAGGGATGAAACGAGGTTATTATTTCTTCACGTCGGTATGTCTTAATCTGTTATATTACCAATTTTTTATTTACTCGAACAACCATGAGATTATATTTGGATCTTGTGTGATATTTATTGAAGGTGACCATAATATGTGCACCAAAGAATAATGAAAGGAAACGGAGACGCTCCTGTAATATCTTCAAAGGTCCATCACTGATTGATGAAGAAACTTCTTCAAGCACCGGCAAAAACCCTGCTAGCATCCTCGATACTTTTTATTGTTGATCTTTATTGATGTAACTTAAATATTGATGGCTCAGATGTCCAAGTACATAATGAATCTTATTGTGAGGATTATTACACGCTTCATTTGCTGAATCGTTAATGATGCCCTATTTACACTAAAACTGTGTAGCGTCACCGAAGAGATGATATGTGAAATAGTACTTACAATCGTATTTAATATATGTTTGTGGTGTTGTAATTCTGGAATTATTAGAATGACCTTATCCATGGATTATGCTATTCTATGATTTTATACGTCTATTATTACCACTCAAGATGTGAGCCAATAGGAAATTCCCAGGCCCCAACAACAATCAAGTTGCTGATTTCATAGCCAATTATAGATCATACGGATTATATAGGAACGATTATTCCTACGCTAAAAATAGATTATGAGTCAATGGGAACTATTCCTCCGATCTCTAAGAAAAAAGAACTACTCCCAGAACCAAGTGTTTCCTCCTAAACTATAAATAGAGTATGAGTCAAAGGAACTATTCCTCCGATCCCTAAAAAAAGGAACTACTCCCGTAACCAAGCATTTCCTCTCCTCCTACACTAAAAATAGATTGACAGGAGTATACATAAATGTCCAGAACCAAGTGTCTTCATATTCCCAAATTGATTGATCAGTTGTGTTCCGCCGCTAATGTTGTGCTAGCCGTCGGGAGATCAAATAATTGTTGTCGTTTCTAGCTGACGCTTCTTTCTCAGCTGGTGTTGTGGCATCGCCTTCGTGTCATTGCATTTGTTTTCTCCTAGGTAAACCATGAACTTCTATACACTACACATAGATCAAGTTTTGCAAGTCTCTGTTTTTTCTGATTATAAATATACCATCATGATTAAATATGCACTGCTATACATAGATTATAAATATACCATCATGATTAAATATTCACTTCTTTGAAAAAATTAACGAAAGGTTTGTGTACGATTCATATGAGCTGTAGGATGATGGATGTTTTTTTTATCTCCCAGATGGCTCGCGAACACGTAAATAATCTGTCAATAGATTTTCATTTCTCAATATATTATCATAAATTTACAAATTATAAATTGTTCTTAGGTGTGGTCGGCGTCATGATGTACGTCGGCCCGTTCGAAGTTGATTTTTGTGCTCCTAACGGTGTAAAAGAATTGGCTGTAGTAGATAGCAACCACAACATCGTATTCCTTCGTATTTTTTGGAGAATGTGCTCGCTCCTACAGCGATCAACTACTATTAGGGGAACCAAATAATACTATTCTCATGGCCCACAATATGGAAGTTGAACACGCATCAAGTAAGACTTATTTCTTATTTATCTATCTAATATATTAAATGTAAATATATAAATTTCAGATGATTTTTCAGGGTCTCTCGATAGCACGGATCACACTATTCTGACATTTGTGACAGACCCAACATCCCATCAGTATTATCTTCTACAAGGTGAAGAATCAAATATATATTCTATTTTCTGATTTATTTCTATGTTATATCGCTCATGTATTTTTTCTTATGACTTAGATGTCAAGGCGCGTGTACATGTTGACATGTCGATACGAGAGCATGTCAAAAGATTGGTGTTATTAAGGAGAGACATGTACGAGGGCAACGTCGATCCCATCGAAGACTTACTCGGTGAAACATTTATTTTGTTACCTGAACGAGGGTACAAAGCGAGCAACGATGGACCTTCAAGATTAGTTACGCAAGTAAAAAATAATACTCCAATAAATAAAAAGTAGAGTGCTCGATCTCCATTTATAGCACTGAAATTTTCTATCAAGTCATCATATGTGTGGAACAAAGTTTTATTTTCTCTGATAGTTATTTTCTTTTAATAATTAATAGATATAAGTTTGTGTTATTTCGAATTTTGATTGAATAATTAGTATTATCGTTTCATTTATCATATCGACATGTGGATTCTGTTATATTTGTTTATTCACTTTGATAATTAAAATCATTGATATTTTGTGAGTTATTAATATTGTATTCAGTATTATTACACGTGTTACACGTGCACGTTTACTAGTTTTGGAAAAAGAGAAGCAATGTCTCTGTGCCTCTTCATTCTTCAACGGTTATATAATACAAACGTACAGTCTATGAAAAATCGAATTGCCCATATGACTACAATTCATTGGACAGCAAAACTAAGCTCCTAAAGAATCAATTAGTAGAAGTATGAACACACAAGCACAGAAACACTGGAATTGGGAACTTTGGAGGTTGGAGGCTTGGAGAAAACCTCGACGCCAGGAAAAGGACCGGATGTGAGCGCGGAGCACTTGCTGGCCTCACTGCTGCGCACCGCCCACTTGCCGGTGCCGGCCGCCGGGACCCAAGTGGGGGCCTCCCTCTCACACTCGCGGAGAGGCCGGGAGTAGGCGGGGCCTTGGGGCTCGGGAGGGAGCGCAAGAGCGGGACGGCGAGCAGCGACAGGGTAGATCCGGGCTCCGGCCGTCCGGCGTGTCGCGAGTCCCCATCGACGAGAGGAATCAACGGCGAGCGCTGAGGCTCGGGAGCAGTTTCATTCTGCCATGTCAATCGATCGTGGAATGTTGCTGCACACATACTAGCTAGGTCCTGTGAGTTTGCTGTTTCACGTACTGTCTCCAGAGTGTATCAGCCTATCAGGCAAACTCTATGTATGGATCTTTACTGATCAATAAAATACAGCGTTCTCTCTCTACAAAAAACAAAAAAAGGGAGATTTTTTTTTGTGTGTGGAGAGGTTAGGGAGATGGGAATTGAAGAATCGCTCGTGGGCTTCGTGGCCTTGTGGGAAGCCAGGTACGGGAGACGCAGGAATCGTTGTGGCTGGGCTATTTCTCTTTTGGAGAATTAGTACATGGGCCGAAGGAAAATCCCAGGGTGGCCTACGGCCCACCCTGGCCACCCTGTGGAACCGCCCATGGCCTGGTAATCGGCATATATAGGTTATAATTTCGAAGAAACCTTCTACTTTGAAGGTTGGCATATGGTCAAAGAAAAACTGCTTCTATAAAATATGGGATTGTCCAGGGGAAGCATGGGATCTTGCCTTATGATATACACCTGTGTTTAGTTCTCATGTTCATCTACTATAACGTTGGTATCATTACAAAAGGTTGTTGTTTGGGTATATGAGTTAATTAAATACACCGCTAGCACGTTGCAATCGAGAAAAAATTGCATCAATACAAAAAAACTGATACTCACCTCACCGCAGAGAAGCCTAGGTCCACTTGAGTGGACACGCACTCGAGCGCAACAAGGCAGAGAACAAACACGCACGCTCTGGCCACGAGCACCCCCACGGCAAGCCTCCTGGACGCCATCTCTATGAAGTTGCAGGTGATCAAACCATGGCAAAAAAATAGCAAAACAGGCATCAATATATTAGTTGGATCTCTAGCCCGCAAATCTAGGTCGGGGGGTGGGCAAGAGAGGGGGAGGGGGCAACTGCCCCCCTCCCCAACCCAAGAGATTTTTGGCTTTCGATTAAGCATCTAAAATATGTACTGGTCGCCTCGGCGGTGGGTGTGTTCGTCACGGTCTACGGACCGGCAATTACAAAAATAAATCCTTAACACGTCTGATGAGATTTCTTGTTGTTTGCACAGAATATGGTAGGAAAAGTCATGTATACAAGTGGTATGTTCTTTTTTGTCATTCAAATTATTAGGTCCCATTGGATGAACTCAATGCCTCATGTGGTGATATCTTTTGTTCAACTAGTGATACTTTTGATGAGAACACCCCTCCGTTGAGTGATCCCAACTATATATCTTCCTTGGGCGCTGCAACATTTAGGGGCATGTGATGACTCCCAAGTGCAGGAGATCAATTGTAGTACCTTTCAATTAGAAAAGGTTGTCGAACCCACGAGGAGCTGAAGGTATTGGTTAGAAAGAATGATAAATAAAACAATGAAATATGCAAGTGTTTTTGAGATTTTTGGTTGTATAGTTGCAAATGAATAAAAATGCTTAAAGTAGATGTTAGCAAATAAAAAGCTCTCAAAGAGAGAGAAAGCCCAATCCTCTATGTGGCAAGAGGACAAGCTCAAGTGGTGTGTAACGTATAAGTGGAAAACGTTCCCGAGGGCGGCATGGATATCACTAGGCATAGAGATTTATTAAACAACATGTTGCATATCTTGTCAAGTTTTAATCTTCTTTGGGGCGGAGCCATAACTAGGCATAGCTAAATAATTAAACTACAACCCCTTATGATGGATCATGTGGCCAATTTAATGACTTGCACAAGAGTTATTCAGACATAAAGTCCCACCATAGCATTACACTCTAAGGTCCCCGACACTACTACCCACATAATATAACTGCATGACTCTGTCTTAGGCTTAGTTGTCCTCCCAAGTCTTCCTCAATTCATTACACTACGTTGTTCTCCTATGAGCCCTTAAAGGTGAAGTGTTGTGCAGTCGACGTTCGCACAACACCATCATAGAATCACATAGAAGATAAACTCTTGACAAAATACCAACACATGTTATATATAAATCATTGCCAATTCATCCTATGCCCTCAGGAACATATGGGAACTACTCACAACGTGCAAACATGATCATAATCAGTGGCATAAAGGGTACAACACAATCTAAAATAAACACTTCACCACCAAATAATGACAAGTACCCAATCACAAACATGAATAGGAGCACAAGACAATGATCTAGGGTATAGCAACTCTCAAACTATGAGGAGAACGGAGTGGATCACAGAGATGATGATGGAGATGGTGCTGGTGATGGTGATGACAGTGATGTAGGGGTCTCCTCCCACGCCAAGGAGGAGAGGTGGTGATGATGGCGGTGATTTCGCCCTCTCCGGAGCTCCGAAGCAGCAGGATCTGACCCCCTTCGGAGAGAATCAAGAGCTCCGCCGCCGCCACGGCCTCAGATAATTCGGGAAAAATTAGGGCGTCACTTTTCGGTGAAGACGAAGGTGTTGGTTAAAAGCCCCACGCGAGGAGGTGCCCGAGGCGCCAGTTGATGGGTCCCATGCGTCCAGGTACATGGGCCGCGTGGGCCCACCTAACTTGGCCCTCGTGGCCCTCCTGTCTTCGGTCTTCTTCCCACTACTCTTCTCCTGATGAAAAACTGGCGTGGTATTTTTCCTCTAATTATTTGGGTTCGCGAAACTCCTGAAACAATAAAACAAGAAAAGGGGGGTATTCTGCCTCCCAGATATTAAATGCCAAAAATAGGGACTTTATATGAAAGTCCCATAAATCATTTAAAACATGCAAAACATTGATATAACAGTGCAAATAACATTCTAATAAGATGATATAAGGTATAAAAATGATGATATAAAATGCACGTATCAGCATGCAAAGTGATGATTATGATGCTATTTGGTTAATGCAAGTGAGTTCTTTTGAAGTGTTAAAATGTTGTTAACACTGTGCTCGATTGGTTTGTTAAATGCAGTTTCCAGGGTCATGGGTTATGGATGTTTTTGTTGATACGCTTACTTTTTTCTTCTAGTCCCTCACCCCCTCTTAAGATGCATAGTTCTCATTCTAGTTGGCATTTTTTTGCTGGATGAAAACACACTTGAATATTCAAATATGAAACTCTTGCTAACATGTATTATCCTCTACATGGTTGGTTGTTTACTTACGATCCTTTCTGAGAAACCCCACAAATGAAGGTGCAATCTCATGAAAGCTTGATAACATGTTAAGTAATGTTAGGTTTGTTACCCTTTTGTTCGTTGTAGTTTTCTTCAAAAATGATATGACAACTTTCACATGGTAGGAATGGGCCAAATAGCAGTAGTTTTTAGAATTTTCTTGGGCTGGGAGGGGGGGGGGCTGACATACACATAGCTGCGCCTTTGTCCCCTAAATCTGGAAAGTCATCTCTACATTCATGTCAACACACCATCTTATGTCCTTATTTTTATAAAGGAATTGATGCTATCCTTTCTTCAGGTGCATGCTTCATAATTTTGCTACAGATTTTGAAATGTATGGTGTCTTGGATGTTGTTGCTTCTGGACCTATTGATGCTCGACTAAGTGAAAACTCCACAATTGTATACATCATTAGCTTAATCAGTTGTTGCTGCTACTGAACTAGCAAACATTTCATAATCTGATCTTTTACTTCAAACACCATTTGTTTTGGGTTGGAGTTGGCATGTCTATGGAAGGTATCGAGCAAAATCCTATTGTTTATGACCTAATGTCAAAATGGCTTTTCATTACACACAAGTGAATCTTCAGGTGAAGTTTCATAAACCATTCGAGAAGAGCTTTGTAATATGGTTGTTGCAATGTAATACATTCAGTTTCTTAGATATATTGCATATTTTGGGTCCAGTTTTTTTTATATACATTTTCTCCTTGAATGCTTCGGAATTAGCCAGTTCGTCAGATTAGCCTGTGATGTGTTCACTATTTCACTTTGCAGCAAATGTGGTGTGCTATTTGTTGTTCACTTCTTTAAAAATAATTGCTTTGGTAGTTGCCTTTGGAGGTAGCTAATGAGTAATGAGGGCAACCACTTTTTAGCTTGATCAACCACTTTTTAGCTTGATCAGACTTTCAGGTATGGTTGAAACATATCCAACAAGAAGATATGGGAAGTCAGTTATGGGGCTGCAAGATGCTTGGCAAATTTTGCACCAAACTTTACATAACTATACAGATGGTAAAAATGTAAGTTATTCTATGTGCCATATGTAGCCATCATACCATCTATCCATTTTCATCCAGTGTAAGACAAGCATATACTAGCAATAGAAGATCGTGTGAGTCACAAAACTATACCATTGTCAAGGCTAGGAGATGGTGTGGTTATTGATGCCAACAAGATATTTTACCAGGAAATTCCTGGAGCAATAATGGTTCAGGCAATAATATGATTCCTTTTTGAGTTGAATAGATGCTTGCAGAACAAAGCGTATTAACCATCTTGATAGTATATGTAGTACACACCAATGATATTAGTGACATGTGTGCAGCTAATCTAAGAGATTGTTCTGTGAATTTTCTATCAGATGTTTTACATGCATGGTTTTATGCACAAATGCAGGGGTGTGACACTTTGATCGGATGCTGCTTGGGGCCTGAAGTACAGTGCAGGAGATGCTGGGGCCTGAAGGAGGACGGGTAAATGCATAATCAAACAGTGGATCAACCAATCACTGGATGTGGTTTTTGAGGAAGTTTGGGTGAGGAACAAATTTTATTGCTGCCGCAGTTTGGCTGAGTGTGGCGTAGGAGCCAGGATATGGCATGGGCGGGATGAAAAGCTCTTGTTCTGGCTACCGTCGGTTAACCTGGTAATGCATGCGTGATGTCGCAGTGCTGACGGCTTGCTCCCTGTCGAGACAGAAGAAGGCCAAGACCGATCTTCTCATTATTTGGGAGCTCTGAGATGAGTGTGACAGGAGAGTCATCCGCTAAGATGAGCTTACTACCAATCAGCTTGTCCCATGTATCATGTACGAAGCAAACCTTTGGAGGCTTGTTGGAATTCTTAATTGTTCCTACTTCTTTGAACAACGATATTTGTACCCAGCCAGAATTTTATAGAACCCCACAAAACATGACCACTTATTGTGAGAAACGTTGTTTTAAACTAAACTATATGCAACCATGTTTCCGGGAAAACATTAGTAGCTACTGTTATTGCATTCCAAGTTGACATCTGAAACGGATGTTGTGCATTTTAATTACATATGTCAACTATTTATATTCATGATTCCGTAGCTAATTAATCGCTTCGTATTTAAGGCCCATGTCTAAACACTGAGCATTTTCTTTGGTAAACAAGTGTGCGATACTTGTTGTCAGAGAACAGCCAAACCATTAACTAAGGCCATGGTTGTACAAGATTCGATCAACCGCATTGGGATAGATTTTTCTTTAAAATTGTCATCTCATGCATTTTAGTATAGCTTGACGTTTTATTTTTTATAATTATATAAATATTTTATTACGTTTTTATTCACTTTAATAATAAGATTATTCATATTCCGTGATTTATTACTATTATATTTACTATTAGTGGAGATGGATGGTTTACCCAAGGATTTGACCCGAATATATCTTTTTAGACAATTCATTATGAACAAAAGTTACAAAAGTTATTACTCTCTCCGATCCATAAAAAGTGTCGCTCATTTTGTACTAAGTTAGTACAAACTTTGTACTAAATAGGCGACACTTTTTATGGATCGGAGGGAGTATTACATCTGACAAGATAGGGAAATAATTTGATTTAATTCCATGCTTTGCACAAACCATTTATAGAAATCGTGTATGTCTAAATCTTTAGATGCAGATCACATATGGTTCGTCACACAAACTGAATTTATATTACTCATAAAAAACACGTATTACGCGTGCTCTTTTACTAGTAGCAATTAAGTATGAGCATTAATTAGCCAAACTGGCCTTATTCCAGCACTAAAAGGGAACAAATAGCTTTTCATTAGGAGCCCAATACATCTAAACGGAGGGAGTACTAAGATTTGATCTCGTAATTCTGTGCTATCTTATTCTTATATACAAGCCTTAACTTTCCAAAAGCTCATGTGCTTTCGAACGAGTGCAGTATGAATGGAATGCTAGGACACAAATTACAATGTGGTTTGACAACACTGAAACCAAAGCAAGCTTGCTACGTGATTACGGTGAGGCATTTACCACACACTTAATCCTTACAGTTTCGCCGTATGTGTCTCATAACAAATTTCGATGCAGCTAACAAGTACTGGAGCGGGCTGCTACGGGACTACTACAGGCCGAGGCCCGAGGGCCGCCATCTACTTCAAGTACCTGATATCGAGCATGGAGAAGAGCGAACCCTTTGCGTTGGAAGAATGGAGGAGGGAGTGGATTAGCCTCATCGCGACCACAGCCACCGGAGATGCCCTGAACATCTCCCGGTTGCTGTACGTGAAGTACCTGCGGCTGCGGGATGCTAGTTCGCTTCAGCTAGAAGATACGGATGGCTCCTTTCGGATGTCCGCGAGCTTATAAGCTCCTGCGTATGGAGAATTTTTGGAGAACCAGCTCGGATGTTTGAGCTTGAGTGCCTCTACGAAGGTGGGAGTAGAGGTGTACGGTTCAGTGATTTCACTCTGTCTAAACGATCGCGTAGTGAAACATACAGCCCATGTTTTAGTTGCCTGGTATGTGATCATAGGAATCAAATACCATCTCTGTTGTTTAAGACCTCAAAATTGTGTTTGCAATATAATCAAGGCCAGCTTATGTTTCTGAATGAATGAATTTGTGTTGAACGCTGGCCAGCTTATGTTTCTGTCAGAGACGAAAATGCACAATTCTTCCTGTTCTACATCTTGTAATTTACCAGTAACTTCAGTAGAGAGAGTGGCGGGCATGAGCTTTGCCCTTTGTCATGTTCATCACCTCTGACTTTTGACACTCCGGTTTCAGTGCCGCAACGCTGTGAACAACAGATCTAGAACGGCACAGAGATTGACCATCATAACGCTCATGTGCAGAAGAAAGTAAAAGAAAGGTTTCAACATCAAACTCATTATTTAATAGCAACCTGATCAACCAAACCCAAGAGCACCACGATAAAAATACGCAAGAAAATAACACCCTTATTCCAACGACAACAACCTGCCTCTAGACCCCTGATTAAACAGCTAGCTACATCAAAACTGCGCAACCATGTTTGCGTCTCCAAACAGACATGTGCGCCTAGAGCTTGAGGAAAACAAACTCCTCAATCGCCGGAATATCGCCGATCTTGGTCAGCGTGGCCTTGCTAGGCTCCTCATCGACACCAATCGCCATGACAGCGTGCTTGCGGGGAGCAATCCTCCCAACGCTCATGAAGCTGACGTTGACGTTCTCCTCACCCAAGACGCTTCCAACCGACCCGATCATACCAGGCTGGTCGACCTGCCTGCAGAGGATCAGGCTGCCTTCCATGCTCACGTCCACCTCAAATGCCCCCACCTTTGTTAGGTGAGGCACGCCGTCCTTCACCTTACCCTCTACGGTGATTTCTCCGGTCTCAGATATCGCACTAGGGAATCTGGATTCCACATGGGCTATCTGAACCTGAATGTAGTCGAGAGGTGTCTCGGGTGTGCCGTCCATCAAGATTTTCTCCTCGCTGATGCGAATGCCCCTCTGCTTTGCGGTGAAGTCGGCATTGACCAGATTGACGAAAACGTCAGAGATTGGCTCGATCACACCCTTGGTGATCATTGCACGGAGAAGTCTTGTGTCAAGATCATCAGGAGCCCTTGCAGATCCATAGGTAACCTTCACAGACTTGATACCACCACCACCAGCAACTAATTGGACGACTAGGCGCCCAAGCTTTTCAGCAAGCAGAACAAAAGGTGCAAGCTCTGACAACACCTGCATGTAACAAAAGAATATAAGATAGATTCAAGTGCCACAAGGAATAAGTTGGATTCAATAGAGAACAAGAGACCAATACCTCAGCAGGAACCATCGGTGCATTAACCGCAGAAGCAGAAAGCTCCCCTTTCAAAGCTCCAGTGACAGCTTCAGCAATTTCAATGGCCACCCCTTCCTAAGAAATTTGAGATGTTTAGCATATTGGCAGCTTGCCCAACTCATAGAAGTTCTGATATTTTATATGTCCTCTTCTGTGTTTCTGCTTCGACACATACTGATCTATTAAAAATTTAGGCAATCAGGAATTAGCTTAGTCCTTCGTAGTATTTGGTTGCACAATTTAT
The DNA here is from genome assembly GCA_012064385.1 of Puccinellia tenuiflora. Taxonomy (NCBI): domain Eukaryota; kingdom Viridiplantae; phylum Streptophyta; class Magnoliopsida; order Poales; family Poaceae; genus Puccinellia; species Puccinellia tenuiflora. The sequence continues at coordinate 323,747 of QRDG01000002.1, forward strand.
TTGGTCTCTTTGCGAGGTGCGGACACTTTATTTTTATTGTCCAGAAATTGATCTTTGTGTGTGTACCAACTTTGTGTGCCTCTTTAGACACTTTTGAGTCCAAGATATTGATTTTTAAAAAGAGCATGTATTTCTGCAAATTTAAAAAGTTAAGCCTTTCCCTGATATTGTCATACCATTAAACCTTTAGCACCTTTCTTATGTAGATGGCACCCATTAGACTAACAAGTAAGAGGACGTATGCACCCATACCTGAAACCCCGCCGACCCCTAGGTTTAAGGATTTCGATGATATTGATGATAGAGATATCAGCGGCAACGGCTACGCAAGGTGGAGCATTTGTGTAAGGGTGGAAGTAAAATTTCAGCCTAATAGACATGGAGACAACATTTCATTTATTCTAATGGATAAGAATGTAAGTAACAAAAACTTTTCATAATAAATTGCTAAAATGTAAAGATGTTTTAATCACAATCTTACCTTTTCTTATCAAACTTATTCAAGGGGGCAAAAATCGAAGCGAACGTTTGGGGACACACTCAAGTAGAGCGATTCAATCGCATACTGCAACCTGGTTGCAAGTATGTTCTTCACAGGGTTACACTTAATGCTAATGCCAAACATGTGGAGTTTAGAGCGATTGGACACGCATATGAGTGCTCCTTTAATCGCTGGACAGTTGTTGAACCTTCTCTGCCGCTCGAGTTCCCAGTACTCCCAAAGCATCTGATGCCATTTTGGGATGTACAAAAGCGACCAAATAAAACCTTTGTAGGTATGTATCGTATACATTTCACCTGTAATACTTACTCAGACCAATTGAAACTTTTGTATTCGAAATCGACTAATGGTACTTCTTACAGACATAGTTGGCATAGTCGTTCACTGTTGTATACGTGAACGTGTTGGGACGTACACCAATTTTAGAGAGGTCATCTTCATGGACGCATGGTATGTATAGTTAGTAAATAAACACCGTAATTATATTTTCAAAGTAATATTATTTAAAAAACTTCAAACTGTAGGGGCAATCTTGAAGGGGTCGCAGCATAGAAAACAAAAAAAAATTCTACGCGGCAAGCGGAATAAACCCCAAGGATCTAGATCTACTAGATGAAGATAGCGAAGGTGAGATCCAATCTCTTACCCTTTAAGATCAACAAACGCGTTTTGTCGGTGCAGGGGTTGGCTAGTCGATCCCTGCAACTAGACTCGTCTAGTCGCGAGGAGATGTATTATCCTCGAGATCCAATCCGATGAAGTGCAGCAACGGGCAGCACCTCCGTGGTGTCCACACGTACTGCTCGATGAAGACGTCAACTCCTTGATCCCGCAAGCGAGAGGACGTGGCCTTGATGATCTCAGCAACACGACGGTGTGATGGTGATGATGACGATCTCCACGAGCAGGGCTTCGCCAAGCCAAGCACGAGGAGAGGGTGAGGAGGAGGTGGCGCAGCACCCTAGGGTTAGGGTGGTGCGGCAGCTCAAGGTGGAGATGGAGGTGGTGGCGCAGCCCTCCGGGGAGAGAGGGGTGCGGCTAGGGTTAGGGTGGAGGTGGAGGAGGTGGTGCGGCTTGGGGTCTTGGGGCGGCAGCCTTATGGGTGTGCCGCACCCCTCCCCTCCCCCCCCCCTTATATAGCCGGCCGGGCTAGGGTTAGGGCAGGGGCCGGCCGGCCCCCTTGCTTGCCCCCCAAGTTGGAGTCCAACTAGGACTCCTCCTTGGGCCCCTTTCCTAAAGGGGTGGACCGGCCCCTAGTCCAACTAGGACTCGGCCGGCCCCCTCTTGCCTTGGCTAGTTCGGCCCCCCACATGGGCCCTATGGTGGTGCGGCCATCCCATGTGGCGGCTGCACCCCTTTGGTCCATGTGGGTCCCATTCTAGAACCTTCTAGAATCTTTCGGAACCTTCCGGTACCCTACAAATAATTTCCGGAACTTTTCCGAAACCTCCGGAAACAACTTTCCATATATGAATATTATTCTCCGGACTCCTACGGAACTCCTCGTGACGTCCGGGATCCCATCCGAGACTCCGAATCATCATTCATTCGTTTCATCATTTAATTCATCGCAAAACCTAATTTCATCGGAACGTTAAGTGTGTGACCCTACGGGTTCGGGAATGCATAGACATGATCATATCAATAATTAATAGCGGGACCGGGATGCCCATATTAATTCCTATACACTCAACGAAACTCTTTTATCTATTGAACCACGATGCCGGAGATTCAATTAATCTCATATACGATTCCCTTTGTCTCACGATATTTTACTTGCCCGAGATATAATCGTTGACATCCCATGTCCAGTTTAATCTCGTTACCGGCAAGTTCTCTTTACTCGTCCATAATATAGGATCTCCGTGATTACATCCTAATCACATGTCTGCAGACTTTTGATGCTATATTACCGAGAAGGCCTGGAGATATCTTCTCCGTCACATGGAGGGACAAATCCCACTCTTGATTCATATCACCCAACAACCCACCATCGGAGATACCTGAAAGCCACCTTTATAATCACCCAGTTATGAAGTGACGTTTGATGTCCACAAAGTATTCCTCCGGTGAACGGGAGTGATATAATCTCATGGTCTAAGGGAACTATATTTGGCATATTAAAAGTGTTGACAACAAAACTTTTGTGACACGATTAATTGCAACTCTTTATTGTTTGGGTCATGTCCATCAAGTCATTCTCCCAATGACGTGACTCCGTTATCAAGTGACTATAACAAGTCCATAGTTAGGAAACTCTAACTATCTCTCGATCAACGAACTAGTCCTGTAGAGGTTCACTAGGGACTCCTGGTGTTTATATTCCACACATGTATTATGTTTACATTTAATACAATTATAGCATGGATAATAAACTATTATCATAAACATGAATATGCTATAATAAACCATTTTATTATTGCCTCTAGGGCATATTCCCAACAAATCTTATTCCCATTGGTATTTGGGGTTCTAAGTTGATTCAGAACTCATACCGGTGGTCAACGGCTGAAGGCGGCAACCCTATTGTGATTGCAACTATGTTGAAGAAAGATATTAAATTCGGTAATTAATTTTTTTGTATCATCATAGATTTTATATTTTAAAATATTTACTGAAGCACCAAAATAATTCTATTTGTCTAACTTAACAAAATAGGTGATCTGAATACTTCAGAGCATACCAACTTTGCATTCAACCCAACTCATCCTGCAGCAGTTCCTCTCCAGGTTGAGTTATTTTAACACAAAACCAAATTGGGAATATATCAACACAACTAATGATTAATATAGACATATTAAATTCAAATGTTAAATGCAGGTATCCGCCAAAAAATAATTAGTGGAGCGATTGACATGAGGTTCGTTGGAAGGTTTCTCGAGAAGAGGTGGGAATGGCTGGCGGTTGTGTGGTCTAACATGGATTCTCGACGCATGAAGTAGACTTAGGAAAAGTCAATCGGTCACTGCTGGATTAAAGTTTCTTTGTTGTAATTTATGTACACTTACCGGATCCAGCCGGTTTCCAATTTTGTCTGTACAATTGTTGTTGTTCAAAAGAATATGTTGTGTGAATTGTTGCATGCACCACCAATCAGTATGGATGTTTGAAATATTTATTGTTCAAAGAGGTTCCATTTTATCTTACCGCATTAGGTGCATAATATCAAATTTTACATATATTTGTCTAAAGAGCAAGGTCCAGCAGAGTGTCAAATGCATGTTTTCTGGAGCAGAGCGCACACACTTACATGATCAGTCCAGTGTCCACAAGACTGGTACTTGTACTTCAGTGGTTGTTTGGATAAAGATAAATTGCCCCGAGTTTTAGAAAAAACAGGTTTTAGATAGAATTTTCTAAAAACAGGTTTTCTTGGCAATTCTGTTAGGAACGTGAATAAGCAAAACCATATTTGGATCGGTAGATCTCTAAACCAGTTTGTACATGATCGTGTTTGGCATTACCGCTCTGCACCTGGTACTAGCACGTCAACCCCTCTCTCTCTTCCTCGAAAAGTAGACTTTGGCACAAAAAACAAGTTTGTCGATATCTGGCGGCAAGAAAAAGTTTGTTGTGATTGGGTTTTTCTTTAATCACGTTTTGAAAAAAAACATGATATAGTAGTTTATGTCAAAATGCATTTTCCTTGTTGTATGGAAACCAATTTGTATTAAACCCTTTTTTGTTGCCGCATCCAAGCAATGATTTAGTTTGTTACACAGTTATTTGAGGTTATGATAAACTGGTTCTCTTATACCGTGTATCCAAACAAGACATGAAATAGGACACAAACTTAATTTATTTACAAAAAGTGAAGATATCAAGAATTAGTCCTGAGAGTGATCTGGTTCGAGAATACATTTAGGCTTATATCAATAACTTAAAATGGCCAGTTCAAATCAAGTGAAAACTATAACAATATGTAGTCTCTTGATATAACATTGAACTACAACGACCAAAATTATTAGCTTAAATATGGAATTATATGATGCTTTAAATTAACCATAATGAAATATGAGCATTCATACTCCTTTCTATCACGCCACCCGCCTTCGTCCGTGCAATCACGTCGCCGCGCCCAATGCACCGAGCGCCACCTCAGCCATCACACCCTCGCTAAGCCACAACGATCCACACGCCCCATCGCCCATACCGTCGCGTCGGCGCTTGACGAACATACCACGCCGACAACGACGCCATCGTGACGCAGCCATCCTCGACGCATGTGCTCGCTCTATTGCCGTATCTGCGCCGTAGCTGATTCATTAACATGTTGACCATGCTCAATATTTGAATGTTTTGACGCAAAAAAATACTTTTGGACTGATTTTCATAAGTTTTCCCTTCTTCTATTAATTATCTTTTCATTCAGATTGGACATGGTTTTTAAATCATGTACAAAAGAATTTACATATCTTTAGCTAACCTGACTTTCAATTTTGTCTATGTTGATATAGTTGGGGTCAACAGAAGTTTCAATGGAAGAGACGGATAATGAAAGTAGTTTCACTGCAATTAAAGAATATATCATGTCCTTCCCTACCAAAACCAAATTGGTGCGGATACATGACGCAAACTTATCACGTGGAGATTTAGAATGTCTGTTCAAAGACGATGGATGGTTGGACGGTGATGTAAGCTAACATGGATACATATTGTAAAATGTATGTGCATGAAAAGCGTTTGATTTTTTTTGATATAATGTTTGTTTCAAACTACATGTCATAAATGCGGATCCAAGACCATCTACATACTAGAGCAGGTGGACGAGTATTTTTGGATAGCACACATACTTCTGCAATATATAAGCGAGACGCTAAACTTCCTATAAGTCCAGTGGAACATACCCACATCGTGCGGCGAGTACTTAATTGCCTACAACACGACATGGTAAGACTACAGATATATAGTTTAATTTAACACTAATTTTGTATTTACTAATTGTGACTACAACTGACTTTCTTCTGCCAGCTATTCGTCCCCATTAATGTGACGCAATGTCATTGGTTTCTATGTAATGTTGATGCTAAAACCGCCGGATACAGGTGATCGATTCGTTTGGTTCACGAATGAGTCGATCCGACCTGCACCTTACAGTGAGAATATACTAATTCCATATTCATATTTCATGATTGCCAATTAAGATATATTAACATATACTGTAATACTCTTTTCTATTTACAGCTTAAGGGGCTCGAGAAGCATCTTATGATTGCTTCTCAGACGAGTGAGTTCAATAAAGGTGACAAGTGGCCGGATCTTGAAGTAACCAAATGGCCAATCGTAGAGTGTGTTCACGAGCTAATGCAATCAAATGGGTATGCTAAACACTCACTACACACTGATAAGTGACGTGAATAATAACATTAACTATTAATGAATTAAACTTGCAGCTCATCTTGTGGGTTGTTCTTGCTGAAACTCATGGAACACTGGACAGGTCACGAACTAGCACAGACGGTGACGCAGGTATTTTCACTTGAAACGGCAAAGTATATTCATTCCAAATTTGGTTTATAACCTATTTGTTGTGATAACTAATTTGCAGGAGGGTATGAAACTATTTAGGAAGCAATTACCTATGATTCTACATGAATCTGTTCTCAATGTGATAAAAGGAAAGCCGGAATATCATCAGCAAGAAAATCAACTAGGCGAATCTTCTTCATGATCTGCTGAGCGCGCCCCATTTACGGACCGCACAAACTATTATAATTCTCAGATTCGTGGAGTTCAAAAACAGCAGAGTGGAAAAGGGTGGTATGCTCAAGAAAAAGGAATATCTACAGAGGCAACGCGTAGCCCGACAGCAAAGGAAGGACACAAACCGGAGTGGTGTTCATATTGTCGACGTGTCTCAGTCATTGCATACTAACCCACTGAGCACAGAAACCAGCACACAAAATAGTGGTATGTAGTCCTTACGCATCAATTTCCTAATAACGTACTACTGTAATATTTTCTCATGTTGCAGGGATATCGCACATGGAAACCAATTAGGCACATATTCTTTGCACTCCGGTGAGAATGCCCAAGTTACGGGCCAAATGCACAATTGTAATGATCAGAGTAGTCAGGGTCAAAAACGAAAGAGTGGTCAAGGATGGTACGCTTGATTGTCCGACGAGAAAAAGCAGAGTATCTACAGAGGCAGCGTATAGCCCGACAAAAAAAGAAGGCTGCAACTAGCGTTGATGTCAACTGCATGCAGCTGTCTCAGATATCCGTGACACCCTTAACGGGATCACAACGTACCCCGTTTAGCAACATAACCAACACACATACAAATGGTACATACACCTGTTTTGCTTCATTTTGGGAAAATGGACTATCTTAATTGTTTCACGTGTGCCTACAGGAAAATGTAGAAATGCAAGCACATCGAGTATTGACTACCAACAACATAAGGCTGCAACCCAGAGTGGTGTTGATTTTGTGGAGGTGTACGTCTCACAGATCGGCAACTTCCCTATCGAGTTCACAGCGTGTACCATTTACGAACTTCACCAACACACAGTCAAATGGTACATACACCCGATATGGCTTAATCTATGATATTGAAAACAATGATGATAGTTATTGGCTACACAGAGTGGTGTTGATTGTAGGGTTTAATCATTCTATGTGTGCCAGCAGGAAAATCTGTGGATGAAAACGATGATGATAGTGATTGGCTACACAGAAATTTGACCTACGTGCGAGATATGAGATTTGTCGGAGAATTGCAAAATGTATCCAGTTCTGAAGGGTTGCATGGGCAAGAAAGCTATGTGAAAAGTGCAAATTATAAGAAGAAACGAAGTCATGATTATTTTGAAAGTAAACAACAGCGTGATAGGGAACGATACTCATTAATGACAAATGAAGATAGGAATGCATTGTTGCACAAGAAGCGTGAGTATAAGAAATGCATTAGGGAAACCAAGACATCAGCCCCCCAAAATGACGATGTAGTTGTGACAACTGGATCAGCAATTGACCTTACAGGTATATTAATATTCATTCATGGTCTGATCATTTAGTTATCGCCATGTTAATTTTCTACGAACGCATTCTTCAATTTTCAAAACTACGTTCTATGCATCTACTAGGTGACATAAACAGTGATGAAGAATATGATATGTCTGGAATTTTTTAGCCAACCAAACAAGGTGCGCAACTTGAAGGTAAAATTGGTTATTAGTAGGATTTCTATGTCATCAATATTGCTGAATATATCATATTATTTCCAGTTCAAATACTGAAACACAATTCAACTTTTCCCAAAGATGCAGTATGTTATTTGTCACTGTGTTAAATTAGTATGACTCAGGTTTGATGTCTTCAAACAGGCGATGAATCCGATACTACAGACATTTTTTAGCCGGATGAACAAGATGCTACATTGGAAGGTAATATATAATAATTATTTTACATTTTTTTAAAGCGATCGTATCTTAATGGTATCCATGACATTAATCCAATTCAACATGAATATTGTCATAGATAACTTGGAAACCATACAAGAGGAGCAAATAGTATCTGATGATGAGGAGATCAGGATTTATAGAGGTCAAGGTAAATTATTGAATAAAATTATTTATATCCATGTATACCGATATTAAATTTGGCGCATCTATTTTACGCATTCATCTATTATATATTCGCAAGAGATGTGTTTGATTCGTGGCGAGTGACAAGTGGTGTTGCTCCGAGTAACAAGAATGTGGATCCTTATGACTATGTGTACCGCAATCTACCAACCAAGCATCATGTTTTGAAACCAGTAAAAGATTGCGATCACTGTGGTGCAATTAGGTTTCAATATGAGGGTCCGGTGTTCTGTTGCAGAAAAGGAAAGGTCAAGATAGCTACGCCTGAAGTTCCTTAAGAGTTGCGCCGGTTGTTTACAAGTCAGGTTGATGACGATGCAAAGTATTTCAGAAAGCACATAAGTTCAATAGCCACTTCTCTTTCACAAGCCTTGGAGTCACCCTCGATAAGAAGGTCAGCAATTCGGTGAGAACCGGTGTATATACCTTCTGTGCACAAGGGGCGTTATATTATAAGGTGGATGATCTGGTGCCTGGTGGTCAAGGACCTAGACATCTGCAGCTCTACATCTATGATACCAATGAAACCTTGGAACATAGAGTAAAGCGGTCTTCAGATCTTGATATAAATCTCATACGAAAGATTCTTGAGATACTAAAGAACAACCCGTATGTGCAGATTTTTAAGAGAATGGGCTCTGTTCCAAACATAGAAGAATATAAGATTTCACTAAACACAGATATAAGACTGGACCAACGAAGGTACAATGCCCCCACGGCTTCCTAGGTGGCTGCGATGTGGGTCGAAGGGAGCGATCCACAAAACACTTTTGATAGGCAGGTTGTCTTACATAGCAAAGGTGATCGTCCTATATTTATCAGAGCATACTATGGTTGCTATGATCCTTTGGCGTATCCATTGTTATTTCCGGGAGGGGAAACAGGATGGAACCGTTGGATGCCATATGACGAACCACCTTCCGTTGTTCAAGAGAACAACGAGGATGGCACCGAGGGTGAGGACTTCCAAGTTCTAGATCGTACTTCAAGTGTACACGTAGAATCAAACACGGATGATGCAGCAGGTAATGGTCCTGATGCTTGTAACGTGTTTCACGTGTTTATTCATTCTTAATTACTGATTAGTCGTTTTTCCAACCGTTTCATAGATGATGATGAAGAGGACCAGGAAGAGGGTGATGATGTTGGAACATCCAGAAAATTTGTCAGTGCAAGGGAGTACTATTATTTCAAGCTACAATGCAGGAAAAAACTTTTCAACATTATATTGTTTGGTGGACGCGTGTTCCAACAATGGGCTGTCGACATGTACATTAAGATGGAGACCATGTGGCTAGATTTCTACTCCAAGCCTAAGAATCAAAAGCTCATTCGTGCTGATCTATATCAGGTATCATAACGTTCTACATGAATTACATTCTGGATCTGTTTACCTGGTAATGATGTATTGATTCATCTGTTTCCTAGGGGGTTGTTGATTTCATTTATGCCGGCGAGATACGTGGTTCTCAGGTTGGCAAGAGAATCATGCTACCGCGGACTTTTCCTAGAGGTGATCGAGACATGCAACGAAGATTTCTTGATGCGATGGCGTTAGTCCAGCGGTATGGGAAGCCTGATTATTTCATCACGATGACTTGCAACCCGCACTGGGAGGAGATTACATCCAGGCTTGAACCCGGGCAGACACCACAAGACCGTCCAGACCTTGTGGCGAGAGTATGCAGGGCCAAATTGCGAAGTATGAAAGATCTTTTGATTAAGAAAAAATACTTTGGTCAGGTTGCTGCATATGTCCATGTCACTGAGTTTCAAAAGAGGGGGCTGCCACATGAGCACATGCTTCTGATTATGCGCTCGGATAGCAAGCTAACAAACCCAGACGACTACGACAAGGTGATATCAGCAGAAATTCCTGACAAGGATAGGTATCCTATATTGCATGCTCTGGTGGTCAGGCATATGCTACACGGTCCATGTTGTGCTCTCAGGAAACATTGTGCTTGCATGATAGATGGTGAATGCCAATTCCATTATCCTCGACAGTTCTGTGATGCTACGCAGCAAGGAAAGGACTCATATCCTATCTATAGGAGGAGACTTGATGGTCGTGTAGTGAAGGTTAGAGGAGCAGAGCTGGATAATAGATGGGTTGTCCCATGCAACCCTAGTCTGCTTATGCGGTATAATTGTCACATCAACGTTGAAGCTTGCTCCAGCATCAAGGTAGTTAAATATTTATTCAAGTATATCTACAAAGGACATGATCGTGCGTCATTCTCAATCGACCCAGCAGTAGATGTGGACGGTGGAGTAATCAATGAGATTAAACAGTACAGGGATGCTAGATTCGTGGGGCCACAAGAGTCTGTCTACAGGATTTGCGCTTTTCCAATGTTCGGTATAGATCCCTCTGTTCTCCAACTTCAGCTCCATTTGGAAAATATGCAGACTGTTGCATTCAAAGAGGGCGATAATCTAGAGGATGTCATCAATCGGCCCTCTTCTTCCAGTACCATGCTCACTGAATATTTCAAGGTGAACCAGGTGGATCCTTATGCGAAGAACTTGTTGTACAAAGAGTTTCCAGAATTCTACCAATGGATCAAGGGTAAGAAGACGTGGCAGAGAAGAAAACTAAAAGGGCGGGGACAGGTCGGCAGAATTGTGTATGCGCATCCTACTGAAGGTGAGAGGTACTTTCTGAGAGTGCTCATGAATCATGTCAGAGGTGCAACATCACATGAGGACTTGAGATCTGTCCATGGCAAGGCGTGCTTGACTTTTAGAGAATCGTGTGAGCAAAGAGGTCTCATAGAGACTGACAAATCCCTTGATGACTGCTTGACCGAGTCTGCTACTTTCCAGATGCCATATGCTCTAAGAAGGCTTTTCACAACAATTCTGGTGTTTTGCGAGGTGACAAAAATCCGATCTTTGTGGGAGAAGCACCTTGAGGCAATGTCTGAGGACTACCGTCGTAGGCAGTTCAACCAGGCCGCAGTAGAGCAGATGGTCCTTAGAGACATTAGGGATCTGATGCGTTCAATGGGGAAGGATATAGAAAGTTATGGCGTCCCAGATTTGGATCCTGTTTATGATGACCATTCCAGCGGCGACGATAGAGAGGTTCAAGAGGAGTTGTCGGTCATTTTTGACAAGGACGACGTAAATATGTTTACTACTCTTAACACAGAGCAGCGTGCTGGTTTCGATGAAATCCTCTCTCATGTTGTCAACAATAGGAGCCAAATTTTCTTTGTCGATGGTCCGGGTGGCACGGGGAAGATGTATCTATACAAAGCACTCCTTGCTAAGGTTCGGTCTTTGGGGAAAATAGCCATTGCAACAGCAATATCCGGTATAGCAGCATCGATCATGCCTGGTGGACGCACCGCCCACTCCAGGTTCAAAATTCCAATTAGGATCACGGACACCAGCACGTGCAATTTCACCAAGGAGAGTGGTACCGGAAAGCTACTCAAAAGGGCATCTTTGATAATCTGGGACGAAGTTGCCATGACGAAGCGTCAAACAGTGGAGACACTTGATAGGTCCCTACAAGACATCATGGAAAGTGATTTGCCATTTGGTGGGAAAGTCATGGTGTTTGGAGGAGATTTTAGACAAGTCCTTCCCGTGGTGACCCGTGGGACAAGAGCACAGATCATTGACGCTACGCTACTGAGATCTTATTTATGGGATAAGGTTAGGAAGATACGCCTCACACGTAATATGAGGGCACAAACCGACCCGTGGTTCTCCAGTTACCTCTTGAGAATTGGTGATGGGACCGAAGAGACGATCAGTGGCGATTACGTGTGTCTTCCGGATGACATTGTTATTCCTTACACCCACACTGAAGAACCAGTGAAAAAGCTTATCGAAGATATCTTCCCATCGCTCCATGAGAATGCCGCACCGGGATCCTACATGAGCGCACGTGCCATTCTTTCAACCAAGAATGATTATGTGGACGATCTGAATAAAAAGATGATCGATAGGTTTCCTGGCCAAGAAAAGGTATATTATAGCTTTGACTCTGTCGAGGATGATGCGCGCAACAACTGCACAATTGACTATCTAAACACCATCACCCCAAATGGCCTGCCACCGCATGTTTTGAAACTCAAAGTCAATTGTCCCGTCATTCTTATCCGAAATCTCGATCCTCACAACGGGTTGTGCAATGGAACAAGATTGCTGATTAGATCCTTCCAAGATAATGCAATCGATGCCGAGATTGTTGGTGGACAACATGCTGGAAATAGAGTGTTCATACCGAGGAACCCTTTGTCGCCCTCTGAGGACATTTCACTTTCTTTCAATTTCAAGAGGAAACAGTTCCCGATCCGGTTGAGTTTTGCAATGACCATCAACAAAGCCCAGGGTCAAACGATTCCAAATGTTGGTATTTACCTCCCCGAGCCTGTGTTCTCGCACGGCCAGCTTTATGTTGCATTGTCAAGGGGTGTGTCAAGACAAACCACTCGGATTTTGGCCAAGCCAAATAAAGACATAGACCCTACAGGAAAAAGCACAAAACATTGTGTACAGGGATGTCTTGGAGGGATGAAACGAGGTTATTATTTCTTCACGTCTGTTTGTCTTAATCTGTTATATTGCCAATTTTTTATTTACTCGAACAACCATGAGATTATATTTGGATCTTGTGTGATATTTATTGAAGGTGACCATAATATGTGCAGCAAAGAATAATGAAAGGAAACGGAGACGCTCCTGTAATATCTTCAAAGGTCCATCACTGATTGGTGAAGAAACTTCTTCAAGCACTGGCAAAAACCCTGCTAGCATCCTCGATACTTTTTGTTTTTGATCTTTATTGATGTAACTTAAATATTGATGGCTCAGATGTCCAAGTACATAATGAATCTTTTTGTGAGGATTATTACACGCTTCATTTGCTGAATCGTTAATGATGCCCTATTTACACTAAAACTGTGTAGCGTCACCGAAGAGATGATATGTGAAATAGTACTTACAATCGTATTTAATATATGTTTGTGGTGTTGTAATTCTGGAATTATTAGAATGACCTTATCCATGGATTATGCTATTCTATGATTTTATACGTCTATTATTACCACTCAAGATGTGAGCCAATAGGAAATTCCCAGGCCCCAACAACAATCAAGTTCCTGATTTCATAGCCAATTATAGATCATACGGATTATATAGGAACGATTATTCCTACGCTAAAAATAGATTATGAGTCAATGGGAACTATTCCTCCGATCTCTAAGAAAAAAGAACTACTCCCAGAACAAAGCGTTTCCTCCTAAACTATAAATAGAGTATGAGTCAAAGGAACTATTCCTCCGATCCCTAAAAAAAGGAACTACTCCCGTAACCAAGCATTTCCTCTCCTCCTACACTAAAAATAGATTGGCAGGAGTATACATAAATGTCCAGAACCAAGTGTCTTCATATTCCCAAATTGATTGATCAGTTGTGTTCTGCCGCTGATGTTGTGCTAGCCGTCGGGAGATCAAATAATTGTTCTCGTTTCTAGCTGACGCTTCTTTCTCAGCTGGTGTTGTGGCATCGCCTTCGTGTCATTGCATTTGTTTTCTCCTAGGTAAACCATGAACTTCTATACACTACACATAGATCAAGTTTTGCAAGTCTCTGTTTTTTTTTATTATAAATATACCATCGTGATTAAATATGCACTGTTATACATAGATTATAAATATACCATCATGATTAAATATTCACTTCTTTGAAAAAATTAACGAAAGGTTTGTGTACGATTCATATGAGCTGTAGGATGATGGATGTTTTTTATCTCCCAGATGGCTCGTGAACACGTAAATAATCTGTCAATAGATTTTCATTTCTCAATATATTATCATAAATTTACAAATTATAAATTGTTCTTAGGTGTGGTCGGCGTCATGATGTACGTCGGCCCGTTCGAAGTTGATTTTTGTGCTCCTAACGGTGTAAGAGAATTGGCTGTAGTAGATAGCAACCACAACATCGCATTCCTTCGTATTTTTTGGAGAATGTGCTCGCTCCTACAGCGATCAACTACTATTAGGGGAACCAAATAATACTATTCTCATGGCCCACAATATGGAAGTTGAACACGCATCAAGTAAGACTTATTTCTTATTTATCTATCTAATATATTAAATGTAAATATATAAATTTCAGATGATTTTTCAGGGTCTCGCGATAGCACGGATCACACTATTCTGACATTTGTGACAGACCCAACATCCCATCAGTATTATCTTCTACAAGGTGAAGAATCAAATATATATTATATTTTCTGATTTATTTCTATGTTATATCGCTCATGTATTTTTTCTTATGACTTAGATGTCAAGGCGCGTGTACATGTTGACATGTCGATACGAGAGCATGTCAAAAGATTGGTGTTATTAAGGAGAGACATGTACGAGGGCAACGTCGATCCCACCAAAGAACCCCCATCGAAGACTTACTCGGTGAAACATTTATTTTGTTGCCTGAACGAGGGTACAAAGCGAGCAACGATGGACCTTCAAGATTAGTTACGCAAGTCAAAAATAATACTCCAATAAATAAAAAGTAGAGTGCTCGATCTCCATTTATAGCACTGAAATTTTCTATTAAATCATCATATGTGTGGAAGAAAGTTTTATTTTCTCTGATAGTTATTTTCTTTTAATAATTAATAGATATAAGTTTGTGTTATTTCGAATTTTGATTGAATAATTAGTATTGTCGTTTCATTTATCATATCGACATGTGGATTATGTTATATTTGTTTATTCACTTTGATAATTAAAATCATTGATATTTTGTGAGTTATTAATATTGTATTCAGTATTATTACACGTGTTACACGTGCACGTTTACTAGTTTTGGAAAAAGAGAAGCAATGTCTCCGTGCCTCTTCATTCTTCAACGGTTATATAATACGAACGTACAGTCTATGAAAAATCGAATTGCCCATATGACTACAATTCATTGGACAGCAAAACTAAGCTCCTAAAGAATCAATTAGTAGAAGTATGAACAAACAAGCACAGAAACACTGGAATTGGGAACTTTGGAGGTTGGAGGCTTGGAGAAAACCTCGACGCCAGGAAAAGGACCGGATGTGAGCACGGAGCACTTGCTGGCCTCACTGCTGCGCACCGCCCACTTGCCGGTGCCGGTCGCCGGGACCCAAGTGGGAGCCTCCCTCTCACACTCGCGGAGAGGCCGGGAGTAGGCGGGGCCTTGGGGCTCGGGAGGGAGCGCAAGAGCAGGACGGCGAGCAGCGACAGGGTAGATCCGGGCTCCGGCCGTCCGGCGTGTCGCGAGTCCCCATCGACGAGAGGAATCAACGGCGAGCGCTGAGGCTCGGGAGCAGTTTCATTCTGCCATGTCAATCGATCGTGGAATGTTGCTGCACACATACTAGCTAGGTCCTGTGAGTTTGCTGTTTCACGTACTGTCTCCAGAGTGTATCGGCCTATCAGGCAAACTCTATGTATGGATCTTTACTGATTAATAAAATACAGCGTTCTCTCTCTAAAAAAAAAAGGGAGATTTTTTTTTGTGTGTGTGGAGAGGTTAGGGAGATGGGAATTGAAGAATCGCTCGTGGGCTTCGTGGCCTTGTGGGAAGCCAGGTACGGGAGACGCAGGAATCGTTGTGGCTGGGCTATTTCTCTTTTGGAGAATTAGTACATGGGCCGAAGGAAAATCCCAGGGTGGCCTACGGCCCACCCTGGCCACCCTGTGGAACCGCCCATGGCCTGGTAATCGGCATATATAGGTTATAATTTCGAAGAAACCTTCTACTTTGAAGGTTGGCATATGGTCAAAGAAAAACTGCTTCTATAAAATATGGGATTGTCCAGGGGAAGCATGGGATCCTGCCTTATGATATACACCTGTGTTTAGTTCTCATGTTCATCTACTATAACGTTGGTCTCATTACAAAAGGTTGTTGTTTGGGTATATGAGTTAATTAAATACACCGCTAGCACGTTGCAATAGAGAAAAATTTGCATCAATACAAAAAAACTGATACTCACCTCACCGCAGAGAAGCCTAGGTCCACTTGAGTGGACACGCACTCGAGCGCAACAAGGCAGAGAACAAACACGCACGCTCTGGCCACGAGCACCCCCACGGCAAGCCTCCTGGATGCCATCTCTATGAAGTTGCAGGTGATCAAACCATGGCAAAAAAATAGCAAAACAGGCATCAATATATTAGTTGGATCTCCAGCCCGCAAATCTAGGTCGGGGGGTGGGCAAGAGAGGGGGAGGGGGCAACTGCCCCCCTCCCCAACCCAAAAGATTTCTGGCTTTCGATTAAGCATCTAAAATATGTACTGGTCGCCTCGGCGGTGGGTGTGTTCGTCACGGTCTACGGACCGGCAATTACAAAAATAAATCCTTAACACGTCTGATGAGATTTCTTGTTGTTTGCACAGAATATGGTAGGAAAAGTCATGTATACAAGTGGTATGTTCTTTTTTGTCATTCAAATTATTACGTCCCATTGGATGAACTCAATGCCTCATGTGGTGATATCTTTTGTTCAACTAGTGATACTTTTGATGAGAACACCCCTCCGTTGAGTGATCCCAACTATATATCTTCCTTGGGCGCTGCAACATTTAGGGGCATGTGATGACTCCCAAGTGCAGGAGATCAATTGTAGTACCTTTCAATTAGAAAAGGTTGTCGAACCCACGAGGAGCTGAAGGTATTGGTTAGAAAGAATGATAAATAAAACAATAAAAGATGCAAGTGTTTTTGAGATTTTTGGTTGTATAGTTGCAAATGAATAAAAATGCTTGAAGTAGATGGTAGCAAATAAAAAGCTCTCAAAGAGAGAGAAAGCCCAATCCTCTATGTGGCAAGAGGACAAGCTCAAGTGGTGTGTAACGTATAAGTGGAAAACGTTCTCGAGGGCGGCATGGATATCACTAGGCATAGAGATTTATTAAACAACACGTTGCATATCTTGTCAAGTTTTAATCTTCTTTGGGGCGGAGCCATAACTAGGCTTAGCTAAATAATTAAACTATAACCCCTTATGATGGATCATGTGGCCAATTTAATGACTTGCACAAGAGTTATTCAGACATAAAGTCCCACCATAGCATTACACTCTAAGGTCCCCGACACTACTACCCACATAATATAACTGCATGACTCTGTCTTAGGCTTAGTTGTCCGCCCAAGTCTTCCTCAATTCATTACACTATGTTGTTCTCCTATGAGCCCTTAAAGGTGAAGTGTTGTGCAGTCGACGTTCGCACAACACCATCATAGAATCATATAGAAGATAAACTCTTGACAAAATACCAACACATGTTATATATAAATCATTGCCAATTCATCCTATGCCCTCAGGAACATATGGGAACTACTCACAACGTGCAAACATGATCATAATCAGTGGCATAAAGGGTACAACACAATCTAAAATAAACACTTCACCACCAAATAATGACAAGTACCCAATCACAAACATGAATAGGAGCACAAGACAATGATCTAGGGTATAGCAACTCTCAAACTATGAGGGGAACGGAGTGGATCACAGAGATGATGATGGAGATGGTGCTGGTGATGGTGATGACGGTGATGTAGGGGTCTCCTCCCACGCCAAGGAGGAGAGGTGGTGATGATGGCAGTGATTTCCCCCCTCTCCGGAGCTCCATAGCAGCAGGATCTGACCCCCTTCGGAGAGAATCAGGAGCTCCGCCACCGCCACCGCCTCAGATAATTCGGAAAAAATTAGGGCGTCCCTTTTCGGCGAAGACGAAGGTGTTGGTTAAAAGCCCCACGCGAGGAGGTGCCCGAGGCGCCAGTTGATGGGTCCCACGCGGCCAGGTACATGGGCCGCATGGGCCCACCTAATTTGGCCCTCGTGGCCCTCCTGTCTTCGGTCTTCTTCCCACTACTCTTCTCCTGATGAAAAACTGGCGTGGTATTTTTCCTCTAATTATTTGGGTTCGCGAAACTCCTGAAACAATAAAAACAAGAAAAGGGGGGTATTCTGCCTCCCAGATATTAAATGCCAAAAATAGGGACTTTGTATGAAAGTCCCATAAATCATCTAAAACATGCAAAACATTGATATAACAGTGCAAATAACATTCTAACAGTGCAAATAACATTCCAAAAATATCGAAGATATCTTCCCATCGCTCCATGAGAATGCCGCATCGGGCTCCTACATGAGCGCACGTGCCATTCTTTCAACCAAGAATGATTATGTGGACGATCTGAATAAAAAGATGATTGATAGGTTTCCTGGCCAAGAAAAGGTATATTATAGCTTTGACTCTGTCGAGGATGATGCGCGCAACAACTGCACAATTGACTATCTAAACACCATCACCCCAAATGGCCTGCCACCGCATGTTTTGAAACTCAAAGTCAATTGTCCCGTCATTCTTCTCCGAAATCTCGATCCTCACAATGGGTTGTGCAATGGAACAAGATTGCTAATTAGATCCTTCCAAGATAATGCAATAGATGCCGAGATTGTTGGTGGACAACATGCTAGAAATAGAGTGTTCATACCGAGGATCCCTTTGTCGCCCTCTGAGGACATTTCACTTTCTTTCAATTTCAAGAGGAAACAGTTCCCGATCCGGTTGAGTTTTGCAATGACCATCAACAAAGCCCAGGGTCAAACGATTCCAAATGTTGGTATTTACCTCCCCGAGCCTGTGTTCTCGCACGGCCAGCTTTATGTTGCATTGTCAAGGGGTGTGTCAAGACAAACCACTCGGATTTTGGCCAAGCCAAATAAAGACATAGACCCTACAGGAAAAAGCACAAAAAACATTGTGTACAGGGATGTCTTGGAGGGATGAAACGAGGTTATTATTTCTACACGTCGGTATGTCTTAATCTGTTATATTACCAATTTTTTATTTACTCGAACAACCATGAGATTATATTTGGATCTTGTGTGATATTTATTGAAGGTGACCATAATATGTGCAGCAAAGAATAATGAAAGGAAACGGAGACGCTCCTGTAATATCTTCAAAGGTCCATCACTGATTGGTGAAGAAACTTCTTCAAGCACCGGCAAAAACCCTGCTAGCATCCTCGATACTTTTGTTGTTGATCTTTATTGATGTAACTTAAATATTGATGGCTCAGATGTCCAAGTACATAATGAATCTTTTTGTGAGGATTATTACACGCTTCATTTGCTGAATCGTTAATGATGCCCTATTTACACTAAAACTGTGTAGCGTCACCGAAGAGATGATATGTGAAATAGTACTTACAATCGTATTTAATATATGTTTGTGGTGTTGTAATTCTGGAATTATTAGAATGACCTTATCCATGGATTATGCTATTCTATGATTTTATACGTCTATTATTACCACTCAAGATGTGAGCCAATAGGAAATTCCCAGGCCCCAACAACAATCAAGTTCCTGATTTCATAGCCAATTATAGATCATACGGATTATATAGGAACGATTATTCCTACGCTAAAAATAGATTATGAGTCAATGGGAACTATTCCTCCGATCTCTAAGAAAAAGAACTACTCCCAGAACCAAGCGTTTCCTCCTAAACTATAAATAGAGTATGAGTCAAAGGAACTATTCCTCCGATCCCTAAAAAAAGGAACTACTCCCGTAACCAAGCATNGCTCTCCCTACCCGCGGTAATTATTCCAACCATATATTACCACTTCCAGTTGACAATCTAATTAAGCCCCTCTTTTCTAAAGAAAAATGACATGACACCGCTTGTGGCACGTACTACAACTGAAATTATTGTACGTGCAGAGGATACTACAAGTGCAGCAGCCTGAAAGAGTGCACGGCGCGGAAGCTGGTGGACCGCAGCCCGACAAAGCCCGAGGTGCTCGTCGTCACCTACATCGCCGACCACTGCCATGCCGTCCCGACCGACATTAACACGCTCGTTGAGCCTCGCAAGTCGCCTCATTCGCTGCCCGTGTCTGACGACTCGGTCGTCAGACCAGAGGACGACAACGCCGATGTCTCTTCCTCTGTGGCTGTAGACGATGAGTCTAAGCTCTGGGTGGCGCCCGTGTACATGGACATTGGAATGGACAGTATCTTCGGCACCTTCGATGATGATTTCGACAATTTCTTCAATGACGACGACGACTTCTTGGTGCTAGACGATAACTTCTTCAATGCTAAATTAGCGAGGTCATGTTTAATTATCATATATGGGAATGTTACATGTCAGCTTTGATTTCTTGGCGGACAGTGGTGGATCTTGGGCCACATCTTTGAGGGGGCAATGTGCTAGCGGGTGGGGGTGGTGGCCTAGGTTCGCCCTACCACCTCTGGCACTATTGGCATGAGCTTCTATGCAATAAATACCTTCGCACTATGTGTATCTTAGGTGATAGCTAAACCAACCGACTCTTTCTTGAAAATGACTAATTTGAGATAAAGATGAGTTTTCAGTATGAGCACCTTTTCCGTACGAAATGGTAGTTGAGATTCATTTTTCCTACGATACATGGTTGGGTGACATGCCTCTGTCTCAGCAATATCCTTCGTTATACAATATTGTATAACAAAAACATGTTTTGGTTGCCAATTTTCGTCTTATTCTTTCAGAACATTGGGTTTAGACGGACCTTGACCGAGGACAAATAGATCTCTTGCCTACAATTGACCCAACACTTAAAGGGGCAAACCTGACTCGGAAACATATATATGTAGATGGAATTTGAATATGTTGGTTCTTTTTCAAACTAATCTATGTATGTAGGGCTTATGAACGGAGATGCCATCTTCCTTAGAAAATACAAATTACCGCTTGAAATTGAAATCTTGTGTGGCTTTTATATAGATATGTGCTTATAACTAAGGGTGACCTAGTAGAAGACAATTGGAATGTGAGTAAAAAATGTTGTTTCTATGATAAAGAGGAAACAATTGAGCACCCATTTATCTCATGTTCACTTGCCCACCTTGTATAGTGAGCTGTTCATGTGACCTTTAAATTGTCCCGCCTACTAATATACAAATATGTTCGGAATATATTGAATGGGCCGGTTTGCTAAGACAACTCAAGACCCAAATCTGGGTGGGAATATGTGCTTTACTTGTGGTCTTATGGGACAGTCGAAATAATATATTTACAAGACACACGAGTTTCTCGTTTCTTTCCGGTCATCCTCAAGGCCACCCACGAGCTCTGTATGTGATTTTAGCTTCACGTAATGCACACGCAGGCATTCCTGAAATTTGGGTGCAACCGTTTGGAGATGCATGATTTCTTGGAATATGTTCAGCGAATTTGGGAGCAGACTAACAATAGAAATACTGATACATAAGGGTGTCATCTACTTTTTTACTATGTAAGTACATTTCCTGAAAATCCCCATCCGTGCCCCTTCACCCCCCCCCCCCCCCCCCTCTCCCCGGCGGTGACACCACCCGCGACCAATGTACTTGCCCTTCGCTGGTACGTCCCCAACATCCCTCGATCAATGGTTAATCATAATGCAACATTCATATCAATAAAATATCTTTCCTTTGGGGACTGCAATACAAATATCAAGAACAGGCATAATACTTAAAGTAATTTAAAATGTGTTTTATGACAAATTGTATACTTGGTAGGTTATTCTTTGAAATGAAAATTGTTATATGTATTAACTTCTGCCCCTATCATATTATTAAATATATTAAGTTTTTTTTGTTACTTTTACCCGTATGATATCCTCTTTTTCTTTGGTGGCTATGTCAAGACCAGTAATACGCTCGATCTTACTTGGACAAACTCCAGAGAGTGTACTGAAATATAAGCTAATATGATGTTACTTGCTAACTAGGTTTTTGTAATACCACCCATGATGTATTTGTTAACCATATAAGGGTAAATGTTAGGGATACAACATTGTAATTTGAAATTTTCTAATATCCTAGATTTGTTGTCCATAATAAGTGTTTTTGTTGTCTATAATGGTAGCTGCTTCAGGACGGAATTTAATGGATCAATGAGCTTGTCAATATCCATTTGTTTCCATTTCTATAGCATATCCTCACTCAATATGTATATTGTTCCAGTTTACCATTTTCTAGTTGTATGTAGCAGTTTACATTAGTCGCTTTATAGGCATTGGGTTATCCTCCTTCTAAAAAACAAACCGCACCTTAGAATTGTCGATCCCCTGATTTATCAGCTCATTGCATACAAGATCTCTATACAAATTTAGATACTCATTTGGTGGTGTGAAGGACTTCGGAATGGTTACATGATGATGATATGTTGCTGTGTTGTTCAAAAAAAAAAAAGGACATGCTGCTTATATATGTTTCGGGCTGCAGATCACGGCTAGCCGGGCTTAATCGGTTCACTTCTTCTATAATCTCTACATGTGCAGTTGTGACCACATTATTTTCAGATCGTTCATGGTCAAAGATATACTACCTCTGTCCCAATTTATAACACATTTTTGTATGCCAAAATAGCCTAACAAAGCATCCTATAGTTTGAGACAGAGGTAGTAGTTTGTAATAAAATATCACGATATGAACAATCTGAATCATGAAATAAATGAAAACTTCCATACACATGAATTACATTGCAATGGTAAAGGTTGTCTCTTCCTCTCCACTACTTATAAAAGAGCAAACTTCAACTTTTCTATGTCCACCAAAACTATTGTACACGAAACAACCAGCACCCTTAGATTTAATCCACTCAATAAGATCCAAGTGTCTATATTACTCCAATGGTCTGCCGTATGATCAAACGGCTTAGATTCAATGTTTTGCCTAGGAGAGTCCCTTGCGCTTGCGCACGTCCTTCCCACGATCCGCTCGAGAGGCCTTCCGTCCCCAAATCACGGAACGAGCGTTTGTTCTCCCTCCAAAATTTACGGGACCTTTCCATCGCGAGCTTCCATCCCCTGATCACTTCCCGAGACATGATCTCAAGCTCTCCATCATGTGAAACTGCTGCACACATCCCTGGGCCACGCCGCCTGATCCGCTGCGTCGTCCAATCTCACCAACGCCGCGCCCCTTCCGTCCAAAATAGTCGTCCTTCACCTCTCCTCCATCCTTCGTTCCTACTCGGCGGCGGCCTCGACGGTGTTTGGCAAGGCAAATCGCCTGGCTGCGTACAACGGCGTCGTCATAGGATTCGTGCCGGGCTTCGTGGCGTACACAGTGATGGATAGCCTCACGGTGTCGCCCATGTACACATCTCCAGCAGTGCCAGAGCAGCGCACGTCCATTGCTCACCAATCACCAGTGGTGCATATGCATGGCTCCACGAATCCATGGACTACGGGACGGCTGAGGCAGGCTGCAGTACCGCAGTAGGTAGCAGCAAGCCAGCAACATACATCGTTTGTATGCTCAGGTTATCTTGATCTTATCCATATTATTTCAGATATTAATCTATAATGATTCTTTGTGTTAACAGGTTATTTTTGTGATCAGTTTTCAGCTTTCTAAAGTCTAGCAGGCCTAATGGTCAGGCACGAAGAGCATGGTCCAGAAGATATCTGAAAACCTATGATTTAGTGACCGCTTCATTGCATAATCCTGATTCTAATTAGATATATTTTTCTCTGAAATGCAGACAAAATAACTCTGAAATCCTTCTCCTTGTTTGATTCTCAAAGTACTCACGGACTATTCTGTACCTCAAATGTCGTGGGCACACGGAGTTCTGGGGTATTTTTCCTAGAAGCAAGGTAGTGATGCAGCTCTGTTGTATTGTTTTGTTATTCTTTCATGGTGTACTGTTGCAACCTTAGCATTGGGTCTCACTGTAAACAAACTAGATGTACCTCAAATATACATGTTATTTTCTAATAGTGGCAAAACTATATATTGTTTCTATTCGATGTACTATATGAAACATGAGAAAATCCATGTCATTCCATGTCGTATTATTTGTTTACATCTAACTGAAAAATCGTGCGTCGCACGTGCACACTAACTAGTTATAAAAAAAAACGTTTTTTCCTGGAAGGCCACGAATAAAATTAATCGTCTGCAGGGCCGGAACCTTTTACGGAGCGCAGGCACCGCCTGATCCATCACAAATTACATGTTTTAATGGGCCGGGCCACCAACTGCTCCTTCACTGGCCTTTCATTTGCGTGGAGAAGAGAAGAGCCACGTTTGAAAGGGAAAGCAGAGTCTCCCGATGCAAAACGGCTTGGCGCCATCACGCGCCGTGCCTTGGAAGACACCTGATTACCGATTACCCGACACCCTACGTTGGCAATATATAAACACATCATCCCAAGTTTTCACGTCTAGATCGATCTCCAGCGACGAAACCATCGAGTTCCATGTGCTTCTCCGGCTCCCCGCCATCGAGTTCTAAGGTAAGATCGGCGAGCCGCTTGATCTCGTTCTCTGTTCTCGCATCAGTAGAACGTACACACGCCATTAGCCAGGTTGCTTGATTGCCGTCCATCGATGGGTTAATTGATTGCTAAGCGCAGATGAAGATCTTCGTCAAGACCCTCGCCGGCAAGACGGTCACCGTCAAGGTCGAACCGTCGGACACCATCGACGGCGTCAAGGCGAAGATCCAGGACCTGGAGCGCCTTACCTATGGCGGGGAGGAGCTGGACGAGAGGCGCACTCTGGCCGATTACGGCGTCCGGGATGAGTCCGTGCTCCACCTCGATCTGTGCCGCCGCCGCCGCCGGAGGAGGAAGACGATGCAGATCTTCGTCAGAGGGCTGACCGGCAAGACCAGAACCCTCTGTGTCGAGGACACGGACACGGTCGAGAGCGTCAAGGCCAGGATCGAGGATGTCGAGGACGCCCCCGCGAGCGAGCAGATGCTCATTTTCGGCGGGAAGCTGCTGCAGGACGGTCGCACCCTCAAGGACTACGGCATCACGGCAGAGGCGACGATCCACCTCATGCTCCGCCTTCGGTCGTGCGGCGTCAAATGCCCGGTGCATACCAAGCTAGACGAAGATTGCTGACCTGCAGGTTTTCTTCCCAGTGTGGCAGTGTGCTTAATTAAGACATATTCTACACATGTCATTTGCCTAGTTATATCGATTTTTCTATCTCGTAATCAACGGTACGTTGATGATTTGTTTTTTTTTATCTGGCTTGGGAAACATGTAACCCCATATATTTCTGGACTCTTATCATCGATGTGTGTCACGGATGGAACCTATCAGATATGTTTGTGGCTTGTTCCTCTCTGGAAGGTGTTTTCCTTAGTTCTTTGATTTACTGCTGAATGTACATCACTCTGAACGACTTATCATTTTCTGACCATCGGGATCTCAAATGAAACCGGCTGTGCAACTACCTTAATTAGCCGAAAGTTGAGGGAGGAGGCGTTTGGGTTGTAGGTGCATCTGCATCCGTTAGGTAAAACATTTTTAGTTTTTTTTTCAATGTGTCAAAAAATTCCAAAAAAAAATTCGGATATGCATCAACATTTTTCCTGCTAGCACAAAAAATTTCGCTGTGAAAAGACATTTTGTGTGACTTATGCAAAAAAGACAAAACCATGTCTCGTACAAAAGTCTTTTGTAGCAATCGGATTTGTCTTTTTTGCACAGGTCGCACAAAATGTCTTTTCACCGCGGATTTTTTTTGTGCTAACATGAAATATGTTGAACTATCTCCATATTTATTTTTTGAATTTTTTGATATTTGGAAAATGGTTATTTTGGGTCATGGGTGCAGATACACCCATGACCCGAAATGGATTTCCGAAAGTTGAGGGACAAAGATGCAGCAATTCATCAAATTATACCATGTTTGCTTATTATTGTGCAACATACATGCATCATGCATTTCTCTGTGTTCAACAATGTAAGTCGTTGTCACAAGCCACCTTACTTAATTCTGTTTATAAACTGGCTCCATGGAGCCCGTCCTAAAAAACGAGCATTCAACGAGCCAGATCCTTAGTTATCTGTAGGAGTACATTTAGACCGAGACATGCCGCTCCATAAAGCGAGTTAGTTATGTTTATAAACGAGCCAGGTCCTATATTTTTTGTTTGTAGACGGACGCAGAAGGGAACTTCTATACATGGCCCGCGACAACCGCCTGCACCGTGATAATAAACGGGCCATAAAAACACGGCCCATTTAACGGGTGATTTTATTTTTATTTTCTGTTTATTGTTTATTTTTAATTTTAAATAGAATTTGAATCTGAACATTTTTCAAATCTGAAACATTTTTTAAATCTGAACAATTTTAAATATGAAAGTTTTCAAATTGAAACAGTTTTCGCGTTTGAACATTTTTAAAACCTTAACAGTTTTCAAATTTGAACATTTTTAAAGTTGAACAAATTTTAATTTTGACGTTTTCAAAGTTGAACAATTTCCAAAGTTGTACATTTTTTAATTTGAATAGAAAATTTCGGCGAACAGAAAATATTTTCGACCTTTTTAAAACTAAATAGAAAATATAGGTGAATAAAAACTATTTTTTAATGATTTAAGAAATGAACAGAAAATGTCGGTAACATAAACTATTTTCGAACGATTTTTTAAAGTGAACAGAAAAATATCGGTGAACAAAAACTATTTTCAAACCATTTTTAAACTGAACGAAATGTTGAGCGAAAAATGTCGTTGACAAAGGAAAAACACATTTGAAAATTTGATTTTTTGAATTCGAATATTTTAAATTCCTAAATTTAAAAATCTGGACAATTAAAAAAACTAGATTTTTTTTGGATCTAAACTATTTTAAATTTGAATAAATTTAAAACTCTAAACAATTTTCAAATCTAAACATTTTCAAAATCGTTAAACTTTTTCAAAAAATCTGAAACTTCTTTCAAAAATAAAATACTTAACGAGCAGTAAAGAAAACAATAGAAAAAGAAACACAGAAGAAGAAAAAAACTGACAGAAAAGAAGAGAAAGGAACCTCTCGCGAAAAAAAGAACGAAACCTCTCACGTCGAGAACTAAATTGGCCGGCCTAAAAATGTGCGCTTTAGGTGACGCAAGCATCTCACGTCACTAACGGGCGATGCATAGGATTTTTCAACACTAAGGGTCTGTTCGGTTGTGGGATGTGGTGGAATGGAACGGAACGATTCCATCCCCAGGACCGGTTCCAGTGTTCGGTTGTGTATTGGAACGGAACCAACTAGTTCCACGAAAAGGAATATTCCTCTGAGATCCGGAATTACCCCGTCCGGCCGATTCGGCCGGACCAACTGGAACGAGGCAACTAATCGCTCTCCCTCACGCCTAACCCCTCTCCCTCACGCGTCCCTCCTCGACCCGCTAATCGTGCTCCTCCCGCCGCCGCCGTACAAGGGTCGCCGCCCGTCCGACGTCGCCGCCCTCGCCGCCCCAATCCCCGTCCGAGGTCGCCGCCGCCCCAATCCGCCTCCGAGCTCGCCGCCCCAATCCCCGTCCGAGCTCGCCCATGCGGCAGACGGCGGCCCGGCCAGGCTCGGCGCGGCGACCGGCCAGGCTCGCTCAGAGCTAGGCGCGGCGGCCCGGCCAGGCTCGCTCGAGCTCGGAGCTAGGCGCGGCAGCCGGGAGGTCGCCGAATCGAGCGGGCGCCGGGAGGTCGCCGAATCGAGCGGCGGCGGCGGAAATCAGACGCGGGCGGCGGGGGGGGGGGGGTTTCCTCTCGTTAGATCCTTCCAGTCCAATTTGATCTATTTCACCTCCGATTTTGGCCTCGTTCGTCTCTGATTTTGCAATCCTTCCGTTCCATTCCCCTCTTCAATTCTGGAACCGAACAGAGCATAGAACCGTTCCATTCCAATTCTTTTGTCCGAACCGAACACGAGTATGGAACCGTTCCATTCCGGTGGAATGGAACCGTTCCATTCTGTTCTACCCAATCCTAAAACCGAACACACCCTAAAGGATTACATTTAGAACGAGCCTGGCCGTTCCATATATCTAGTTCCCCTAGCTACTACGCCTTTGACGGGCCTGACCATTCCATTCGGGCTCCTATTTGTGGATTCTAGCGTGCAATAGGGGAAGCTCCACAAGCATATCTTAACATGGCCCGAATTTAGTGCGGCCCAATAAACAAGTTTTATTTTAATAAACCTCAGAAAATATGATTCATGTTAAAATCGAAGCAATAATAAAACATGCATGTGAAAAAGTTCAAGTGCTGCTGAAAAATGTTCTGTGAAGCAATTATAAATATTGTTCACACACTTCTAAAAATGTCCGTATTTTGGTTAAAATGTCTCTAAAACAATTCACTTTGTCAAAAGAAAATGCTTATGGCGTATTTTTTCCATGGTGCCAAAATAAAATGTTAATTTGTTTCAAAATAAATGATAATATGTATCAGAAAAGTTTTCATGTAGTTAAAAATACATGCTCCAAACGGGTGAGAAAACATAATATAAAGGAGTCGAAAATCAATAAGGAAAGAAAAAAGGAAAGAATAAAGAAAACAATTCATGAAATATCCACGCCATAGGGGCCGGGCCACTACCGTTTGGGCTTATACCTTCTCTTATGGAGGGAATGGAACAATGGGTTGATACCTTGTAAACTTTTTATTTTGTATTTTCCCCACTTTGTTTGTACATTTCATCTTTTATAGAAATGAAAAATTACGTAGCAAGGGTTGTTCTCATTGTTTTCCTGTCAAATAGAAGTGTAGATAGGTTGATTTCAAATATACCTAGCCAAAAGTTGGGCCGGGCCTAGCCTGGCCAGGCCCAACCGTCAGGCCACAGAAATCAGGCCCAAGACCAGCCCGACCAAAGCCCGACTAGGCTTGACCGTCCGGTCTGACATGGCCAAAATTCTATTTTCTTCAAGCCTGAGCCTGGCCAGGCCCGATCATCGAGTCCGAAATACAGACCCGAGCCTAGCCCTACGTGCAAGCCCGACACGGCCCGACCCGAGACTTTCGCGTCGGGCCGGGTCGGGTCAATCATCTCAAAATCAATGGGTGAACATAAGAATGGAATATAAGCATGATCCATTCAGCTTAGCCAACCAATCTACCTACTCCCTCCTATCCATATTAATTGTTGTGGAATCGGAGGGAGTAACTTAAATCCAGGCATATGAACTACTAATCTCCTATGTAAATATGTACATAAAAATCATAGTAGAAGTTAAGAATATTATTGTTTAACATGGATACAACTAATTTGATAAAGATGCATAACTAAATCGAACACACGACTCTTGCTCGTTTTGTGATCAGTTGGAAAATGCTCGTCATCTTTTCTTTGAGTGCTCTTTTGCAAAAGTTTTTTAGGGAGCTTTGGGTTCGGTTTTGGGCACTAATACTTGTCCTCAGTATTTATGGCAATGTGTTACTTGGCTGGGCTGATTTCTCCCTCTTGGCAAGAAATTTCATATGTTGCTTGCTTGGTGGGCATATGGAATACTAGAAATGAGATTACTTTTGAGAAGGCTCATGTGAGCTCTCCGGTTGTAACCATTTTTTCGATGTGCTCTTTCTTGTCTTATTGGGCAGGTCTCTACGACACCGCAGACTGTGACAAGATCAAGGAGGGGGCTGGTCAGTTCATGAACAAAGTTGTGGATCTGTCGTGTTGGGGTCGTCAATGAGGTGGTGTAGGTGGTGTGCTGATGATCGCAGATCGCTAAAGTGTTGTAGGCGCTCAAATTCTCTGTTGCCTAAAAAACTTGACTTGTAATTGGAGGTTCAGTTGTTGGTTGTCCCTTTGGTTGTGTTGGTTGTAGTGTGATGACTTATGGTTTCCTAGATTGTTGTTAGTATCGGTGGTAGGTTTGTGGCCCCGTAGTGTGTTTCTCGATGCCGAGATCATATAGCGGGTTTTCTACCCGTCGTTTTTCTTTCCTTTCGGTCTACTCTATTCCCTGTCCCCTCTAGTTGCTTGTATACAGGGGCGGAGCCAGGATTTCGACATAGGGGGGCGAGCGATGACGATCACATGTGTTGTATATTATATCGAAACATCAAGCTTAAAACAAAATAGTATGTCAAGTATTACCATATGTTTGGGGATAAGCCAATAACATTATACAAATATAAATGAGCTACAAGAATTAATGGTAAGAAAACGATATTTTTTGCCTATTTTTTCACAGGTTTAGAAATAGTTTTCTATCACCATTTGCCAATAACTTGATCCAAATTTTCAACATTTGACT
The DNA here is from genome assembly GCA_012064385.1 of Puccinellia tenuiflora. Taxonomy (NCBI): domain Eukaryota; kingdom Viridiplantae; phylum Streptophyta; class Magnoliopsida; order Poales; family Poaceae; genus Puccinellia; species Puccinellia tenuiflora. The sequence continues at coordinate 353,900 of QRDG01000002.1, forward strand.
ACCAGATTCACTAACAAAACAATTCGCGTGAAAAATCATAGGCTTTCTCTTTCCTTTTAAACTAAGAAATAGCTAAACCCAAGACAATAGGGAATTAGATCTGATTACAATACTTATATATAGTATAGCGTGTACATACCGTTGCTAACAATTAAGTGGTGTGTATGTACGGCAAGCGAGCAGCGGTAGCCGCCGCGTTCGCTTCTACTCGGCTGCCTGGACGAGCCGTCAATCGAATCCACGGTTTGCCGGCGGCGGCGGGCGTCATGACACCATGGTAGCAAGATCGATCGATCTGCCCGACCAGATGTTGGGCAAGGGCAACGACCAGGGTCCACGATGTAGTTGGACACACAGGTATATGGGCTTTTTTTGGTTGTGCTGGGCTTCGGAGTTCATGATTTTGGGCTTAAATATTGCTAAAGCTAAACATGTACGGCAATTAGCACATATACATACGTAGTAATACATGCGTACAACATACTGGCACCTGTTATATTTCTATGAGGGGGGCCATCGGTTGGGGGGGGGGGGGGGGGTCTGACCCCTGCTAGCACCCCCCTGTCTCCGCCCCTGCTTGTATAAGACTTTTTCCGTTAAGCAATTAATGGAAATGGGAGTAGCCCGGTTGGAAAAAAAAAATCAAACACATACACAATTGTGTAAAAACCGTGGTGCAATCTAAACAAAATATCTATGTAAACAAGGGCAATTCAAAATAACTAGTAACCGTTTGCGACTATCGAGCATGATTTTAGGATTGCCAACCCCACATAGCCATGGTTTTGTAAACCGTGTGCGATGACTTGATCCATACGAGTGCGTAGTAAGTATGTCTTTCGTGGTGCCGGCGCTGTGGAAGTCTTGGCTTGCTATTTAAGCTTAAGCTATCACACCACTATGGATGCTCTGCTTTGTCCACACTGAAGGAGCATGCCTTAGTTACTTCAATGCTGACAAACCGATCTCCACGTCGAAGTCATAAAAGCTGGATGTGACAACCTTAATAAAAATCATAACAGAGAACATATACCGCCGAAGATGCTTTTAGCAACGCTATAGATGCCCCGTTTTGCTTAGCTTAGCTTAGCTTACCGAATCATGGATACGTGGCACAGAAGGGGCAACTAGCAGATATTTTTGGGATTTATTCAACTGAAGGAGTGTGCCCGCCTTAATTTACTGCCGAATGCGCGTTTGATGACGACAAGTAGATCTCCCCCTACGATTGAATTCTGATCTCAATGAAACGCAACAATTTGGAAAAAGTCAAACCATGCGCATTGCTGGCTCGTTCGTTCGTTATTGTGATCATACTACAGACTGGCATTACAGAGCAAGCAAAGCAAGATCGCGCGGAGCAGCTCGCTAGGAAGCATCTGCGCGCATGACTACTAGGCGGCGGCATCGGCGACTTCCTGTGATCCGCCGAAGAAGCTGCTGAGCGTGGGGAGCTTGAACTCGCCGGCGGTGGAGAGCGGGATGGTGAAGTTGCCGATGATGGGGAGGTCGATGGTGAGGCCGACGTCGAGGACGTAGTCGATGTCCCAGTCCCTGCCCAGGTCCTTCATGAGCGTGATGAGGAAGTCGTAGGGCAGCTTGGCGGGCACCTCCAGCTTGGTGACCTCGCCGCTGTCCTCGATCCAGCCCGGGTCCGGGATCGTGCCGGAGGCCACCTCCCTGTCGTCACAGTGCATGGATGAACCGGTTCAGCATACATGACAGGCAACGATGAATCGGATCTGACTGGTGATGATCGTGAAGGTCGATGAAGCACACTTACGTTCCGCCGCACTTGAGGGTGAATTTGATGTCGCAGATGGGGATGCGGTGGGAGTAGGGGTTTGTGACGTCGATGTGGCTGTGCACGGTGATGGATTCGCGGGTCATGCCCTTGAAGGTTAGCTTTTCCAGCGACGCCTCCGGCTTGGGCATGTGCGCGATCTTGTCCGCCACGAAACCCTTCGCCTTGTCCATCATGCTCGCCATGGCGCCAAGCTTCTTCTTCCTTACTCTGTTGTGTTCTGCTTTCCTGGGTGGATCGACGGACGGTGGTGCGGGGAAAGATGGCGCCGCGTTTATAAGAAGAGAAAGAGGAGGGGACACCGGATGGCCGGACACGGCGCGCGCGTCGTGGGCACCACGTGCAGAGCCGCGTGGAATCCGATCGATCGAGGTTTGGTACTACGTGGTCGTGGTGGAGCTCGACGATATGGCGCGCGGCCGTGGGTGGGTAATGTCGAGAGGCTTCGGGTGGACTGTTTGTGTGGGTTCCGTCTTCCGTGGATCGGTGCGTCCAGGTCAAGGGGAATAATACGGTGACGGGGAGTGGAGAGGTGAAGAAACTTCTACGCGGGATCCCACGCGGCGCGATCCATGGTGGACGGTGGCGGTGCTGAACCGAATCGGGCCGACGAAAGTACAAAGCAGCTTCTATAAAAATACTCCCAGTTGCCCCCTTCTTCTTCTTTAAAAGATTGGGGAATTCAGTTCAGGATTTCCCGATCACACCGTCGTGGCTGCTTTCTACTCACTCCGTTCCATAATATAAAATGTTTTAGACTTTTTTCACATTCATATTTGTAGCACATATATCTAGACATGTTTTAGTGTATGTGTTTATCCACTTTCCATTCTTTTGTTAGATTATATATTCGGTTAGTTCAACTTGTAACATAAGTTAGGGTTTTAGGTTAGTCGGTTTGCTAGGCCTCCTATATATACCCTTGTACCCTAAACATTATGGTTATCAATTGTGAGACATAACACAAGTTTACATGGTATCAGATTAGATCCTAGGCCTATGGCACCGCCGCCAACACCACCTCCGCTGCCGCCGCCTGGCTACTTCGATCAGAAGGCTAAGGCCGCAGCCGCCGCCTCCGCCAACACCTCCACCTCCTCCTCCCTCACCACCTTCTCTTCCCCGGCCACCATGGCTGCTCCCCTCTCCTATACAGACACAATAGCCGATGTCACCCCCTTTATCCCGATCACTCTAGACCTAGCCCAGCACAATTACTACCATTGGCGCCATCTGTTCGAGGTTCACCTCGGACGCTGCAATCTTCGCGATCACGTCGCCGCCAACGCTGCCCCTCGCCCCAACGATCCTCGCTGGGTCACGGACGACCTCGCCATCATCCAGTGGATCTACACCCGCGTGTCCACGGAGATCTTCAACCTCGTCTTCCGTGAGGCCGCCACCGCTGCCGCCCTCTGGGCGTCCCTGCGCCAGCTCTTCCAGGACAATGCCGACGCCCGGATCAACAATCTCCACTCTGCGATTCGTAACACCTCTCAGGGGGGCTCTTCGCTGAGCGTCTACTTCCAGCGCATCCAAACGATGTCGGACGAGCTCCGCGAACTCGGCGACCCCATGCCCGATCTTCAGCTCATTACCATCCTCCTTCAGGGGCTCAGCGACCGGTTCAGGACGCAGGCGGTCATGATACCGCTCATGCGACCTCCACCCACTTTCGCGGAGATTCGGACCCTGCTCCAGAACACCGACGACGATCTGACCCGCCGGGAGGCGCGCCCTCACGTCTTTGCCGCCTCCACCCGGCCGCCGCTGCAGCCCACTCCTGCCGCGGCAGGACATACGGGCCAAACATCTGCCGCGGCAGGCCCTCCGGTGCCGTTCCCCTCTTCGGCCGGGCAGCCCCCTCCAGGCTGGCGTCCCAGCCCTAATTACAAAGGGAAAAACCCGATGTACTGGCCGCCCCGTCCAGCTCCTCCGTCATCGCCGGCTCGTCCTGCTCCACCAACGGCCCCTCCACCTCCTCTGCCGCCTGCGCCCGCCCCTGCCGCGCCTCCCGCGGCTCCCACTTGGCGCCCGCCCCATGATCCGTGGACCGGCATGGTCCAGGCCTGGTCCATGCCCTGGGCGGCCCCCTCTCCGATCGGTGCTCCTCCGGCATACACAGGCAACTGGGCGCCCGGACTTCGCCCCCACACTGGCGCTCCTGGCCTCCTCGCACCGCGTGCTCCGTCGAACGCCTACTACGCCGCCCCGGTCTACCACGACGGGGGGATGTCCTACATGCAATACCAGCACCCCCCGCTGTACCAGCCTCCCCTATGCTCATGGCGCCTCCTCCGACTGCACCGCTTCCTCCCTCGGCACCAATTGCTGCACCTTCACCAAGTTGGGACCAGTCTGCGTTTTTGCAGGCCATGAACAACTTCGCTGCCCAAGGAAACTCAGGTATGGACTGGATCTTCGACTCCGGCGCCTCTAGTCACATGTTGTCAAATTTCTCCCCCACCCCTCTTTCTTCAATCATCCTAGGAAACAGCTCCTCTATACCTATCTACTGCACTGGTCAAACCTCTATTCCTACACCCACAAAACAACTTCTCCTTCGTGATGTTCTTATTGCACCCGCACTAATCAAAAATTTAATTTCTGTTCGCCAATTCACCTGTGACAATCTTGTTTCTATGGAATTTGATCCTTTTGGTTTATCTGTGAAGGACTACCAGACCAAAGCGGAGATCGCTCGGTTCAATAGCTCAGGCGACCTCTACACCCTCCATGGCACTGCCACCTCCGACCCACCCACCTCCATGACCGCCTCCGTCAACCTATGGCATCATCGTCTTGGCCACCCCCACACCGCCACATTATCATCTATGCTTAGTGAATTTTCAATAAATTGTAATCGAGATAGTCATAATTCTTCCATCTGTTCTTCGTGTCAGCAAGGCAAACATGTTAGATTGCCATTTAGTCCATCCACTACTGTTAGCACCTTTCCATTCGAGCTGTTACATTGTGATTTATGGACCTCACCACATGTTAGTGTCTCAGGCTTTAAGTACTATCTCGTTGTTCTTGATGATTTCACCCATTTTGTTTGGACATTTCCCCTACGTAACAAATCTGATGTCCACACCACCTTTATTAACTTTCAGAAATACGTCGCTACCCACTTCTTCCTCCCAATCAAGTTTATTCAATGTGACAATGGCAAAGAATTTGACAACTTTAAAAATAGACACTTTTTCTCCAACACGGCATACTTCTTCGTTTCTCCTGCCCATACACCTCTCCTCAAAATGGCAAAGCAGAACGCTCTCTCCGCTCTCTCAATGACATTGTCCGTACTCTTCTTATACACTCTTCCATGCCGCCAAAATTTTGGGCAGAAGTCCTGCGCACCGCCACCTACTTACTTAATATTCGTCCTTCTAAATCCAACCCGAACTCCACCCCCTTCTACTCTCTTTTCCTTTGTCACCCAAATTACTCCGAGCTTCGCGTCTTTGGTTGTCTCTGTTTTCCAAATACTTCCTCTATCTCACACGACAAACTTTCTCCTCGCTCTCTTCCTTGTGTGTTTCTTGGCTATTCTGACGAACACAAGGGCTATCGTTGTTTGGACCTTGTTCTGGCCGTGTTCATATTTCCCGGCATGTCACGTTTCTGAAAACATATTTCCTTTTTTCCTCCCGTGCACCATCCCCTTCCCCCTGACACTCCCACGCCACCACCCCATCGCCATCCTGCCCAAACAACCCACTTTCCCCAGCATTACACCGCACCTACACCCTCTACTCCTCCTGCCGCGGCAGCCGTTTCCCCCCCTTTTTCCTGCCGTGGCAGCCCCTCCTTCTTCTCCTGCGCCCCAGCTCCCAGTCCTGCCGCGGCAGTCGTTTCGGCAGATTTTCCTGCCGCGGCAGCCTCTCCTGCTTCTCCTGCCGCTCCAGCTCCCAGTCTGTCGCGGCAGCCGTTTGGCAGATTTTCCTGCCGCGGCACCTGTCTCTGCTGGTTCTCCTGTTGTCTCATCCACTCCGGCGTCTGTCTCTTCCGCTGCGCCTGACGCCTCTACACCACATCCACTTCCCGCTCATGTTGTCCATGTTCCAGCCCCAATAAATGACCACACTATGCGTACTCGTGCCAAAACAGGCTTTCGCCTTCCAACACAACGTCTCACTCTCCTCGCAACACCCTCTCCCTCGGTTTCTCCCCTTCCCAAAACCTACAAAACCGCACTCCTTGACCCCAATTGGGCTGCTGCTATGCGCGACGAGTTTTCTGCACTTCTTCAGAATGACACTTGGCAGCTTGTTCCTCGCCCTTCCGGTGCAAACGTAGTTTCAGGCAAATGGGTTTTCCGTCAAAAATTCCATTCCGACGGTAGTCTTTCTCGTTATAAAGCTCGCTGGGTTTGTCGCGGTTTTTCCCAGCAACATGGCATTGACTATGAAGAAACTTTCTCTCCGGTCGTTAAGCCCAGCACCATTCGCACGGTCCTCAGTATAGCAGTGTCTTCCGCATGGCCTATTCACCAACTTGACGTCAAAAATGCCTTTCTTCATGGCTCTCTTCGCGAAACAGTCTATTGTCAGCAACCCCTTGGTTTTGAGAATCCTTCTGTGCCTGATCATGTATGTCTTCTTAAAAAATCTCTATACGGTCTTAAACAAGCTCCTAGAGCTTGGTTTCAATGTTTCTCCAACTATATTCAAACCATTGGTTTCACTCCCTCTCTCACCGACACCTCTCTTTTGTCTATCACACTTCTTCTCACACAGCCTATGTTCTTCTCTATGTGATGACATTATTCTCACTGCCTCCACCCAAACCTTTCTTGACCACGTCATTACACTCCTTAGCTCTGAATTCTCCATGACTGATCTCGGTGTCCTCCATCATTTTCTTGGCATCACTGTTACCCGTGACTCTCATGGTCTTCTTCTTTCTCAACGTCAATACATTTTAGATCTTCTCACTAGAGCCGGTATGCTTGACTGCCAACCTTCTCGCACCCCCGTTGACACCAGTTCCAAACTATCCTCTGATGGTGACCCTTTTCCCGATCCCTCTCTCTACCGTAGCATCGCGGGTGCACTTCAATATCTCACTCTTACACGACCCGAAATTTCATACTCTGTCCAACAAGCTTGTCTTTATATGCATGACCCTCGTCTTCCCCACTACAACCACATTAAACGTATCCTTCGTTATCTTAAGGGCACTCTAATCATGGCCTTCACATAAACACCTCTACACCTACTAGTTTGACAGCATATTCTGATGCGGACTGGGCTGGTTGTCCCGATACTCGTCGATCCACGTCCGGATTACTGTTGTTTTTATGGGTAACAATTTGCTTTCATGGTCTTCTAAACGACAGGTTACGGTCTCTTGGCTGAGCTTCATCGCCCTATTCAGCAGGCTACTATTGTGTATTGTGATAATATTTCAGCAGTCTACATGTCCAACAATCCAGTTCAGCATCGGAGGACCAAGCATATTGAGATAGGCATCCACTTTGTTCGCGAGAAAGTTGCATTGGGGCAAGTTCGAGTTCTTCATGTACCGACCACTGCACAATTTGCTGACATCTTCACCAAGGGATTGCCGACTCAACCTTTTACAAACATTCGTTTCAGTCTCAACGTGATTGAACCCCACGTTGACACTGCGGGGGGATGTTAGATTATATATTCGGTTAGTTCCAACTTGTAACATAAGTTAGGGTTTAGGTTAGTCGGTTTGCTAGGCCTCCTATATATACCCCTTGTACCCTAAACATTATGGTTATCAATTGTGAGACATAACACAAGTTTACACTTTTAGTCCGAATCTAGACAATATGTGAAACATCTAAAACATATTATACTGTGGAACGGAGGGAGTAGTACACAAGTCAACACCTGTCTGTCTCAAGCGTGAGACGACACGACTGCGACAGTGTTTTTTTTTTTTTTTTTCAGCGGAGCGATAGTGCTAGCTAGGTCGTGCGATACTTCAGGCTTGATCTCTGAAGGGAGACGACTCCATCCAGCCCAACCACATCGGTGCCATCACCAACACAAGAAGGTGGAGCCGAAACCGATCCAGCCCGTTAGGGTTTGTAGCTGGGCTAGGCCAATGCATCGAAGCAATAGCACCGAACATTGGCCATCTTTACCTCAATACTTCTTTTGCCATCTTATACCATTAAAAAAAGGAATGGACTGTACTTTTCACTTCTTCACGTCTCCATGTGTCTATAACAATAGAAGACAAGCCAGCGATACGTGACGCCGCTGCCGAGCACACTGCCTACACCGTTGTCGTCGACCGGCAGTGAGGGATGACAAATCGCAGCAACCTACTCAAACGAGACTGTGAGAGACTAGGATTTTTATGGTGGCGGAGACCGGCTTTGGTATGAGTTGTGTTCGAGGTAAGATTTTTTTTTTCACAATGGTTTTCAACATGGTGTGGTCTGGTTCATTTTCTTTTCCAAGAAAATCAGCAGAACCAGGTGTTTGAGCTGGTCGGCAAAGTTTAGGATTTATTTTGTACCAAATAAAACATTTATGATGAAAAGTGAACTTTCACGAAAGTTAAACGATAAAAATGGATTTTTTTTCAAAAAAAAGAACTAGAGATGTAAATGGTACTGATAATCAGTCTTAAAGGATACATTATGAAATTGTAAGAATCCGTCCAGAAATAGATGCGGATCACGATTTAGTGTATTCAGCGGATGGTATGCTATCATTCGGCGGATGCGGATTATCTAGTTTTTTCACGGATTTTCCGTGTTACCCAAGTAGGATTATCTGATTTATTATCCTAACCGGGCCAACCCAAATAGCCAATTAATCCAATGAAACATTGACCTAATCACCTATTTTCTCTCTTCTCTCCGTATATAAATAAATTCAATAATTAGACCTAGACTAATATTACATGTACTTATCAGAGGATCGTATCTTCAAATCATTCCCAGTGGTGTTAGTTTACCGTACACCAAACGAGACAATCTCTTTGTAGAACATAATCTTGAGTAGCCAGGAATCTCAAATGGGTCCTTGACCTGTTTTGAACAGTTTTTTGGGCATCGAAGTGAATTACTCCGTATAAGAGAAGTGAAATAGTGCCAAATATACCTAAAATCAGAGGAGATTGAAGCTTTTCAACAAATCCCAGATTGTGTGGTTGGTTCTTCTTCTCCCATGAGAGGAGAGATTGACTAGTGTCCGTTTCAGTTCAACCTGTCGACCCGAGCGACACGCCTGACCGAATTCAAGACGGCCGTACAAACATGGCTTTCGGATGCGACCTCCAACTCCCCAACCACCAAATTGGCGCCAAATCAGCCGCGGCTTCGCCTACCCGGCCGCCTGCGACGGCTACCCGCCATAAATCTTCCAACGCCCAACTGCCGCTCGAGCTCGGCAGCTATTGCCACTTCGCCAATCGCCACACAGCCATGCCATTGCCAACTCCCCCACGCCACTCGCAGCACCACCCATGGCGGACGCCACGCCCACAAAACCCAGCAAAAAAGTTCTTGAACCCAACGTCGACTATGACGCCGCCGCCAAGACCAAGGCCAAGGCCAAGGCTAAGACCGTCTTCGACGCCGACGTTGAAGACGTACAAGCCGCGAATCCGGCCGCCGAGCACAGCCACCGGAGCCGGCTGCTGTGGCGCGCGTGCTGCGTTCTCGCCGCGCTCACCGCGGTCACCGCCGTGACGATCCTCGTCCTGTCGCTCACCGTGCTGAAGGTGCGGGATCCCGACATCACCATGGACTCCGTCGCCGTGAAGCGCTTCCACGTGAACTTCGGCTTGCCCTTGCGGATCAACGCGACGCTGTCCGCGGCGATCGTGATCCGGAACCCCAACTACGCCTCCATGCGGTTCGGCGCCAGCACCACGGAGATCTTCCTCGACGGCGTGCCGACCCGCGTCGGCCTCGGCAGCGCTCCGCCCGGGGAGGCGTCGGCGCGGGGATCCAGCACGGTGCGCGCCGGCATGGACGTGTTCCTCGACAGGGTGGCGCCGGCTGTGGTCGAGGAGGTTCTGTTCGGCCGCGGCGAGGTGCGGCTCGCGAGCCACACGAAGGTGGACGGCAGGGTCAGCGTGCTCGGCGGGCTCTACGGGCGGCGCACCGTGCGCGTGGCCATGCGCTGCCGCGTTGTGCTGCACGTGTCCGCCGTGGTCGTCGTGGCGGGCTCGCCGTCGTGCGTTGCGGAGTTCGGGCGCTGACGTCCAAGGCGCGAGGATCGCGCGAAGTCATGCTCTGCTTCTACAGTAGTACAGTAGTTTCTCTTTTCATTTGTGATCTTCCGATCCTCTCTTGCCGTTGCCGTGTGAGACAAATCTGACACCTAGTGTCTATTCTAACGTTCGGCTTGTAATTCTTGTATGATCAGAGCGTAGCATGCATTACTATTTACCGAACACGCATTGCACGCGTTAAAGTATATTGCACTTCATATCAAAGCAACTAGGATGTCTCTAATGTTGGGCATGGTGAACACAAAAAGGGAATTGCTATTTTCAAATCACCTAACAACTAGGAAGCTTAGTGATTTCTATATCGACTAAGCAGTACGGAAATTTGAAAATTTGCAACTTCACAATACATGCTGGGGTATATATAAAGGGGCGCAGTCTGAGTTGTCAAAATCTGACGGCTGCAGCGAGCATTATTGGGCGCTCGTTTGTCTGCGTGTCTTCTCTCTATTGGTTTACGCTCTAATGAGAGCCTAGTCATGGTGGTTTGTATCTATGTGGACTAGACTTAAAGAAGGTTTCTACCGAACATGAATATACGCCTAGTCTACTCATTGATCCTCAACATCTTGCGATGTTATTCTCTTTTATCGCATGAATCAGAGCATTGTAGAACCATATTTATTTTGATATGTGTTGTGTGCATCCTGTTATGCCTAAGCTGGGTGTAAACTTTTTTGCTTGGGTCAACTGGATGCAGACTATTGAATTGATTAAACCTCATTATGTATTAAAAAATGAAAACAACTAAAAGATGAAAACGCATTACTTCTTTCAAGAAGTCCATAACATTGGTGGATAGATATAATTGGTGTTGCGATGTTTTTTTCTACCGTGTTTTCATCTCCATTTGTTAGACGTAGCATAACATCTAACCTTACACCAAGGGTTCGGCAATCATCCCGTATCTTGTATAGAGATTATAATTTTAATCTCAGTTCTCTCTTGGCTATAATTATTAAATTATTTGAAATATATGGGCAATCACATATTTCTAGTTGCATGTTTCTTCGCAACATAAATAAGGGAAACCAAAAACATAAAAAATAAAAAATGTGAAAACAAAAGCTAAAAAGCAAAAAGAAAAATCTAAGTTGTAACTATCTCACAATAGTTGCAACATATATTGAAAATTAAAAGGAACATTTATTGGCATGGGAAAACAATAATAAAAAGGGAAAAGGTAGGAAGATGAAAAACAAGCAAAGAAAAAAATAAAAAACCACTATATTTTATATTTACTAGTGGTGAATGTAAGTAATGTTGTTGCATGCACACCTTGATAAATTTTGACTTGCTAGAAAGTTTTAACCATGACAAATAAATAGCGTTGGTTCAGTTTATATTATATTATAAAAGTTTCTATAAAGATGCTTACTTAATCATGCACTAGAAGATGCTTACTTAATCATGCACAAGAAACCACTATTGAGTTACTTTTTAGACGGTAGTATTTACAAATACTTAACATAAATACATATAACTTATATATAGATTATGCGTTGTAGAATAAATAATGTTGGAACAAACTTTCCTATATTTCAATAATATTCAGTACAAACAAAAAAACACACCAACTAATAAGTTAAATTATGCTAACAAACATAAAATTATACTTGTAATATGACAAAAAAAAATTTGGAGAAGTACAAAATTTTAGTATATTTATTGGACCGGCCCTGGTTTCACACGCTCCTAGTTTCTACTATGCTAGCACCGTAGAAACTATGAAAACATATAGCACATTAGAGAGTTTTTGTGACGCCTTAAAGGATCTTTTTAAGGACCACAATCATTTCACCCTGTGACATCCCAAATATGATGATGTAACTTACGTTAGGAGCAGTTGTTTTCACTACATTAGGAGTTGACGTTGCTTTCACACTGAAAGAAGGGTTAAAAGAACGGTTAAGCTCTGTCCTGAACAAGCAATGAATATCACATTGATAGGGTATATCATCACCAAGAAAGTTCTTGTATAGGACATCTGCACAGAAGAATGCAACCATAGTATAAAGCTCGAGACAACTGCACCAAGTTAACAGCACAAACTGTAGAAACACTATTAATGAGAACTCTTGAAACCATTTCCTCGACAACACTGGACAAAAATAATAACAAGATCAAGAATAAGAAAGATGTTTAACGTTGACACGATGTCGTCGTGTACCTATATAACGGTTCCACGTAGGAGTAGAGTATGTGTGCACCTATCCTATTAGGAGTGTTAAATAGACTGTGTCAGTTTAGACAATCATGATTTTTATATGCATTATATCCTACCTGGTAACCAGACTGTGAATCAATAGCGAAAACAACATGATTGACACGATCTTGTAGCGATCAATTCTTCTCGCGTGCGTGTTTGTTTTGTGTGCATCTATTACTTGCTATCCATCGAGCTGCTAGCTTGGTTAGCTTGTTGGAACATACACATGTCATCGGGTTGGCTTGGTACATGCGCGGGTAACTGCAAATTGCCCGGACACTTCAAATCGAATTGTCGTAGACCCCCGTAGGAGAAGGCGAGCATGGCCGAGGAAGGTGATGATGGGTCTCATGATGTTGTTGTGTGAGCTTTTGCACGAGGATGGTCAATTCCTCAAGCGATGTTAAAGAAACGGTCACTCTCCCCGAAGAAGAAAAATTGCTTTCATTCGCACACTCGTGTTGATGTCACGGACACATCAGGTGATTCAAAACTCGGCTGAAGCCAAGCAACAGATGCTCACGAGCCGGAGGAGAAAGGCCTAGCTAGGGCCAGATGCTAAAAATGGCTCGAAGGTAACAGCAGCCCAGCTGTGGGGCAAACTTGATTTGGAGGTCTGCCAAACTATGCATGCGGACCAGCCCACCTAGGAGCATGAGACCCGCAGGCCGGAAGGAGCAGCTCCAGATGCTCTGCCTGGAGACCCAGGACGCGGAGAAGGAGGTAGGGCTGTTAAAAATATTCGGGCTCGACAAACTGTTTGAGTTCAGCTTGTTAAAATCTCGGCTCGCGCTCGGCTCGAAATATTAACAAGCCAAACTCAATCCTAATGTGCAGCTCGCGAGCCGTTCGAGCTCGAGCTCGAATAGTTCGGCAAAGCTCGGTCAAAAACTCGTATAGTAAAGTTTCCCCAGAAAAAAGACGTATTGTGAAGTTCACCCATCGTTGAAGCATGGTCATCCAGCTTGTCTTTCCTGATGTCCAAAACAAGTCCAATCCCAATGCACCTAAGTGTTACATCTACGATTCATCAATAGCCCATGTTATGAAAAGAAAAAACATGTTAGGTCGTTATTTACTACCAGCAGCTAGACTACGGCCTTTTACGGACTGAAATGGCCCATTTAGAAATGGCTCCTGTGTCGTACGTGCGCATGCTACAGCTTCGATGCGTTTTGTACCACCTCGCTTACGCACGGGAATAGCACTTCACCAACAGGTATAAGAAGGGTAGCGAGGCAAACGTCTAACTGACAAGCGATTCGCTTCTACGCGTTTTGCTTGGATGAATTAAATTACAAAATGTTCGATAGGCTCGCAAGCCCTGTCCGAGCCGAACACAAGCCAGGCTATAGGCTCGTGAGCCGAGCTCGAATTCGCCGCATAGCTCGAAAAATGAAACGAGCTCGAGCCGAGCTGAGCTATATTCGCTCAAGCTCGGCTCGTTGACAGCCCTAGAAGGAGGCCTGTCGGGTTTCCCGGACACCCTGCTGGTTAGACACGAGGAAAAATTTATCGGACTTGATCCACGAGGTGATCAGCGTAGACTCAGGCCGGACATTCGGTATTTCCGGAATTTCCGGGACGGAAATTCAGGAAAAAAATAGTTTTGATTTTAGAAAATGACACCCAAAAATCAATCAAAAAATCTGCTCCCGAAAATTTGGGTTTCCGAAAATCCGGGTTCGGGTTCGGACAATCCTAAATATCCTGAATCGTCGTGGATGCAGGAAAAGATGGGGATCACCTTCTCGTGCGGCAAGTGCTCAAGGGACCGAGCACGAGGCCGAGCTAGAGGTAGCATGTTGTGCATTTTGTAGGTGTAGCATGTTCGCCAAAATCACAGTAGCCATTCATGTTGTGCATTTTGTCGCCGCCCACTTCTGCAAGCAACCCACACAACACTCCCACCATGGTGATCCCCGCACGCCCGCTATCTCGGGACCGCCACCCTGACATCCTCTTCTACGGCTACAGGGAAACCTGAAAGTGCATGGTTGCCCCCATGTGTGGTTTTGGTAATTAATGACAATCTCTATGGACTGATGTTTGTATTGAGCTACTTGTAGATTGTGTCCATATGCATTGTTTGATCTCTATATGTTGGAGTCAAGGCTAAGGGAAGAAGATTATATGTTGATCAAGTCTAAGTACGGGTTGATCAACACTCAAGTCCAAGTGAAGATATGCCGAAGAGTGCCTCTCCCATATTGGTGTACGGGGGAATTATTAGAAGTCTTCATCAAGCATGTGCTAGCATGCACAATCAAGAAAGGTGGTCCAACTTGAGGGAGTCAAGATCGTCATCATCTAGCTCAAGTGGATTATGCGCAAGGTAAAGGTATGATCTTGATAGGTTTTCTATTTTACCGGTCTCATGATGTTAGTTGAGAGACCGGGTTATAGGATAGATAACCGTACTATCAAGAGGGGCTCTCAAGTGAGTAACTTGATCGCATCTTTGTGGAGAGCTCAAACCTTTGCATACTTGGCATATCATCTTTCTTGGTTGTTATTTGGCTTTTATCCATGTGAGAATTTAGATCTTGTGTTCATCTTCATACCAAGCTCTAGTTAATAAAAAACGGATCTCATGAATATCTTTTTGTGTTTTTGATATGGAGGTTTTACCGGTTTTCTCTTCTAAGAGAGGTCAAACTCTATTCTTGTGGTTTCCTCCTCACATGATGGACTATGATGTGTATATGCATGATATTATAGGGCTTGTGATTATCTTTGAAACAAGCCTAAGATCATAGAAAACGGAGTCCGGATAAAAAACTTGTTGGTTTCTTGATGGTGGAGGATTTACCGGTTGTCTTTTAATAGAAAGGTTTTACCTTTCATCATTTGGTTTTATCCCCCCTTGTTGGATTATGATGTTTCTCTGTATATTCTTTTAAAGCTTTTCGTTGCGATTCCAACGAGCCCAAGAACATCGAAAACGGAGTTCGGATGATAAAGATATCTTTGTTTTCGTGTTGATGTTTCTGCAGTTTTTCTGTAGGTCGGAGTCTCCGGCCCTAGACCGGAGTCTCCGGTCTGCGCAGTTTATTTTTCGTCCAAAACGCGGTGCGGTACTGGACCCTGGTCCGGAGGTGCACCGGAGTCTCCGGCCCTAGGCCGGAGTCTCCGGTCTGAGCAGACCGGAGTCTCCGATGTAAGCAGTTTGCAACGGCTCTTTTTCGTGGGGACCTATAAAAGGCCCCCTTCTTCCCCAAAGGGACCAGAGCTTCTTCCAGCACGTTTTTCCTCTCTCCCCCACCATTGTTGACCTTAGAAAGCTTGCCTCCCTCTCAATCCCTCCCATGATTCTTGCATATCTTTGAGGGAAAAGTGAGAGGAGATCTAGATCCATATTTCCACCAATCAATCTCTCCTCTAAGTGAGGGGAACCTAGTGGATCTAGATCTTGGAGTTCTTTTGTGGTTCTCTCTTTATTCTTTCTCTCTTATTCCCCCCAAAGCATTTGTTGCTTAGTTGGAATTTGAGAGTGAAGGATTTGAGCACTTGTGCTCTTGCCATTGCATTTGGTGCATCGGTTTGCTCTCTCAACGAAGATTCGTGGAAGTGAAGATTGTGAGTTTGTTACTCTTGGGTCATTGGACCCTAGACGGCGTTGTGGTGATTCTTGAGAGCCTCCAATTCGGTTTTGGATGCGTGCCCCAAGCTTAGTGGTGTAAAGGCTCCGGATTCTGCCTTGAAGGATTCCGATAATGGAAGGTGAACCTAACCCTTGGGGTGAGGTTCATCGGAGAATAGGGTGAGGCCTTTTCTGGCATCTTGAGTAGGCCTCTTGTGACGAGTTCACACCCCTCCAACGAGACGTACTCTCTTAACAAGGAGTAACTCGGGAATACATCCTCGTCTCCGTGTGCCTCAGTTATTTCTATACCCGAGCTCTTTACTTATGCAATTTACATTGTGATAGCCTTCGTGCTTAAAGTTTTATATCTTGATATCACCTTGTTTTTTGTCTTTCTTAGCATAAGTTGTTGGTGCACATAGGTGAGCCTAGTTTACTTAGGTTGTTGGCTTGTTAATTTAAATATCTAGTTTATTCCGCAATTATCAAGCCTTAAACCGGAAAAGTTTTAATCGCCTATTCACCACCCCCCCCCCCCCCTCTAGACGACATCGTTTGTTCTTTCAAAACCGCTATGAAAAGCGCAACCCGAGATGCAGCCTGGTCACCACATGGCAGGCACACACTTGCTGACAAGGACACCACTCTACCACAAATGAGAAAAACTGCTCTAGCCCATCGAATGTCCACATATGGAATTCTGAACCATGATTCATCAGAGTTAAGACGGGCGCAAATTCGTGGAGTGGAGTCTCGTAGGAGTTGAGCACCTACAATCGACAAAACCAGCACGTTGTCAAAGTCTCGTAGAAGAAAAAACAGGGCATATGGATATGCATGCAAATATTGCCTTTCTCCTCATGTTGAACTCATCTCTATATGTTTGCCTTCAGCGATACCGTGCAGGTTTGCAACCAGATGATGTGAGGCAAAATATGGAGGAGGGCGCGGCAAGGATCCAGGATGTTGCGGTCAAGATGCATGACGGGGCACATACCTCATCCCAGCTGCGCATGGAGAAGGAGCCCTATGATGAAGATGAGATGGAGGAGTAAATACTGGCGTTAGGGAGTACAAAACTTCGATGATAAGCTCTGCTTTTGGCTGGTGACAGGGTGGTGTATCCTCATCAGCAGAATTTGTATATAAAAAGTGTCTGTAGTTTGAGGTCTGTTTCGAGGTGGCATGTATTAGACTAAGCGTGGTGATTTCGGTAGATCCTCCTGTTGAGGAATCTGGGAATTGTTTAGGACTAAAACGTTGCTCACATTTTGTTTCTTTTTGGTGCTCTTGTTTCTACTTTCTGAGCTGGGCTTAAAAGACTATGTTCTGTTATCCTTTGGGCTTAAAAGTCGTATGGAAACCTTTCTCCATAAAAGGGACGCATAATTTGGGAAAGCAAAAGAAGCATATATGAAAATACCCTCTTTTATCGACCCAACGCTGCAAAGGCATATAAAAGAACAAGTAAATATGAATGTGTCTCTTCCTTGCCCTTGGTACGTGCAACTGTTTGGAGAGAATTGCCACGCACTTGATTGCTCAATGTGTGAGGTACCCAATGCAAATTACACTACATTGAACTAGTGCCAGGAGATTCATGCAACGTAACCGCGAGAGCTGAGCGCAATCTCTCGGCGTCGGGGAAGATTAGATCTCCTGTCACCACCTTCGATTTCGTTCCTGGATGCGCCTGTCCCTGACCACAGACACGTGTAATTCTTTAAAAAACTTCTTCGGCACATGGGTGCATGCCATGGGGCAATTCATGCACCTCTGAATCCTCAAACTGGAAGGAGAAACAAAGGGTAAGACGTACTCCCTCCATCCCGGTTTATAGGATGCAA
Organism: Puccinellia tenuiflora; assembly: GCA_012064385.1. NCBI lineage: Eukaryota > Viridiplantae > Streptophyta > Magnoliopsida > Poales > Poaceae > Puccinellia > Puccinellia tenuiflora. Next base: position 371,575 of record QRDG01000002.1, read on the forward strand.
TTCCAAAACCAGGTTTTCCCAAGAATAAGCAACAATTAGCATTAATTAAGAGCAGTTAATGTTGGGTTTTGGCCTTTCCCAAAAACAATATGAAACCCGATTGGGTTTGTCATTTCACTTACCAATGTTGGCATTAAATATGAGAGTGCTATTGGGTGAAATATTTGGAAGATAGATTTTACATGATCAATCCCCATTCACCTAGGTCCTAGAGATTTGCCAAATGCATCCTATAAACCAGGATGGAGGGAGTACTAAACATTCCAAGGAAGCAACAAGTCGCAAGTAGCAGCAGCCAACGCGTCGTCCGGCTACTGCCAGGTATCAAAGGCGCAACGGCGAGGCCAAATGGCAAATGCATCGAGACCCATGGCGTTACGGTCGCCTTGCCGCCCGCGGTGAGACTGGCCACAATGGTATCATAGGTAGTATCATACATGCCATGTTGGTAAAAACCCTATGTGGCACAACAATTATAATGAAGAAGAGATGATAGTGGTATCTACCTATGTTACGGTATCATAGCACGTAAAACTAGATATTTTAATAGTAAATACTCCCTCCGTCCACAAATAAGTGGACGTTTAGCTTTGAAATTTGTCCACAAAAGAGTGTACTTCTATCTTCCCAATGCATTTTAAAATAGAAAACAATGCTTCTCTCTCATCACACGGGAATCAAGCCCAATAACATTCAACACATGGTCTTCTCATTTTCTATATGCACTTAGCTCATTGGAGGTGAGAAAATTAAAGAGGAAAGAGATGGAGGTTTACACATTACCAATATATTTTTTACTCCACTCCATAATCTGTCTTTAAATTTCTAGATGTCCACTTATTTGTGGACGGAGGGAGTAAATCTTATACACATATTTGTATTGGGATTCTACAAATCAATTAATAAGATGTAGCTATGATACTACTCATCATATGCATAATACTCCCTCCGTCCCGGTATCCAGGGCATAATTCGAAATCCTTTTTGTCCCATAACCCATTCCCTCCTAGGCACAATTTACATTAAATGTATGTTTAATTAGGCCATGTTTTCTCTTACCAAGCCAATCATGTTTAATTCTGCATGCACCGTGAACACCTATTGGTTTAACTCCCGCATGCATTGTGAGAGGGAGAGAGAAATCAACACCGATCACGTTTTGCCTTGGACCAAAATATTAAAAAATTATGCCCTGAATACCAGGACGGAGGGAGTACCAATGTATGATACTCTCCATTATGACATACTGAACTCTACTCGATGCGAATCAATGGTCAGTTAACCGTGGAAAATTCAGTGCCGCATCATACTGTAATAACTCGCTCTTCCAGATTTTTAACTCTGAGGTTCGGTTCATCTCCTCTGTGGACTAACGGTAGTTCATCCTCACTGCACGCAGGAGTAATGCGGTCTTGTCATCGGTAAATGTGAAGGAAAATTCGGCACCAACGTAATGATCTCGGCTGCAGCTGATCATTCCTAGCTAGCCTGAACCCTGACCGGTCACTGGAGTGCTGGTCCTGAGAGTAGCATGCACAGAAGAAGCAATGGACCAATCAGAATGGACCAATCACCAATGCTTCTTCTTGTGTTTTGAAGCTGCTTGGGTCGTCGCATGTATGGGCATGGCACGCACCCAACCTTTTCTCATCTTTTTCCCGAGACGAGACGAGACGAGATGGTGGTAAACGCAAGTCCCGGAGACGGAGAGCAGGCAAAAGCAAATTAAGGTTGCATGGAACTATGGAGCGAAAGACGCACAGATCTTTGTCTTCTCCTCCTCCTCCCTCTCGTCACCATCATGGCGTTATGACTCCGTAGGCCTCTTCGTCTGCTTTGCAGCGATCAAAGCCGTGAATTGAGGCTAATCAAAAGTGTATTTACTAAAATGAACCTAGCTGAATGCACACATACAGCCATATAGTAGCAGGGCTCAAAGTAATCTATGGAATCCAAGAGCCCAAGACACTAGTCAAATGCATGATGCGAATAGAATGTGCTTCGAGTATTCATGGAATATTTTGGTTAGGTAGTTAGCCCTAGAGCTATCAAGTAAGTTACAAATATATTAAAATATATACATGAGCACATCTAAATACTCTAGTCAAAAGCCCCGGTCCTCTCCTCCTTTCCCCGTCTACAGTGCTTGGAGGCGATTTTTGGGCGAAACCCGTGCGACCAGCTCGCCGCCGGCGATTCGTTCGATTTCTCGGCCTCCGCGGCCGCTCCGGCGGCGGGAGGTCGGGGAATCGACGGATCCCGGCGTGTACATAGTCTAGGTGTGCGTGGGGTGCCTGCCGGCGGCGCTGTGGAGGTGGCGGCGTGGCCGGAGAGGCTTTTGGTGGCGGCGTCCCTCTCCTCTGTCCCCGGTTCTCCGGTGGGCAGATCTGCCGTCGCTGGCGCGTCCGCCGCTTCTTGGAGCCGCGGCGTGCTTCCCCTCGAGCCGGTGGCCGTGACGGCGGCGCTGGCTCTTGCTTTTGGGGTCCGGCTGCCTCCACTTCGGTGGGTGGCGGTGCTTTTGCTTATCCTCTCTGGGAGTTTGCAGGCATGTTGCTCTCCCTCCTCGGCGGTCGCGGTGGGTGCAGTGGAAGATGGGTGGCGCCGTCGTGTCCGTCTCCGGCGTGAGACGGCGACGGCGATCTGGCGGTGGCTCGACGCCGATGCTCCTTCAGCGTTCAGATTCTGGCGCCTGCGTCAGATGGATCCTGCGGCTTCTCAACAAGGTTGGTCGAGCTGGCTGTTTCGGTGCGAGGTGAGCTCGCGTTCTTCTTCTCCGGCGGCGTGCTGCTGATGCTTGAAGTTGCTGGGCTGCTCGGTGGTGCCGTGTCTGCTGTGTGTGGGTTGTTTCTTGCCTCTGTTCGTGCGTGTGTGTTCTTTCTTTTGTTGATCTTGTACACGAACTCCCTGTCAAAAAAAAAAAAAAGTACTCTAGTCATTAAAATATATACACGAGCATATCTAGCTCAAAGTAATTACTTTATTCCATTGAGTAATGATTTTTCTCCTTTTGTTTTGCCATTCTTGGATCTAAAGGGAATTGAACTAAACATGTTTCTTAATGGGAAACATCTAAAATTAAATATTAAACGAAATACTCATTTTTTTGCTATGAAATATTATTTCAGTATTAAATTTAGTCCAAGGGTATCTGCAATGATATACCTTAGAACTGGAAGATGGAACATTGTATCATAATATTGAGCAATAATTTATAAATCTAATTGTGTTAAGTACAATAAAAAAAGGTTACACAAAAAAAGTAAAAAAATGAGTATAATAGTTTAAGAACTGATGCTTTTATAACTCACATAAAGGGTATAAATTTATCGAATATTTTTTATGTCAATTCACCATATCGCTTCGCCGCCGGCAAGATCAAGATTTCCGTTGTCAGCGACTTCCTGAGTTTCGACAAGAAACAAGCTGGGGTTGGTTAATAGGGTTTTCTAGTTAAATGATTCTAAATATTTTTGCTTTTTAATGGGATTCTAAATGTTTTCTTTAATTTTCTATATAATCATAACAACAAGAGAATGGTGTATCTATTTATAATTATTTTTACTTTTATCTCGACAACAATTCTGTCGAAAATAGTTACCTGGTTTTGTTCGATCTATTTTTGTTCGGTGAGGTTTACTCTAAAAATACACACTAATACAAATCAGCCACATAAATATAACTCAAATTTGTAGATTACCACGGAACAATGTCACTAAACTGAGTGTATTTTAAATGTCTTAAAAAATGTAAAATAACATTAAGGGAAATGGGCATCCAAGAGATCCGTCCAAAATTAAATCTCTTCTCATTAAAGTATTGCTCGAGGTGTTTATAGAGTAATTCTTTGGCCATCCTTACTTCGGAATGAAAACTTGGTGCTTTCTTCCGCCTTGACAATCTAGAGGACTCTCATTTTTTAAGGGGCCTACATAAGTCTACGAGAGTTTCTTTATCAACTGTAATAGACAATGTAATAATGTTTTTTGTTTTATGCATATTAATGCAAAGTCCATGGATGATAAAATCTTATATTTCTAAGAAGGTAGTTGTGTGGTTGACATGTCATGTTTTTGTAGATCACACGCTAGGCTTATGCATATTTGCGTGTATGTGCAGGCGTATTAGCGTATATGCATGTGTTCGACAGTGTCATTGGAGTTGGTGGTTGGGTAGAGGGGACAACAAATCAGGATTGAGGTTTGGTGGTGCTCTTTGAGTATCGGGAGTAGAGTTTCGGAGTGAGACCCTTGATCTTACATTTCTTAGTTATAATCGGCAATACTGGTACTTTGACAATATTACCTTGTTGAAGGCATTGCTCAATCCCATGGTATGTTGTTTGACTAGATCTGACGATGGCGAGCCACTTTCTATTATCAAAGTTATTTTCCAATTAGGCAAGCCCGTTTCTATTACTCGCATAACAGAAATATCAAATTCGTTACAAGCATGCAGAACAAAAGACAGAAAGGGACATTAAGGAGCCAATTGAAAATGGAGGTACTAGTAGGAAATCCGCTGCACAGGTCTCAAACATCCCTACGAAGCAAAAACCTGGTAGTCTAGTACGATAAGTAGGAAAACATGGTGAACATAATTGGTATATGCGTCCTCGGCACATACTGCTCGAAAGTAATTTTGTTTCTTGTTGTCCAGATAGACCAACAAACAACATGTAAGAGCAAAGAGTAAAACTTTTGTCCAGCAGGCCAGAAAACATGGAACCAAGTAAATAACTGTCAAATCGAATTTGGGTACGATGAAGTTCCAAACACTGCACCAATGACACCCCAAACCGATTTTGCAGTAGCACATGCAGAGAACGAGTGATTGCATGTCTTAATCTAATCACAAAAAGAGCAACAAGGATTTCCATGCCAAATTTTCCCTCACATTTTCTCTTGTAAGAACAACATCATGAAGTAGCTGCCACATTAATATTCTGATTTTTAGGAGGACCCTAACCTTCCATAAGCATTTATAGTTAGGAGCAACATTATAAAAGTAAACCTCATATTTTTCTTATATTTGATAATTGTGAAGTGTCCAACGCATGTACATAAATCGTACCACTATGAGATAATGCAACTGAACCACTGGGAGCAATCTCTTGGCTTGGGGGAGATAAGATCTCCTCTCATCGTTTTCTTCCCAAGGAGTGTGTGTGTCCCTCTCCGGGCAACCGGATGTTCCACATACTAAAATCCCAACAATTCGAGCTCTCCAGTGTGTGAATCATGAACCAGACTACAAACATGGGAGAATTCAGAGTTGACACGCACACGTTTGCGGAATGAAATCTAGTACTAGCACGGTGCCGACTGTCGAAGTTCGCAAAGAGGAAAGAAACTAGCCTGGACATGCATGCATGCATGCACGGTATGCTTCCTTTATACTCCCTCCGTTCCTAAATATAAGATGTTTTAAAATGAATCTTGCACTAAAACAAGTCTAGATACGGATGGAAAGAGAAATGCTAAAACATCTTATGTTGTGGAACGGAGGGAGTACATAAAATTAACAAGACACTTTGGAAAAGCAACAAAAATAATGCCCTCTTCACTAAAAACGAGTAAACATGGTGCATGTACGTGGCTGCTGAATTTTGTGATGTTTTCGATGCATCCAATTAGTACTCTACCACCGTGTGAGATTCATGCAACGGAGCCGCGAGGGCTGCGAACAATCTCTCGGCCTCTGGGAGGATTAGATCCTCTTGTCACCACCTTCGATTTTCGTCCCTGGTTATGCTTGTCCCTTACTGCTGGTACTTAACAAAACATCTCCGGCCCTTGAGAACCAGGGGGCAAGTGTTGGTTGTTCATGCACCTCTGAATCCTCGAGACTGGAAGACAAACAATGGATTCATCGATGGAAAATGGAACATTCCGATGCACATATGGAAGCGAGCTGCTCTTGGTTCAAGCTAGTAGTTGCAGCCGCCGTGCGTGTCCTCCGGCCGCTGCCAGGAATCAGAGGCGCAACGGCGAGGCCACAGAGTGTCAAACGCATCGAGATCCCCGGCGTTTCGGTCTCCTTGCCGCGCACACGTACGCGCGCTGATAGTAACTCGATGCGAACTCTGCATCTGGGCACTGCAGTGTTGCATCAGCTTGTCAGTTATTTTGGGCAGCACACAACTCTTCGGGTTGCTCTTCCGTTTTTTTTGACTGGGACGTTCATCGGCATCATCGCTATGTAGACTAACGGTGGTACTCGATCGACGAAAGGAATGCGGTATTGCCATTGGTAAATGTGAGGAATAACGCATCGCCATGATCAGCCTGACCGAGTACTGGAGAGAGTAGGATAGCATTGGTCCATTCCATAATCACTGCGTTGTAAAATCTGCAGCCGCAATCACAGCAAGCTCCCCGCTGACCGGATTGCATTCCGGCAGAGTTAGGCCGAGGAAGGTAAAGGAGGATTGAGCGAGTGCGATGCGTGGACACTGGATAAAGCAAAGCGAGGGGGAAACAAAAGCTTTTGAAAAACTCTTTCCCGTCGCCGTCGTCAAAGCTTTGGTCGTCGCATGGGCATGGCACCCACCCCTACAAACTCTTTTGGACGAGACGATACGAGGCATGGTGAACGAAAGGGACCCAATGTCCATGTGGCAGCAAGAGATAGAAGAAGAAAAGGCAAGTCACGGGGACGACGGAGAGCATGCAGGCAAAAGCAAAAGGCTCGAAGACGCAAAGACAAAAGTGTAGCATAAAATGCCTTCTTTTCTAGACCCAACGACGCAAAGACAAAAGAGCATGGATAGATATTCTTCTTTATCACGGCACGCCCTCGCCAGCTTCCACGGAGGACTGCTGTCTGGCCATCGGTAAATGGGAAGGCCATAGTGATCTGAACTCCGAGGCCTGACTGATTGACTGAGTACTGGAGTAGTCTGTACTGGGAAGCATTGGTCCATTCCACAATCACTACGCTGCACTGTAAAATTCTGCAGCCGCAAAATGATTGACGGGACACCGGTTGTTAGCGCTTCACGCCGTGGCTTCCTTTTCCGGCAGAATTAGGCCGAGGTAAAGCAAAGAGCTTTTGGGAAACGAGAGCTTTCCGGCCCGTCGTCAAAGCCAAGCAGCTTGCTCGGGTCGTCGCATGGCCATGGCACGCACCCAGCCTTTTCTCGTCTTTTGCCTGAGACGAGACGAGACGATGGCGAGAGGTAAACGGAACAGGAGCCACGGAGGCCAGAGCAAAGGCTGCATGCAGCTAGCGGTGAGCCGAAAGAAATTGTTGCGGTGCGGTTCACGAGGCCGTGCCTCTCAGGCTCAGCTGAATCTCACGCGCGCGCCGGTCTTTTGTGTCTTCTCTTCTCCTGTTCGCTCGCTCGCCGCCGGACGGACCGGGGCCGGGGCACCGTGCTTTTCCTCACTTCCGCCCTCGTCGCCATCATGGCGCTTCCTTGCCCCGGGCTTTTCCCCGCTATCCACGAACGAACGTACGGCTCGTCAGCTTTGCGGATAGAAAAGCCGTGAGACGAGGCTAATTAACATTGATTCAGATGCCTACATGAACCTAGCTTCAGACTAGTATCGATACATTATCTTGGAGGAGTACTATGATGTTCCTTTTTAGATAAAAATAGTACTATGATGATCTCGCAACTAAACATGGCAGAATGCACATATGGTGAAAACACTTGAATCCTCAAATGCCAAGAATGTACTAGTATTTCGTAGGCGTCACAAATTACAAAGTCACATGTACATACATACATACATACGCACAAAGAAGTAAGCACACGAAAGCCACAGCACAAAGGTAAGGAGAAATGAGGAGCAAAAGAAGAAGAAAAAGGACGAAACTACAATCCACGCTCTTGTACATGAGAGATTGTGACTGACTGACTGATTGGGGGGGTAAAGAAAGCCTAAAAAGAGCTCTTTTCCCACGCTAGTTCCAACTAACCAAAAACCTTTAATCTAAAACACGCACACTCAACACACAAAAACAAACACTAATGACAGATCTCCAGAGCTTAACCGCCGCGTGTTCTTGGCGCTTTGATGATCTCGACGTAGTACTAGTTTAGAATCCTTCCTCTGCTTTCTTCTTTGCTGAAGTTCAGCGGGAAGCTTCCACGTTCTGAGTCGAGGAGGGGGATGGTAGCCATGATTAGCTATGAAGCAGCTTCACATTTCCCCGGGTCGCTCCTCGACCGTAGCAGCGGCGAGTCGCACTCTGACACGGAAGCTCGGTGGAGCGACTCCTTGCAGTGCGCGATGGCACCGGCAATGCCGTCCTGCTTCTCCACGGCCGAGTCGTCCTCCTCGCGGCGTGACGCTGGCGCCGACCGGCACTTGCGCAGGCGACGGAGCCTTCTCGCGTCTGCCGCGCGGGGGCTCGCGCTCGCGGCCGTGCGGATTCGGCGCGAGATCTTCGCCAGGCACCTCCGGATCACGTCCCTGGACGGCGCGCGCCTGCAGGTTTGATGTACGTCGTCTTCCGTCGCGCGGGGCGGCGAGTCCATGAGCAGCCGGAGCGACCGCGCGCTGCTGCTAGAGCTCCGGGCGAAGCTGCGGCGGCCGCCGGAGCTGCTCCGGCCGAAGCTGGGGCGGCCGTAGAGCGGCGCGGCCTTCCTGGCCCCGAAGCTGAGCGTGCGCAGGGTGCCGATGCCGCGCTTGCGGTCGCCGCCCCGCTGCGACGGCAAGCTGTTGGCCCTGGTCGGCGGCTCCGAGGCGCAGAACTTGCCGGAGAAGAGGGGCGAGGTTGCGGAGCGCAGGGAGATGACGAAGTCGAGCTCGTCGTCGTCGTCATCGGAGTCGGAGCCCGAGAGGCTGCCGGAGGTGTAGGAGGAGGCGCGGACGGAGCAGGAGGAGAAGTCGAGGTCGAAGAAGGGCCCCTCGTCGGAGTCCCGGCACTCGGAAGCCGGAGAGGACGCGGCGGCGCGCCTGGCCGCCAGGAGGTGGAGGATCCGCATTTGAGGCGACGCGTGCGTGGCGCCTGGCAGTGGCAGGGGAGGCTGCGCCGTGCGGGCGCGGCGACGGGGATGTGTGGGCGGGCGGGCGGTGGCTCTGGGTGGGTGTGGGGGAACGGGTGGCTTTTAAGCTGGTTCAAAAGGAGGGAGCCGGGCGCGAAAAGTGAGGAATTATCTTTCGTAATGTATTTCCCGTTGTGTTTGTGGTGCTCGCCGGCGGGTGGGTGCGCCGTGCGAGGGAAATGTTGGGGGCGGCGGGAGAAAATGTGGAGTGCGTGGCGTGGCCTGATATACCGGCAGCAACCCACCACGGCAACCTGCACCTGACACCAAACACACATCCATTCAGTTCAGAATAGTGTCCATTAATCTTAATAAATTACATAACACATCTACTTCAGTACACCCTCTTCCCCAAACTCAAACATGACAATGGATGTGATTAATTCGTACCCTTTCGTAACAAAGGGCATGATAATCTGTATACCTAATTAAATAAGGATTAATTGAGTCGTATTTCTCCCTGTACAGCTCAATTGGGTGTGTACGCATCTATGCACGTACGGAATTTCGTGAGTCCTGGTTGTCCTGCCTTCCTCAACGACGAGCGGTGCTAGCCCGGTTGGAGCGACGGCGACAGGTGGCGGAAGGAGCAACAGCGACCGGTGCTGGCTAGGGGCGCTCGGCGCGACAGCGACCACGGCTGGAACGAGCAACACCCCGAGTAGGAGGTCGCCGACATGCTCGGCGGCGACGGCTAGGGTTGCCAACCTAGACGGTCCGCCCACAGGGCAACCAGCTCCTGGTTCCATGAGCTGCTGCTCCCGATTGTGGCCTCCATGGTGTCGGATCGGCTTGGCCGGACCACACGCATGTGGCGATGTTCAAATTGCGGGACGAGGCGACGAACATGGCCTTGCTTTAGTCGACCCTCGTTTGTGGTCGTTCAATTTATACTGTGATTTATGCGATGGGCCAATTGTCCCTAGGATGCTACTTTAGACATCAAATTGGCCTGCTCTTGTGTATTAGCCCAAGACCGACTATAGACCATACGCACCTGAGCTTATTTCAACGCAAGCGAACCAGATTCTTATAGAGATCAAGATAAAGTAGGACATGAACGAATTGGAATGCGATGGCGGAGGAGCCTCTCCCCCCAAAGAAACGAGTCAGGCGATGTGGCAGCGGAGCTTCTCACCCCAACTTGATCGTGTGCAACAACGCCTCGCCTAGCCTCTATATCGTGCGGTGGCATCTCTCCCCACACCCCAACCTCGTGTAGTGTCGCGCTCAAGTTCATTTTCTGGTGCATCGGGACGAGGAAAGGGAAGCAGTGAAAAGTCGGTGTCTGGTGATACTTCGTCGCCCCTATTTCCAGATCAAAGTTCCAAAGGCCTAGGCAACCTTTTCATGAACCAAACCAAACAATAAGAGAGGACTCATGGCTTTGCACCTTAGATCTTACACAAGGTTAGAGCAAGCAAGAGGAGCACATAAATGTAACAAAACGATCCTAAAAACGCTACTAGCCATAGTTTGACTTATACCAAGCCCATTATCCAACTAATTTTGGTTGGATATTTGATTGAACATAAATAGAGGCTCAAGCAAGCAAGCAAGTATCGATTGAACAATGTTTAGGCCTCACCTAGGACCGGTCCCATGAAAACTTGGGCTAGGTGAAAATTAAAATAATATAGTTTGTACCAAACTTTTATACTCTCTACCATGTATTTTAGCATCTTACATAATTACAAGTATATTTTTTCTATTTGATGGCGACATTCAACTACTGAACTGGCAATATTACTTAAATTTTAGTTAGTGTGTTTATTATTTATACTAAATATCATTTAAATATATAAAACATATTTTTATAATATTGCTAAATTTTAGTTAGTGTGTTTTTTATTTATACGTATTAATGGTAAGTATCTGTAAAAGCACAATGTAACAAATATCTTATAGATGTTAGAGAGAATTCATTATTTGACACTAACTAAAATTAGTTCCTTATTTAGCCCTCAAAAACTTTTTCATCCCTATATGACACTAGGTGTAAATTTCTTTCCTTACATGGCACTCTGGTACATTTTGAGCATTAACGGTGTTAACGAGGACCTAAGAAGATGTCTTTTTCTCTATTTGATTAGGTGACTATTTAACAAATGCAACAATAGTAGATGATATATCTGGTCATCGTCAGAGACTCCCATATATTTCTTTTTAGAAAACAGTCCTTCAATTTTACACTGTTATGGTGCTACAAGCTCGGAATAAAAATATCTTAATCTAATTGTAGGTTCCCAACCATCTTGTAACTCTCTATGGATAGAAGATTCAAGTTCTAATTTTTCTCCCTGGTATCAATAAGAGTTTTAGTAATGTGTTTAGTAAAAGCCATCCTTAGTTGGAGATTTGGCAAAAAAAATAGCAACTTAATGACTTTAATAACGTGACAAGAGTAAAAATCAAGATCATTATAACCAAAAAGAGTGGGAGAATTTTCATCTAAAATTTTGTCACCCTTAAAACCACTTTCAGAATTTTTAACAGATTGAACACTCTCTAAATTTTTGGGGCATAGTATCTTTAGCATGTTTAGGTCATTTAATAACCTGTAGAAGACTCGAACTACTCAAAATTTTAAAATCTTCAGACACTTGAACATAGCAAATTTCAGTAGTGTTACGTGTAGCGTAAATTTCAGCTTCACAAGCTTCTCTGTAGCGTAAATTTCAGATTTAAAAAAAAAAAAGCTTCTCTGGGCCATCTAACTTTTAGGTTTGCCATTACCATATCGGTGTTATCAAGAGTAAATTGTATAGCTTTTAACGTGCTCGGAAAGTGGGGAATTATTTTTTCTGACTGATGTATTTCCCATTGTGTTTGTGGTGCGTGTGGTCTGTGGTGCCAGGGAAATGTTGGGGGCGGCGGGAGTTACCGGCAGCAACTCACCACGGGACATGCCTGCATCTAGATCAGACAGCTACTGAAACAAACACGCATCCATTCAGTCTAGGAAAATGTCCAATGACCTGGAGCATGCAACCAGAAACCGTTTGTCCCCAAGAAGAACGAATTCAGAGGGTCAGTGTGATAATGAAAAGAGTCTTTCCTCGTTGGCAGCGAAAGCTAGCCGCTCAATTCTCTAGGCGACGGAAGAGATCGTTCAGCGGCAGTCAACAATCGAGTATTCGAGTGGATACCGTGAGGAAGGATTTGCAGAAACTGCTGCACTTGAGGAGTCGTCTTGAGTACTATGAACTGCAGAAACTGATGCACTCGATGGATGAGTCAAGTCCATGTCTCGCGCTCTCAATCTACAGCTTTGCTCGAACGGGGTCCGGTACAGTCTGTGCTCCATCTTCTTCTTCTTCAGTTCCAGGTCCAACTGCACCAACGGTGCGGCCATGGAGCTCAGTCTTCAACGCAGCAATCATTTGGGGCTGGATCGACGATCAAGAATTCAAGACCAGATTTCCATCAGCTTTTGAAGAGGCGCCGCGTGCTGATTTAGCAGTTCTTGGTCGATTTAGGTGCTCTGTCGGCAGGTGCATTTGCTTCTTTGAATGGTCGTTTCTGACATGATCGACAGGCCGCATGCATGAATATTCTCTCTACAGAGTACCGACCTAGAGGACACACCTAGACCTAGTCCCGTCGTTTCATGAAAGACACGGAGGCACGATTGATTTGACGGTACGTACTGAGTTCTTGTTTGTTTGGCAGCCGTTCGTGCCGTCCCTGTCGTACGTACGAGCCATGAGTCCATGACCGAACGCACGAACAAGGCGCGCGTACCACGGACCAGTGTCTGAAACTTTGGTACATCGTTTCCACGCGACAGTCGGTGAGCAGGGGTGAGGCGTCCCCCAAACGGACGGCTTGATGATGTCACTTTTTCTTTGCATTTTGACCTTTTTTTTTGTAATACTAGCAAATGTGCCCGTGCGTTGCAACGGATGAGAAAAACAAATTAAATTTCAGATTAAAAACATTAACGTCAATCCATATTTTGTTTGAAATTCCGTCGACTCGTTTACGATACTCCAATTTCTCCCCTTTTCCATTATCTCCTCCAATAAAGCACAAGTGGCGGCGCGGTCCAACGAAATCATCATACTTGATTCCCTATATGTCAATTAATTTGGAAAGCCTCTCCAAAAATAAAATTGTTTCTTCGATCTCCACTTTTATTTTAATGGACTCTCGAGTTATCACTCTTCGTTGAATTTCATCAATCTCTATTTATTGATTTATTGCAACTATCAAAACGACACAACACAACTTTTTACATACACAATATATTTCATACAATTGATTAAAGTACATTTCTTAATAATTTCGATTTTTTTAATTTGATCTACTTTTAATTCTAATATTTTTTTATCTACTGTTTTATAGCACTCCATTTCATATACTCCCTCCGATGCATAAAAAATGTAGCTCATTTTATATACTAAGTTAGTACAAACTTTATAGTAAGTGGGCGACACTTTTTATGAATCAGAGGGAGTATTATTATTTAATATACTATTTCAATGTATTTATTAATTTAATATACTTGTATAGCATGTATGCATGCTAGTGAGGACATCTTAGCTGTCAAAAAAATTGAGGACATCTCATAAGCATGTGATTCTATATATATGTTTTTTTTACTAATCCTATATACGTATTTTATAGATATTTTTTCTATTATGTAAAAAAAAAAAATCTTTATTTGTGCCGGTATTTATCTTGCTACAAGTTGATTTTTAATTAAATCTTTAGATCGTCAAGAATTTCATACCTGTAAATCATACTTCTGCTGCAATGAGTAAGAATAAATTGTAGCTTGGTTTTTTCTTCCAATTCAGGACGGAAACACTGGAAGCCATCTCATCGACAGGTTGGTCCGAGATGGATGTTGCTGAATCGATCCATCCGCTGGTGTGGTGCAGGTGGCCTTCCCACGTGCGTGCTCCTACAAACTCAGGATTGTGTCCGACGAACTCAGGAAGTCAGTATTGGCGGATGGTTCCGGCCGGCTGGCGAGATATGGAGCAGCAGTTGACGACCTCCGCTCCGAATGGATCTAGATGGCCTCCGACGAGGACGCGACCGCGTCGATTCGTGGCACCACCTTGAGTAGGAGTGTTGCGCGTGTTGCCGAAGGGCGTCGCCGCGAACGTCGCCATCTACGCCTCGGGCTGGCGTGTTGCAGAGCACTCCAGCACCGGCTGTGGGCCGATGCGTCGCAGAGCGTCTTGGACGCCGCCGTAGGTCGGCGTCTTCGCCGCGAGCGTTGGTATCGACCGACTCCGTGGTGGCGGCTGGGCACGGCGGCACCCATCGTGGTCGTATTGTTCTTCCGTTCTTCTGTCTATTATTCGATTTGGTCGTCAATTTGTACCGAAGGACATTGTAGGTAGCCGTAATGATTGGGAATCGGTTTCCTTCTATCTCGCGTCGCATCGGGATAAACTAATTTGGGCCAGACCCGGGATGGAAGACGGAACAACATGAGGGGGAGGATTTGGTGGGAGGGGAAAACTGTAAAAACTATGACGGACCGACCAAAGAAGCCTTACCGACCAAAGAAGGCTTATTGCTTTTATTATTAGGTATAGATATTGATTTTTTTATTGCTATTTATTACTAGCACAAATATATTTTTTCTAATACAATCTTTTATTGTTAATTCCTCCAAATTATATATAACATCAGGATTTCGCACCTCAACATTGCGTGGGCCAGCCTGAGGCATTCCGTCAAACACGTTGCAGGCATCCTTAACATCGACAACATCATTGGGCAGTTCGGCAGCCACCCTCATCGGCACGGTCGCAAGACGTGACTAGCACATGACCGCATGTCGGAACACCGATGAGTCGTTGTAGGCATACTCGTTGACGTCGAGATCGAGACCTTGGCTACCATGTCGGGCATGGACGGAAGAAAACGTTGTGGTCGGGTGGCTCGTTGATAATGAGAAGAGAGTCTCCTTCCCGTTGGCAGAGAAAACGAGCAGCCCAATTCTCTAGATAGGCTGGGACAACGATTTGGTTACCAAATTGAAAAAAATCTCGGGAGGGGGGGCAGCGAGATTTCCGGTAACCACGGTTATCGAAAAATTACCGGTCGGTTACCGGACGAGATTATCAGACAAAACTTAAAATTCAAACATAAAACGTTAAAATAATTTAAAATTAGATTTAAAAAATAAAAATCCGGATCAAAATCAAACGGATCGAGATTTTTCGACCGATAATCTCATTTACCGGAAGAACCAAAAAATCCAGTAACCGTGATATTTTGACCGGTAACCAAATCCCTGGGCAGGGAAGAGATAGCAGCCAGCAATCGAGTGGATGAACACGGTGAGGAAGGATTGAAGAGGCTGTTGCAACTTGAGGAGTCATGAGTACTCTGAACTGCAGAAACTGATGCACTTGATGGATGAGTCAAGTCCATGTCTCGCGCTTTCAATTTGCAGCTTTGCTCGAAAGGGGTCCGGACGTCCGGTGCAGTTCTGTGCTACATCTTCTTCTTCGGTACTCGGCCGCCAACAGTGTTGCCAAGCTCAGTCTTCAACGCCGCAATCATTTGGGCTGAAAATCAAGGATTCAGAGCAAGACCAGTCATAGGATGATTTCTACTCCGTACCAGCTTTCGAGGCGCATGCTGCACCTCCGGCGATTCAATCAAGCTGTTCAGCTGCTGGACCTGTTTCTGCCTCATGAGCGATCGATCGTTGTGACACATGAATATTCGCCAATTTTGACATATCTAACCCTTTTGTAAAAGTTAAGACTGAAGTAGACTTTTCTGAAAAAAAAATCCAGATCTGACCCATTTAGGTACTGCCAAACACTCTGGCGGTAGAGTTGCACGTGGTACCGCCACATGTTCTGGCGGTAGTCCTGTGCATGGTACCGCCCCGGCGGTAGGATTAGGCTAGGTACCGCCAAAACGATATTTATGTTACCACGTCTAATTGTACCGCCGGTATGTTGAGCGGTAGTAAAAAGGGTTAAATCCGACTAATTTTTTTAAAAAGGTTTATTTTGAGTTCAAGTTTTCGAAAGGGTTAGATTTGGTTCACTGGCCTGAATATTCTGCAAACACTGGTGTGTGTCGTGTGTGCATATGTGTTGGAAGAGTCCAGTTGAGCAGGCTGGAAAAAACCGAGGACACACGCGTAGTACTTGTTTCTTCTGTGCCGTGAATATTCAGAGACATGATCGTGCCGTCCCTGTCGTCCGTCACCGCCGGTACGACGGGTACAGATATTTGACTGCCGTTGCACCGTGTACATCTCTCTCAGTCACGTACAATAGTGCACACTGGTACATGTACATCTCTATCAGTCACGTACATAGTACGAGCCATGACCAAACGCGCGACCAAGGCGCGCGTGATGGCTCGTTTCACGCGACACTAGTAGTTATGCACGTGCAACCGCACAAACCAACTATATTGAAATGTATGCTTTATGCAATGAATTTATGAGATGCGAATAAATTCATCGTTAACCTTTTGTCAGGACCTTCCTTTTGCACAGTCCTTGTTTTGCAATTCTTTAAAAGGTGGTTGTTTGCAGCGGGAAATCCAGCAATGATTCGATTTGAAGAAACAAAAAGAACGCGATGAGATTAAACGTTGAGGACCACATTACAGAGCAGGCACATAAAAATGCCTCCAGTATGCATTTGATCAAGTCAAATGTCATCAGTGCACTTGTTCATGTGGCTGCTTTGAAGAGGATCACACTGATTTCACGTATAGTAATAATTCTGTTTTTAAATTGACTACAAATGTGGCTGACAATGAGAGAACAAAATCTTGTAGTTGCTGAGTATAAGCTTCTTGTCATTTTTTTCACATACCACATTCATTAAGAGTGTCCAATTCACTTACGATATTTAGCATGTCTTCGGACCCAAAAACAAATTAAGACCTGAAGAAAAGGGGAAAGAAAGATACATGTCAAAGTGAAGAACACATGTGAATGTATGACAGATTTCAGAACAATTTTAAAGAACAATTGCACAAATTAGAGTAGCTAGCGATGGCAGTTGTTTATATCTCATGATGCCAAAACATGTGGAAATCGATGGTGTACCATGGTCACCACATATGTGAACTTTTTGTGAGAATCTAGAGGGGAAAAAATCTACCAAATAATGAGTTGCACAGGAACACATAATTTGTTGTGCAGCTACAATGAGAAATTTCATGAATAAATATAGGTTAGTATACGGGGACTATATAGAGAGAACTTGGCTGGGAAATTCAATATGGTGCCCAGGCTCACCTGCTCCCAATTTTTTCGGGAGCAAAAAAAAATTGAAAACTTTACAAAAAAAATGCGAAAAAAATCATGCACGTACCTGACCATGGTCTGCATCACCATGAAAAATTTCGCACCGAAATTTCATCGTATGCGCCCTGGACGAAAATGACAAATTTCTGACAAGAAATTCAAAATTTCGGATCTCACATGCTGTCAGAAATTTGTCATTTTCACCCAGGGCGCATACGATGACATTTCGGTGCGAAATTTTTCACGGCGATGCGGACCATGGTCAGGTACGTGCATGATTTTTTTCACATTTGTTTGCAAAGTTTTTGATTTTTTACATTTTTTCGAAAAGTACCGGGAGCATGTGAGCCCGGGCTCACAAACGCCACTCCCGAACTTGGCATACCTAGTTGCTATGTTTTACAACCGTGTACTGAGTTGCTTTGTATGACAATAAATAGCAAAACTGGACGTTGAGAAACCTGGGAAGAAATAACCTCTGACATGAGTTGTTGACCCATTGTATCGTGTGCAATATACATGTGTGCTACTCTTTGTTAACTCAATCAAGTTGATCTTCAGATTGGAGTGTGCATGTGTTGACTAAAGCCAAACCATAATCAAGAGAAAGAAAAAGTATGTACAAACTCGGTATCAGGCTTTATTGGATCACCAAGATCATGTAAAGGGCTTTGTGAAATTGTAGAAGTATCAAGGTAAAAACAAATCTGTAGTTCTATACCATCCGACAGTAAAGACGTGTTGATAATCATCAAGCACTAAAAATTCAATACGACGGAAGGTGAAACTGTAATAAGATAATAAAGTAGCAATATGTAAGTATTAAATACTGAATAGTACCATTCTTTTCTTGCTAACCTGTGCTGCTGGAAGCAAGATAGAACACAAACACACTTCATCTGTTGCCTGGCTTATGGAGTCATGGAATGGAGGCACCCGTAATGAAAACACACCTTGGGATCGGAGAATTAACACCGCAAGTAGCAGTAAACTCATTACATTTTATTTGAGTAACACCTAATTACCCTTGTGATTTTTAACGAATCTCCCTTTCATGTTTTATTTTCCACTAGTGGAGACTGGACCTATTGTCCCGGGCCGTGAGGGCCTTTTATCGCGGTTGGCCAACCGCGACAGCGGAGGCGGGACTAATGGTCCAACCATTAGTCGCGGACCTGTCACCAGCCGGGACAAATGGTCCTCATCCTGGGCGTGCTAGGGGCAGAACCTTTAGTCGCGGTTCGTATAACGGGCCGCGACTAATGGTTATCTGCCGCGGCAGAAATTTGGGCACTTTCTGTGCCGCGGCAGAGAATTCATTTTGTTTTATTTTATTCATTTATTTTCTTCATTTCAAAATAGTTTTCGTATATTTCTACGCTACCACATACCGTACACGATCGAGCATACAAATATATACAACTTTGATAGTTACATGGAGATCACAATTACCGGGACTAAGCCCGTCTATTCGATTACACGGCCTGGCATCATCGGTTGCGCCTATTGTTCACACTAAATTCTCCGGCGTCGTCTACCATCTCTTTTAGCAAAAATCCCGCCAGTTCCTCTGCAATTGCTATTACGCGTTGCTCCGGTAGGACCTCAAACTATATAAGAAAGGGAGATCAATATGAACATCACTCATGATAACAAAAAGTGAGGTAATAAAATAATGTTTTGAACGTATTTCTTACGTCGACTCTATAATCTTTGTGCTCAGTGGTAAACGTGCGAATAAACTCGTAAACATAGTATCCACATAGATGCGTCCCCGATGGCTGCCTCGCGCACTTTATGAGAATAGAATTCAATCAAAATAATAATCTAGCATCAAAATAATAACTATATTGAAACTAGAAGTAAAGAGATGTGCGGTAATATCTCGTACTACTTACCGAGACCGGAGTAAACGTCAGCTTCTCACTAAAGGAACCCTTCACCACACTCTTGAATCGGTTCCAAATCCTGCCCGGCAAAGAAAATGAATTAATGAATGAGTTAATTCATTACCTGATATCTCATGAAATCAACGAAAGAGACCGATATAGCGCGAATAGTACCTCTGGAGCATGTCCTGCATGTTGCGGAACTCTTCCAGGTTTCTCTTTAATGGGTCCATGACATCAACTATTCCCTTATCAACTCGTATGTCTAGCAGAATTCAGTGAAAGCTGCACCCGTTTATATATACGTCAGTAACTCATTAATTACACTTAACATCGAGTAAGTAAAAATTAGTGTGTACAAGGCAGTAACACTCTTACTCGAAGTTGTAAGGAAACAATATGTGGTCATAGTAATGTTGCTCCGTTAGAAACCTTAGAAGGTTTCCCGCCGTCTCGTCGGGTTTCGTCGTTAGCGTTTCTATATGTACTTTATCTGGGTCAATGAACCCAACACTATAGACCTTTCTTTTACAAGACAGCATCTTCATTCTGCATAATATAGAGTACAAAAGGATATATATAATGAGAATAATTACAAATGCAATGAACTGAACAAGTTATATGTAGACAATGAATTCAACAACTTACAGACAATAGCAACTCATGAGAGATTTGTCGAGGGCGTCCAAATTGAATAATTGGAAGAGTTCTGAAAAGTCAACATGGACCTCTTCGGCTCGGAAGAAGTACTCTGCTGGGACTTTCGCCACGATCATTATTCTGTCCCGCTTTACCACTCTCAAGTACCATTGATGCAAATTTCGCATTTGTGTTGGCAGTTGTTTCAACTTCTGTTCGCTGACCAAAGGCTTCCCTGGGACATATGTAGGGGCTACATCAGCCATGGGTAACTTGTCGTCTTGGGAACCTAACAGTTCAGCAACAGTCACAGCCATAGCGGCCGCCAACTTTGCAGCTTCTACCAAATCCTCCTGCTGTGCCTGAGGAACGTCTCTGGATAACACTTTGAGGGGTGGGATCGATTGTTTGGCCTGTTCTCCGAGCTGGGGAACGTCCCTTCATTTCCCGCTTGCACTTTTACTTGCTTTGCTCCCGCTTGCACTTTCACTTGATTTCCTCGTCAGTACGATCGTAAGTTCTGATGGGAAGATTCTTATGAGGTACTCTTGGGAGGGGCGACCTTTTTCGTTTTGGGCTACTGCGTCATTTAGTACTCAGCGACGAAGCACGCTTCCTCTTATTGTCCTTAGCTGGCAAAGGCGGCGGCGAAGACGGCCGGCCCAAGTCCGGCGGCGGAGATCGAGATGGACTCGCGTTGTGTTGATCATAGTCTTGGGGTGGGCTTCTTGTAGGTGATGGTGACCTGCGACGACTCGGAGGCGGTGTTGGACTTGGCGCCGAGCCTAGAAGCTTGATGTTGTTCTTGTCCCATAGAATGATACCACCTAGTACTTCTCCGAGTGTCTTCTCACCTTCAGGTCCATGGATGTCAAGCTCCATTGAGTCAAACCCCTTTACGATTTCATCCACCCCGACTTTAGCATAGCCAGCTGGAATCTCACGGCCATGCCAACATGCCTCAGGTGGACAAGGTAAAGCAGTTCCGACCGCCACCTTCAGGGATATGTTCTTCACCTTCTGATGGATCTCACAAGGTATCTGCTCCTTGATTCCATCCACGGGGTAGCCGGGACCGCCATCTATCATCCGTGCACCGTCAGACGGGACCTCCGATTCAGCCACGCTGCTTCTCCGCAGAGATGGGCCGGCGGTAATATCGAGTGCAGGATCTTGCAGGCGCTCTCCTCTAAGTTCGTCAATCTGCTGCTGCTGCTTGTCAATTCTTACTAGCAAATGGTTGAACTTGTCTTCCTCCTCCTCCTCCCGTCGCTTCTTTGCTCTCGATCGGCTTCTATAAGTATCTTTGTCTTTGGGAAACCCAATCTCCCAGGGATAACTAGGGCCAAAGCCTCGTGTTCGTCCTCCTTTTTCTGGATTCCCGAGGACCTTTGTCAGCAAGTCTTTCTCTCTATCAGCACGGAACTTTGTTTTCCCCTCTTTAATTTCTTTCACCACTTTCAGCCATGTCTCCCTGGGTACCCTTATCCCCTCACTGCAAATAAGATCCCCTGTCTCCATGTCATACTCACTCCCATGCGCAAGGAAAAAATTCCGTGCCCTCTGTTCCCATTCGTCGCGAATTGGTTCTGGAACGATCCCTTTAGCAAGCAGCGCTTCCTCTACTTTATCCCACTTTGGCATGGCAGTCGCGTAGCCCCCTGTCCCGAGCTTATGGTGATATTTCTTTTTCGCAGCATTTGTCTTGGCTCGTGTTGACTTTTCCGTAGCATCTTCTGACTTCTTGTACTTCACAAATGCATCCCAGTAAGCCTTCTGCTTCACTAGATAGCCCTCGAATTTTGGAGCACTATTGGTCTTCTGATACTCTTGCCATAATGTTTTCTTCCACTGCCGGAATAGTTCGGCCATCTTCTTAAGAGTGAACACCTTGACTTTGCCCCTCAATGCAGCTGTGTCGTCCTCTTCCTCACATTCTGGGAGGGTGAAATGTGCCATGAGGTCATTCCAAAGACCATCTTTGTACCTTTCGGCGACATACTCATTATCTTCCACCCCTTTGGGCTTATTCCACTCTCGAACGGTGATGGGGACGCGATCCCTAACCATAACTCCGCATTGTTTTACAAATTTCTTTGCAACCTTTATGGGTTCCAACGGTTCGCCCACTGGTGATATCTTCGTAATTGTATAATGCGCAGATGCGGCCAACTTTTTGGCCGGGCCTCGTTTGGAACATTTGCTCGATGTGGAGGCCTAAGAGAAGAAACATTCGTCAATTCATATATATACAACTCAATTAATGCATCTACTGACCATCGGACTTCATATATATACCTTGCCGGACTTCGTTAAGGGTCCATCATCGGAGCCGTCGCCTTCTCCATCATCAGAGGCGTCGGCTTCCCCCTCATTTTGGTCGACCTCTTCACCCTCACCGGATGGGTTCAGATACATCGAGGGAGATTCGGGTGGATCAGCACCGGTGGCGTTGTGGATTATGTCCTCGAGAATTTCTTCTTGTCTTAGGTCTCTGCGGATCGGACTAGGTGGATCCATAGTTTTCTGCAAAATACACACAATATCATTATCTCATACAATATTGCTACTAGTACATAAAAATACTACTAAAATAATACTACATACAAATAGTACATAGCTCACAAATAATATCACAAATACATCTAGAATAATCCAGTTACATAGCTCGGGTCCATTATTTTTTAAACATAAAACATCGTCAATAATATCACTAATACATAGCTCACAGGGTCATAGCTCACATGGATTTAAGTTAGCAAAATTTCACCTAGTCCGATCCGCGGGGTGCTGCGCTTAGCAAAATTTCTAAAGTACCAATTTAACTTAGCAAAATTGTAAAGTACCAATTTAACTTAGCAAAATTTCTATTTCTACACTAAAAAAGTAATACGAATTTAAGTTAGCAAAATTTCTAAAGTACCAATTTAACTTAGCAAAATTTCTAAAGTACCAATTTAAATTAGAAAAATTTGTAAAATACCAATCTAACTAATCTAAAATTTAACCTAAAATTAAACTACCCTAAAAATCTACCTAAAATTAAACTACCCTAAAATTAGCAAAATTTGTAAATACCAATCTAACTAATCTAAAATTTAACCTAAAATTAAAATACCCTAAAAATCTACCTAAAATTAGAGGAAGACTCAGGCGGAGGACATACGGCGGCAGGCTCGGGCGCGGAGGAAGGCTTGACCGGCGGGCGTGGAGGACGGCGGGCCCAGGCGGCGGAGGAGGCGACGGCGGCGGGCGCGGAGGACGGCGGGCTCGGGCGGCGGAGGAGGCGATGGTGACGAGCGCGGAGAGGAAGGCTCGGGCGGCGGTAGCTCGGGCGACGGGCGCGTGGCGGCGGAGGCGAAGGGCGCGCGGCGGAGGAGAGAGGTGGGCGTGGCGGAGGAGAGCGGCCGGCGGCAGGAGGCGACGGTGGCGGTGGAAAATTTCGGCAGCCTGACAGCGCTATGTCACAAATGGCCTCCGGTGTCGCGGTCTGAGCCATGCACTGGGAGACGCAGCTTTTTATATACACCCCCCTTTAGTCGCGGGGCGTGGAACCGACCGGGACAAAAGGGGGGACGTTAGTCGCGGGTTGAGCCACACCCCGCGACTAAAGGGGGGGGGGGGGGCGGTTTCAGATCGCGCGCGCATCGCAGGCTTTAGTCGCGGCTGGTGGTACGGGCCGCGACTAATGGGCCCAAAATTTGCGCGCGCTGGGCCAAAAAATGTGCTCCCGCGCTGTTTTCTCTGTTTTTTCAAATACTTACTCACAAATGGATTAACTCTACAAACATTTGAATATTTGAATAAATTTGAGAAAACTTCCAACATGAAAAGTACTTGAATTTGAATAAGTAATCCAAAACCATTTTCTGTTTTATAAAATAATTATTGTAACTCTACAAACTATTAACAATTTTGCCATTTTCAATTAAAAAATGGATTAACTAATATTTTTTTGCATATTTTTGAATCTTGGAGCCAATGACAACAGTGGATCATTTGATAATAAGTAGTTCATCGACCGAATATAAATCATTTATACGGAATGACATAACTGGATAATTTGTCCTAACAATCTTAGTCATACTCCTGCCTAGGACTATAATACTCGTCCTCGTAATCGTCGTCGTCGTCGCTGTCATCGGACGGCGCTCGTGGCTCCCACCTCGACAGGTGAGCACGCCTGGACTGGATCTGAGGGTAGCGCAGGCGGGGGTTATCGTCGGCCGTGATGTAGTTCATAACGCCCTGGAGAGTTCGACCAGCCCACCACAGCTTACGGCCGGCCTCGTTGAAGTCCGAAGGAGGCGGGCCATCCCCCTCGTACATGGCGAGCACCCTCTCACGCCGATTGATGAAGAAGGCGTCCCAAGTCGGGCGGTAGTCGGGATGCCAGCGGGGATCCATCCGCTGCTCCGGCGTGAGCTCGAGGTAGTAGTGGTTCGTGATGGCCGCCCGGCGCGCCACACCATGAGGAACAGGAGGGACCGGCACGCCTCCGGCGCTCAGCATCCAGCCGGCGGGGACGCAGTAGCCGGGCGGGCAGGGGTAGTTCGAGGCGGAAAGCTCCTCCGCCTGACGGTAGCTTAGTACGGTGGAAGCCATGGAAGAGTTTAGATGTGATATGGCAATGGCGGCCAAACCTACATATATATAGTGATATGGCAAGAAGCTAGCACACGGATAGTGTGTTTCCTTCGAGTGCTTGTGAGCCGTTTGATCGGAAGCACACAGATCGTGTGTTTGTTTAGAGCGCTTCTGAGCCGTTAGATCAGAAGCACACGGATCGTGGGGCGTGGCTCAAGCCGCGACTAAAAGCATGTCTTTAGTCACGGGTTGAACCACGCCCCGCGACTAACGGTGGGTGCGGGCGGCGGTTAGGTTTTAGTCGCGGCTTTTGGTACGGGTCGCGGCTTTTGATAGTAACTAGTTCATCGACCGAATACAAATCATTTATACGGAATGACATAACTGGATAATTTGACAATAGCGAGACCCAATATTTTGCATACATATGCATGAATATCACACACATCTCCGGAAGTTGATAGTTTAGGTCGCAAGTTTTCAAAAGCAAGTAGTAACCTAAACTACGATCACAGACAAGAGAACTGCAATGGCGATCACAGACTCTGAAACTAACTTCGACCGGTTACTGAGCCACGGGGTGCTGAGCCGCCGGCGCTACGCATCCAAAGAGAAGGAACCCTCACAGGGTCATAGCTCACGTGAGAAGGAACCCTCTGAAGAAACGACCACCTACTGTCATACTGCCTATCCAATAGATACATGTAGCGATGGACATGCTCATCCTCCTCCCTGATACGGCGACGTACCACCTCCTCGGAGGCCGACTCCCTCTGCACCGAGTGTGGCCCACGCGACTGCCACCACAGAAGATCCGGGTCGACGACGTCACCCAGATTCCTCACCAAGCTGCGCGTCCCGGAAGGTAGCACCTCCCAGTGCCAGCTCGGTGGAGCCCAGTCCCGCACATCGCCCCTCTGGTCCAACATGGACATCGTCGCCGACACCTAAGTCAATGGAAGAGTGATGAGTTGCAGATATGAGTTTAAATGTGATATGACAATGGCGGCCAAGCCTACATATATATGTGATCAGGGCCTTTAGTACCGGTTCGTGTTACCAACCGGGACTAAAGAAGCACACGGATCGTGTGTTTCTTTCAAGCGCTTGTGAGCCGTTGGATCAGGGGTGTGTTTCTTTAGAGCGCTTGTGAGCCGTTGGATCAGAAGCACACGGATCGTGTGTTTCCTTCGAGCGCTTGTGAGCTGTTGGATCAGGGCCTTTAGTACCGGTTCGTGTTACCAACCGGGACTAAAGAAGCACACGGATCGTGTGTTTCTTTCAAGCGCTTGTGAGCCGTTGGATCAGGGGTGTGTTTCTTTAGATCGCTTGTGAGCCGTTGGATCAGAAGCACACGGATCGTGTGTTTCCTTCGAGCGCTTGTGAGCTGTTGGATCAGGGCCTTTAGTACCGGTTCGTGTTACCAACCGGGACTAAAGAAGCACTTGTGAGCTGTTGGATCTGCACTCCCACCTCATCCACAGGTACACCTTCTAATTGCCTATAAATAGCGACGTCCCTGCAGCGAAACGGCACACAACGAGCGTCTACCTTTGCCACCGAACCCAATGGTTGGATTTAGCCTACCCGCTGGCATGTTCCCTAACACAAGCCCTCGGGTAGGTTGAATCCAACCACTGGATTAGGGTGACACAATGATGAATTGCCGAGGAGGTGGGAGTGGTGGTGGTGGAAGTGGTAGCCATGCCCCTCGGTCGGATCCAAGCAGCGGCAAGGCGCTCTGATCATTCAGTTCATCGACCGAATACAAATCAAACGGTTTCACCTGCATACGCCCTACGGTGCATTTGATATGCGGGCACTCTCTAGCCACAGTAGGGTTGTATGCAGGTGATACCGTGTGTTTTGTTCTATCTAGAAATCCTTCAGTTCATCGACCGAATACAAATCATTCAGATTCCATGCATACATCCCGACGGTGCATATAGTCAAAACATACGGTTTGTATTCGCATATAGCCATTATTACAAACCACCAACATCCCTATCTAGTGTTGTGGTTTTCTTCTGCGCCGTAGCCATGGAGCATCTTCATCATTTAACAGGATGCATGGGTCAGTTTTCACTGTGAAGGGCGGAATTTCATGAAACTTATTATAATCTTCTGACATGTCTGTCTTGTCATCCACTCCCACAATGTTTCTTTTCCCTGAAAGAACTATGTGGCGCTTTGGCTCATCGGACGATGTTTTCTTTTGCTGATTTCTTTTTCTCGATTTGGTAGACATGTCCTTCACATAGAAAACCTGAGCCACATCGTTCGCTAGGACGAATGGTTCGTCCATGTATGAAAGCTTTTTGAGATCCACTGTTGTCATGCCGTACTTTTGGTCTACATGTACCCCGCCTCCTGTCAGCTTGACCCATTTACACCGAAACAAAGGGACCT
Organism: Puccinellia tenuiflora; assembly: GCA_012064385.1. Taxonomy (NCBI): domain Eukaryota; kingdom Viridiplantae; phylum Streptophyta; class Magnoliopsida; order Poales; family Poaceae; genus Puccinellia; species Puccinellia tenuiflora. The sequence goes on from QRDG01000002.1 coordinate 398,345, forward strand.
TAAAAGTAGGTCCATAGTCAAGTTCCCATATCTCCTCTATGTATCCATAATATGTGTCCTTCTGCCCATTGTCGTCTGTTGCATCAAAGCGGACACCACTGTTTTGGTTGGTGCTCTTTTTATCTTGGTAGATTGTGTAAAATGTATTCCCATTTATCTCGTACCCTTAGAAAGTACATATAGTCGACGATGGTAACCTGGCCAACAAGTACAGCTGATCTCCAACAGTGTTGTTATTCATGAGATGTGTCTCCAACCAACTGCCGAAAGTCGCCTCGTGTTCCCTTTAATCCAGGATTCATGCTCCCCCGGGTTTTCGGCGCGTAGAATATTGTTGTGTTTCTCGATATACGGAGCAACCACGATGGAATTGTGTAGAACTGTGTAGTGTGCTTGAGTGAAGGAAAGTGCGTCCCTACATACCATTGTTTTCCTTCCTAGTGTGCCTTTTCCAGTCAGCCTTCCTTCATACCGAGATTCAGGAACACCAATCGGCTTCAGGTCAGGAAGAAAGTCAACACAAAACTCAATGACCTCCTCTGTTCCATAGCCCTTGGAGGTGCTTTCTTCTGGCCTAACACGGTTATGAACATATTTCTTTAAGACTCCCATGAACCTCTCGAAGGGGAACATATTGTGTAGAAACACAGGACCGAGAATTCTAATCTCTTCGACTAGGTGAACTAGGAGGTGCGTCATAATATTGAAGAAGGATGGCGGGAACAACAACTCGAAGCTGACCAGACATTGGACCACATCAATCTGTAACCCTGTTAGACTTTCTGGATCGATTACCTTCCGAGAAATTGCATTGAGGAATGTGCATACCTTCATAATGGCTAGTCCAACATTTTCTGGTAGAATTCCCCTCAATGCAACCAGAAGCAATTGCGTCATAAGCACGTGGCAGTCATGAGACTTTAGGTTTTGGAATTTTTTATCTTTCATATTTACTATTCCCTTTATATTCGACGAGAAGCCAGACGGGACCTTGATACTAAAAAGGACTTCAAAAAAGATTTCCTTCTCTTCTTTGGTACGAGCATAGCTGGCAGGCCCTTGAAACTACCCTGCATACATGCCGTCTCGTCCTTTATGACGTTGCTGGTCCTCCCGTGCTTCCGGTGTATCTTTTGACTTCCCATACAAGCCCAGGAAGCCTAGAATATTCACGCAAAGATTCTTCGTCAGGTGCATCACGTCAATTGCAGAGCGGACCTCATGAACTTTCCAATATTCTAGCTCCCAAAATATAGATTTCTTCTTCCACATGGGTGCGTGTCCGTCAGCGTCATTCAGAACAGGTTCTCTGCCAGGACCCTTTCCAAAGATTACATTTAAATCCTTGACCATACCAAATACATCAGCACCACTACGGGGGACAGGCTTCGTCCGGGTTTCTTCTTTGCCATTGAAATGCTTGCCTTTTTTCCTTAAGTGATGCCTGGGCGGAAGAAAACGACGATTGTACGGGTACACATTCTTCCTACATTTATCCAGATATATACTTTCAGTCTCATCTAAACAGTGCGTGCATGCACTGTATCCTTTGTTCGTCTGTCCTGAAATGTTACTAAGTGCAGGCCAATCATTGATGGTTACGAACAACAACGCTCGTAGGTCAAATTCCTCCTGTTTGTGCTCATCCCACACACGTACACCTGGTTCGGCCCACAACTGTAAAATTTCATCAACTAATGGCCTTAGATACACATCAATGTCGTTGCCGGGTTGCTTCGGGCCTTGGATCAGCACTGGCATCATAATGAACTTCCGCTTCATGCACAACCAAGGAGGAAGGTTGTAGATACATAGAGTCACGGGCCAGGTGCTGTGACTGCAGCTCTGCTCCCCAAAAGGATTCATGCCATCTGTACTTAGACCAAACCATAAGTTCCTTGCATCACCTGTAAAGTCCGGGAACTCTCTCTCGATTTTTCTCCACTGCCGACCATCAGCCGGGTGCCTCAACATCCCATCTTTCTTACGGTCTTCCATGTGCCATCGCAACAACTTGGCATGCTCTTTGTTTCTGAACAAACGTTTCAACCGTGATATTATAGGAGCATACCACATCACCTTGGCAGGAACCATCTTCCCGGGTGGCTCGCCCTCAACATCACCAGGGTCATATCTTATACCGCAATGCAGTGCATACCGGACATTTATCCATATTCTCATACTTCTCACCACGGTAGAGGATGCAGTCATTAGGGCATGCATGTATCTTCTGCACGTCTAATCCTAGAGGGCAGACAAGCTTCTTTGCTTCGTACGTACTAGCGGGCAATTCGTTATTTCTTGCAAGCATCTTCTTCATTAGTACCAGCAACTTTTCAAATCCCGAGTCAGTCACACCGGTCTCTGCCTTCCACTTCAGCAATTCTAGTGTGCTACCCAGCTTCTTCTGGCCATCTTCACAAGTTGGGTACAACAATTTGTTGTGGTCCTGTAACATCTGCTCGAACTGCAACCTCTCCTTTTCTGTGTCGCAGTCTCGCTTTGCATCAGAAATGACCCGACCAAGATCATCAGCGGGCTCATATGCTGCCCGTTCTTCACCTCCTTCTTCTTCATTGTCTTCCATTGCGGTATCAGCGTATTCAGGGAACATAGATCGGTAGTTGTCATCATCGTTCTCTTCTTCATCGCCGTCTTCCATCATAACCCCTCTTTCTCCGTGATAAGTCCAAACATTATAGCCGGACATGAAACCGGACCGAAGCAGGTGGCTCTGAATGACTCTTGAGGAAGTGTAATCCTTCTCATTCCGACATTCGACACACGGACAACACATAAAACCATCCCGCCGCTTGTTCGCCTCGGCCACAACGATAAAAGAATGCACGCCTTCTCTATAAGCGCCAGAGCGTCGGTCACCGTACATCCATGGGTGGCCCATCTGCATCATGCAACTATATATCAAACGCAATCACGATGCTAAAATTAGTACCGCGTGGTCTAAACGAGAAAGTAGTTGCTAACCTTTTAGGAAACTTGTAAACAAAGAGGAGGAAGCTTAAATGTGGCTCGGACACCTCATATCATGTTTGTTTTGTGTGAACTCAAGTGGCATCGCTCTAACAGGCATTTCACCGAACACCTCTAGTGCATATGTAGAAAAAAAAACTAGCACAAACCTACACCACCTTGTAACATCCCTAGCTTGGTAATGAAAAATACGAAGAATTTTTCCACTTTTTGCATATATGTTTGCATCATGGCATCCCTTTAAATTGCTTGTGTTAACAACCAACCAATGGAAACAATGAAATGAGGGAAGCCAAAACCTTCCCAAAGTTTCCACACTTTTTGAAATGCAAACTATGGTGTTAACCATACCATGGCAGGTGACCTTATGGTCTAGCAAGTTCACCTAAGTTCAACAAATGCTCAAGAAACCAAATGGTTTGTCCACTAACTTGTTCCTAGTCTCAAAACTTCAATTGTGTTGGAAGGCTTTTCCTATTTGAGAACCATGTTATGTTGCCCTAAAAATCTCAAGGAAAATATGGGGAGCTTCCTTTTCTGGTTGGGAGCATCCCTAAAAATTTCTGTAGTTTTTGGAGTTGTCCTTATGCCTTTCAAAATCTGGCCTTTCTGCAAAATCTGTGGTCATTCGGAATGACCCGGAAATTTCCGGATCTATTCCGGGCCAGTCGGAATTTTCCGGTCCTACCCGGAAAATTCCGGATGAAGCACAGAGGCGACAGGACGCACTGGCGCCATGCCGCCACCTCCTCCGCGCCCATGCCGCTGCCGCCGTGGCTTCACCTGCTCCCCGCTCGACGCCGTGGCCCCCCCTCAAGGACAAGGAGACTACCACGACGCCCTGCTCCTTTTCCCTTGCTCTCCTCGTTCCCCTCTTTCTCTCCCCACGGCCACACCCCATTGCCGCCGCCGCCGCACGCCGTCGTCTCTTGAGTGAGCGCGAGGTAGATCGTCGACCACCCCTAGCTGCGCCGCATCCTCTCCTCCCTCCCAGGCCAAGGAATCGGCCCGGGACCGGCCGTATCAACGCCGGCGTCTTCGACACCATCCGCCACCGACCGAGCTCCGCCGGCCCGATTCGGTCACCGCCGGCCTCCCCTTGCCTAACCGGTCACGCACGCGAGTCCAGGGTGAGCCCCGTATCCCCTAGGCCCTTCCCGTTTTCCCTCTCCCTCTCCTTCTTGCTCGCTTCGAGCGAGTTCCCGCCGCCGCCGTCGTTTTTCTGCCCAGGATCGAGCCGTCCGGAATCGCCCGGATTATTCCGGATCGATTCCGGGTCGACCGGATTTTTCCGGACATTTCCGGACGAATTCCGAAACTCTAACAGAAGGATTTTGAGGTCACCTCGGATTTGGCTCGGAATGAGCCCGGATTATTCCGGACCATCCGGAATATTCCGGCCCAATCCGGATGAATTCCGAACCAAGCTGAAATACTTGTGAACTTTGTATTTTGTTTTCCCTTTCATTAAATCTTGCAAGTGGGTTACCATTTTGTTCAGTGTTTCAAATGCTATCTAAATAAGCTAGTATCACCTCATGACAACACCTTGGGTTTTGATGCTAACTTAGAATTGGTTACAAGACCTAAATCCCAATAACCTTTTAAATTGCCTTACTTCATCGGTGCTCCGAAAATTACAAGTAAACTACCGAAATGATCGGAATGATAAACCCTAACCTTTTCATGTCATGTTCATGCATTTTGAACCATTTATCTAATAGTTCAATAATTTATGAAGATCGTGGTCACTAAGATAAATGTGGGGTTGCTTCCAAATAATTTCCCTAATTATTTGGCTCCCCATTTAATTGTGCCTTTAATTTATATAATAATATCATTGCATAAATTTTGACATGCCATCATGTGATTGAGCATTGCATCTTGAGTTGTGTGATTTATGTGTTCCTTGTTCTTCTTTTGGGTATCGATAGATCCCGGAGTCGAGGGTCTCTCTACCTACCCCGACGAGCACTACTTCACTCCCGGGCAGCAAGGCAAGAGATAACCTAACCTTCTTGGCATCTAGCATCCTATGCTTTTATCAAATTATTTTATCCACCATAATATTGCATGCGGTTCAAATGTCTCTTTTGGTAAATATATAGAATCCTATGAATGCATGTCTCTTCCCGAGCCAATCACATGTATCCCTACCTATGAACCCTAGTGTTGATGTGTTGGACGGATACGAATTATAATTGTCGGTTATATGCTTATCCATGCTTAGACATGCTTAGTTGCAATACTAGTTGTGTCCGTTGTTTATTTCCATAATTGTTGTTGAAGATGGAATGATGCGGACTTGGTGGATAAATGTGATGCTAAATTAAAATGCTAAGATGGCTTGGGTGAGTTGCCATCGGGGATGGTGTTTTGCCTCACTCTAGCCCCTAGGTGCGAGTTCTTTACCTCTTGAACCAAGACGAGCGTGCTGCCATTGGTGGGTGTATGGGCGCCTTACTAACTGAATAACTTATGCGGGCGTATCCAAGGGTCCTCTAGTTCGGTTTTCCATTTGCGTGTGAGTGGAAAGATGATGTTGATGAGGATTTGTGTTTAGGGCGTGGCGATGGGGCAGGGCGCTGAGAGCGCTGAGCCTGTCCTGTGGCCACAGATGACTCTTGGATATTCTCACGTGAGGTAAAGGTTTAACCGCGCCTGCTTGCCGGCCTTCCCCGGAAGAGGGCCAACTAGGTGAGCCGGACGGTACCAATGGGTAACTTAGTACACCCCTGCAGGGTTAATCTTTTCGAAAAGCCGTGTCCACGGTTATGGACAATCTTGGTATCGGATATAAGATCATAGACAACGTTAACCTAATTGATATGGCAGCTAGAGGTTGCATAATAAACTTGTGATAAAGGTCCATTTCCTCGAGGGTGAGTCGAGGGAGTGCCTTTGTGTGAGATGAGTGGTGATGGTTATGAGTAGGTTCGTCGAGAACCGAAGATGGTAATGATACTCTCTTACCCCCTTTGTAAAATACTCTGAGTAGACGAATGCCATGGGTCAATTATATTTCTGTTTATGAAACTTAGCTTTATGCAAAAGAAATACATATAAAGTTTTAGAGCCTCCGTCAGTCATTGGGCCTATATCGCCCTACTAAACTTGCGAGTACGTCGTACTCAGTCTCTCTTTGCTGCCTTCATGTATTTGTATTTCAGAGGAGGACGACGCCGAGCGACTAGGTGGGTTCTTCGTTGACGTCGACTACTAGTCTGGGGTTCCCAGGTGGCAGCTTGGGACCGTGGAACAAGCTGGCTTGGGTGATGTTTATCTGTAGGCCTCTTAGGCCATAATTTGCTTCTTGTTGTATTAGACAACGCTACTTCGCTTCCGCTTGTTGAATTGTAGGATCGGTGATCCTTTTGTCTTGTAATATTTGTATTCTCCTCGTTATATGAGTTGCCATATAAATGTTTTGTGTCGTAGAGTCATGCTTTGAGCCAGTTCTGTTCCACAAGTCCCGATCTTTGTTTTATACATTGATGGTTGTGTTGTTTCCATAGCCTCTCTGTATAATTCCGGGGACGGGGCGCTACAAGTTGGTATCAGAGCAGGACTGCCTGTAGGAAACCCTTTCTTTTGGTCGATGTCGAGTCTAGTGAAAATTATTTTAACCTAAAAATGAGTTGTGAAAACCTTCTTAGGATTCTTTTTACTCCTCATCCAACTCGCTCTACTCTGATTCTTACCTCTATTTGTTTTATGCTTGGTGTCGGTGTTTAGGTTCTCGGGGTTTGGGTTCTTACCGTCCAGTTGTACCTCGAGTCCGTTATATCCGTTTGATATCGCCACGAGGACGTGATGTCACCGTGGTTGTCGAAATCTGTCTTTGGTGTTTATTGCTTCTTAAATGTCTATATATGGGAGCAACCAATGATCTTTCTTGTATGTCAGAATTGGATACTAACTTGTCGTTGTTCCAATTCTTCAGAATGGCTCCTACCCGTCGTGGGGAACATAGCAGCCCTGATCCACCCCCGCCCCCTACGATGGCGGAGGTTATGATGGCAATTGAACAAAACCGTCTGCGCAATGAGCGGTTGCTCGAGCAGCTGGTCCAGCAAGGGGCCAGGAGGAACACGGACTGCACCACTCTCAACCAGTTCTTGCGGTCCCTAGCCTCCCACTTTCTCCGAAGCTAAGGAGCCGCTCGATGCGGATGATTGGCTTCGGGCTATCGAGCGCAAGTTTGCCGCTCTTCACGTTCCGGCGGCAGAACACGTCAACTTCGCCACCTACCTTCTGGAAGGCGCTGCCGGCTCCTGGTGGGAGAGCCACGTGGCAATGGTCGCCGCGGCCATGTTATCACTTGGGAGGAGTTCCGCACCGCTTTCCGTGCGGCGTACATCCCCAAGCCCATCCTCGAGCTCAAGAGGCGGGAGTTCCTGGACCTAACCCAGGGACGCATGGACGTCCAGTCCTATGGACGGGAGTTCAACCACCTCTCCCGTTACGCCCCTCGGGACGTGACGAATGATGAGGACAAGCAATACCTCTTTCGCAAGGGGCTCGCACCTCGTCTCCGATACGAGCTCCTGCCCTTCAAGTTCACCTCCTACCAAGAGCTCTACAACCAGGCTCTCACCATGGAGCAAGGTAGGAAGGAGCTAGAGGCTTCTAAGAGGCCCGTTTCCCCCGACCACCAGAGCTCCTCCTCATCTGAGGGCAAGAAGCGCAAGGTCTTCGTGCCTTTCAGCGCCGTGCCAAAGGCACCCTTCGCGCCGAAGCCCACCGGGTACCTGCCACCTCCGCCTCGCCCAGCTACTTCGACCTTGGGTGCGGCTGGAGGCGGTTTTCGACCTCGACTGCCTGCACCACCGGGGCTCACTTGTTTCTCTTGTGGCCAGCCGGGGCACTACTCCAGGGAGTGTCCCCAGAAGGCACCGGCTACCTCGGCACCTGCACCAGCACCCTCTACCCCAGCCGCCAAGGCTAGCACCGTCAGCCGTGGCCGCCTTAACCACGTCTCGGCTGAAGGCGTTGAGGAGGACCCCGGAGTTCTCATGGGTATGCTTCGAATCAATACATATCCAGCTTCAGTATTATTTGATTCTGGAGCTTCGCATTCGTTCATATCCATATCATATGCACACAACCATCAAATACCATTTGTGATTATGGATCCTCCGTTAGTGGTCAAGACACCCGGCTCTAGTTGGCGTACCAATTGGATATCTCCCGATGTTCAAATAGCCATAGGGTCAGTCCCTTTTCCGTTCTCATTGATAGCCCTGAGGTCAGAGGGTATCGATGTTATTCTGGGCATGGATTGGCTAGTGAAATATCAGGCCAACCTGGATTGTGCTGCCAAGACTGTCACCGTGATCCACCCAAGGTATGGAGAAGTGCGTTATTGGTCCCCAACCTCTGCTACTCCTTCTGCAGCCACTCCTCTTTCACCGGAGATCAGTCTTTATTTCCTGGAAGGAATCACCCCGCCTGATATGTCTGAAGTCGCTGTGGTGTGTGACTTCCCCGATGTCTTTCCGGAGGAATTGCCCGGCATGCCACCTGATCGCAGCGTGGAGTTTGTGATTGAGTTGGTTCCGGGAACCGCCCCAGTTTCTAAAACGCCCTACCGTATGCCAACGGAGAGCTAGCTGAATTGAAGAAGCAACTTGATGAGCTGCTAGAAAAAGAGTTCATCCGACCGAGTAGCTCACCTTGGGGCTGCCCGGTTATCTTTGTCAAGAAGAGGGATACAAATGTTCCTCGACTGGTCGTTGACTACCGCCCTCTAAATGCGGTGACCATCAAGAACAAGTATCCAATTCCTCGAATAACCGACTTGTTCGATCAACTAGCTGGTAGCCACGGTGTTCTCCAAGATGGATTTGAGGTCCGGCTACCATCAAATAAAAATCCGAAAGGAGGATATTCCGAAGACGGCCTTCACTACCCGCTATGGACTATATGAGTATACCGTCATGTCCTTTCGGCCTCACAAATGCTACCGGCTACATTCATGAGGCTAATGAACTCCATCTTCCACGAGTACCTCGACAAGTTCGTCATCATCTACATCGATGACATCCTTGTGTACTCCAAGACCGAAGACGAACATGCTGAACATCTTCGACTTGTCCTGACCAAGCTTCGAGATCACCGTCTATATGCCAAGTTCTCTAAATGTGAGTTTTGGCTGAAGGAGCTCATATTTCTCGGTCATGTGGTGTCAGCTGCCGGAGTAGCGGTGATACCCGACAAGATTCAGGCAATCCTGGATTGGCCAACTCCCAAATCCGTCAAAGATATCCGAAGCTTCCTTGGATTGGCGGGTTATTACCGTCGATTTATTGAGGGCTTCTCCAAAATAGCTAAGGCATTGACTGAACTCCTCAAGAAAGGCAAGCCATTTGTGTGGTCAGACAAGGCTGAAGAGAGTTTCCAAACCCTCAAGGTCAAGCTCACCACCACACCGGTACTTGTCCTTCCCGATACCGCAAAGGGCTTTGTCGTCTATTGCGATGCATCTCTCCAAGGCTTGGGATGTGTCTTGATGCAAGAGGGCCATGTGGTCGCTTATGCTTCACGTCAACTCAAGCCACACGAGCAAAATTATCCAACTCATGATTTGGAGCTAGCCGCCGTGGTACATGCTCTGAAGCAATGGAGGCCCTACCTTTGGGCAACCGTTGCGAGATCTACTCCGACCATCAAAGCCTAAAATATCTGTTCACTCAGCCGGATCTGAACCTGAGGCAGAGGAGATGGCTGGAATTGATAAAGGACTATGATGTGACTCTCAATTATCAGCCCGGCAAGGCAAATGTCATGGCGGATGCTCTGAGCCGCAAAGCTTATTGCAATACCGTGATGGTTGAAAAGGCGCAACCGGCTCTCCACGAGGAATTTGCTAAATTGAACCTGGAAATTGTTCCTTCGGGTTTTCTAGCTAACCTTGAGATCAAATCCACTCTCGAGGATGATATCAAGACCGCCCAGCAAAATGATCCTGAAATCCTTGAGATCAAAGAGAAGATCGCTAATGGAAAGGCCAATTGTTTCTTGGTTGATGACCATGGTGTGGTCTACTTTGGTGACCGCCTAGTGGTGCCCAAGAGTGGAATATGAGGGAGTTGATCCTCTCTGAAGCTCATGAGTCACCCGTCTCTATCCACCCGGGTAGCACAAAAATGTACCAAGATCTTCGCCCTCAATTCTGGTGGTCTTGCATGAAGCGCGAGATCGCCGAGTATGTTGCTGAATGCGACGTCTGTCGCCGAGTGAAGGCGGAGCATCAAAGGCCAGCTGGTACCCTTCGCCCCATAGCCATTCCCGAGTGGAAATGGGATGAAGTTGGAATGGATTTCATCACCGGCTTTCCCAAGTCACAAAAGGGCAACAATGCCATTTGGGTCATCATCGACCGATTGTCAAAGGTTGCCCATTTCCTCCGGTTCGGGATGATATCAATGCAGCTAAATTGGCGGAGCTATATATGGCCCGGATTGTTCCTTTGCATGGGGTTCCTTTGCGGATCATTTCCGACCGTGGAGCTTATTTGTGTCCAAGTTTTGGCAAAGTTTCCAAGAGGCTCTTGGAACCCGTCTCAATTTCAGCACCGCCTATCATCCCCAAACAGACGGTCAAACTGAAAGAGTAAATCAAGTTCTTGAGGATATGCTACGTGCTTGTGTCATCTCCTTCGGTAAGAATTGGGAAAAGTATCTCCCTCTCGCTGAGTTTCTCCTACAACAATAGCTATCAAGCCAGTCTGCAAATGGCTCCCTTCGAGGTCCTTTATGGGAGAAAATGCCGGACTCCTCTCAATTGGTCTGAAACCGGGGAGAGGACTCTCTTCGGTCCTGATGTGATCAATGAGGCCGAGGAGAAAGTCCATGTTATTCGGGAAAACCTCAAGGCCGCTCAATCCCGTCAGAAAAGCTACTATGACAAGCACCACCAAGAGGTCCACTATGAAATTGGTGACAAGGCCTATCTTCGAGTCTCTCCTCTCCGAGGCGTTCGTCGCTTTGGAATCAAGGGCAAATTAGCACCTCGCTTTGTTGGCCCTTTCACCATCTTAGCCAAGCGAGGAGATCTCTCCTATCAACTTGAGTTGCCCTCCAACTTCCCGGATGTCCATGATGTTTTCCATGTTTCCCAACTCCGCCGGTGCTTCAAGGATCCCATCCGTGGGGTTGATCATGAGGCATTGGACATTCAAGAGGACTTGACCTATCGAGAGCATCCTATCCGCATCTTGGATGAAGCGGAGAGGAAAACCCGCAACAAGTCCATCAAGTTTCTCAAGGTCCAATGGTCTAACCATTCCGAAGAAGAAGCCACATGGGAGCGAGAGACTAGTCTTCGTCAGGAATACCCCGCCTTCTTCACTCAAGCCTAGAATCTCGGGGCGAGATTCTTGTAAGGGGGGTAGATTTGTAACATCCCTAACTTGGCTATGAAAAATACGAAGAATTTTTCCACTTTTTGCATTCTTGTTTGCATCATGGCATGTCTTTAAATTGCTAATGTTAATAAGTAATCAAATGGAAAACAATGAAATGAGGGAAGCCAAACTTCCCAAACTCTTCTACTTCTTGAAATGCAAACTATGGTGTAACCCTTGTCATGGCAAATGACCTTACGGTCTAGCAAGTTTCCCTAAGTTCAAACAATGCTCAAGACAACAAATGGTTTGTCTTCTAATTTGTTCCAAGTCTCAAAACTTCATTTGTGTTGAAGGCACTTCCTAATTGTGAACCATGTATGTGATGCCCTAAAAATCCAAAGGAAAATATGGGGAGCTTCCTATTCTGGTTGGGAGCATCCCTAAATTTCTCTGTAATTTTTGGAGTTGTCCTAATGCCTTTCAAAATCTGGCCTTTTCTGCAAAATCTGTGTCATTCGGAATGACCCGGAAATTTCCGGATCTATTCCGGGCCAGTCGGAATTTTCCGGTCCTACCCGGAAAATTCCGGATGAAGCACAGAGGCGACAGGACGCACTGGCGCCATGCCGCCACCTCCTCCGCGCCCATGCCGCTGCCGCCGTGGCTTCACCTGCTCCCCGCTCGACGCCGTGGCCCCCCCTCAAGGACAAGGAGACTACCACGACGCCCTGCTCTTTTTCCCTTGCTCTCCTCGTTCCCCTCTTTCTCTCCCCACGGCCGCACCCCATTGCCGCCGCCGCCGCACGCCGTCGTCTCTTGAGTGAGCGCGAGGTAGATCGTCGACCACCCCTAGCTGCGCCGCATCCTCTCCTCCCTCCCAGGCCAAGGAATCGGCCCGGGACCGGCCGTATCAACGCCGGCGTCTTCGACACCATCCGCCACCGACCGAGCTCCGCCGGCCCGATTCGGTCACCGCCGGCCTCCCCTTGCCTAACCGGTCACGCACGCGAGTCCAGGGTGAGCCCCGTATCCCCTAGGCCCTTCCCGTTTTCCCTCTCCCTCTCCTTCTTGCTCGCTTCGAGCGAGTTCCCGCCGCCGCCGTCGTTTTTCTGCCCAGGATCGAGCCGTCCGGAATCGCCCGGATTATTCCGGATCGATTCCGGGTCGACCGGATTTTTCCGGACATTTCCGGACGAATTCCGAAACTCTAACAGAAGGATTTTGAGGTCACCTCGGATTTGGCTCGGAATGAGCCCGGATTATTCCGGACCATCCGGAATATTCCGGCCCAATCCGGATGAATTCCGAACCAAGCTGAAAAACTTGTGAACTTTGTATTTTCGCTCCCTTTTGTTAAATCTTGCAAGTGGGTTACCATTTTGTTCAGTGTTTCAAATGCTAACTAAATATGCTAGTATCACCTCATGACACCACCTTGGGTTTTGATGCTAACTTAGAATTGGTTACAAGACCTAAATCCCAATAACCTTTTAAATTGCCTTACTTCATCGGTGCTCCGAAAATTACAAGTAAACTACCGAAATGATCGGAATGATAAACCCTAACCTTTTCATGTCATGTTCATGCATTTTGAACCATTTATCTAATAGTTCAATAATTTATGAAGATCGTGGTCACTAAGATAAATGTGGGTTGCTTCCAAATAATTTCCCTAATTATTTGGCTCCCCATTTAATTGTGCCTTTAATTTATATAATAATATCATTGCATAAATTTTGACATGCCATCATGTGATTGAGCATTGCATCTTGAGTTGTGTGATTTATGTGTTCCTTGTTCTTCTTTTGGGTATCGATAGATCCCGGAGTCGAGGGTCTCTCTACCTACCCCGACGAGCACTACTTCACTCCCGGGCAGCAAGGCAAGAGATAACCTAACCTTCTTGGCATCTAGCATCCTATGCTTTTATCAAATTATTTTATCCACCATAATATTGCATGCGGTTCAAATGTCTCTTTTGGTAAATATATAGAATCCTATGAATGCATGTCTCTTCCCGAGCCAATCACATGTATCCCTACCTATGAACCCTAGTGTTGATGTGTTGGCCGGATACGAATTATAATTGTCGGTTATATGCTTATCCATGCTTAGACATGCTTAGTTGCAATACTAGTTGTGTCCGTTGTTTATTTCCATAATTGTTGTTGAAGATGGAATGATGCGGACTTGGTGGATAAATGTGATGCTAAATTAAAATGCTAAGATGGCTTGGGTGAGTTGCCATCGGGGATGGTGTTTTGCCTCACTCTAGCCCCTAGGTGCGAGTTCTTTACCTCTTGAACCAAGACGAGCGTGCTGCCATTGGTGGGTGTATGGGCGCCTTACTAACTGAATAACTTATGCGGGCGTATCAAGGGTCCTCTAGTTCGGTTTTCCATTTGCGTGTGAGTGGAAAGATGATGTTGATGAGGATTTGTGTTTAGGGCGTGGCGATGGGGCAGGGCGCTGAGAGCGCTGAGCCTGTCCTGTGGCCACAGATGGCCCTTGAGTAAGTCTCATGCATTGTAAAGGTCTAACCGCGCCCGCTTGCCGGCCTTCCCCGGAAGAGGGCCACTCAGGTGAGCCGGACGGTACCAATGGGTAAATTAGTACACCCCTGCAGGGATAATCTTTTCGAAAAGCCGTGTCCACGGTTATGGACAACTTGGGAATAGACGATAAGACCATAGAGAATATTAACCTAATTGAGATGGCAGCTAAAGGTTGCATAATCACGTGTGATTTAAGGTTCACTTCCTCGAGGGTGATTCGAGGGGGTGCCTTGGTGGAGATGAGAGTGGTTGGTTACACAAGGGTTCGATGAGAACCAATGATGACAATGATACTCTCTTACCCCCTTTATAAAAATATTCTGAGTAGACGAATGCCAAGTGTCTTTATGTTTCGGTTTATGAAAGTTAGCTTTATACAAAAGAACTACATATAAAGCTTTAGAGCCTCCGTCAGTCATTGGGCCTATATCGCCCTACTAAACTTGCGAGTACGTCGTACTCAGTCTCTCTTTGCTGCCTTTATGTATTTGTATTTCAGAGGAGGACGACGCCGAGCGACTAGGTGGTTTCTTCGTTGACGTCGACTACTAGTCTGGGGTTCCCAGGTGGCAGCTTGGGACCGTGGAACAAGCTGGCTTGGGTGATGTTTATCTGTAGGCCTCTTAGGCCATAATTTGCTTCTTGTTGTATTAGACAACGCTACTTCGCTTCCGCTTGTTGAATTGTAGGATCGGTGATCCTTTTGTCTTGTAATATTTGTATTCTCCTCGTTATATGAGTTGCCATATAAATGTTTTGTGTCGTAGAGTCATGCTTTGAGCCAGTTCTGTTCCACAAGTCCCGATCTTTGTTTTATACATTGATGGTTGTGTTGTTTCCATAGCCTCTCTGTATAATTCCGGGGACGGGGCGCTACAACCTCCCACCAGGAAAAAAAACAAGAGAGTGTCGCTGATACCCGGCCGGAGGGGGAAGAGGGGCTGCATATATATAGGGCCAGACCATTTGTCCCGATTTGAGATACAAACCGGGACAAAAGGTCACCAAAACAGGGTCACAAGCTTTTGTCGCGGCTCGTATACCAGGCCGCGACTAATGATCGCGGCAGAAATTTGGACAGTTTTCTTTGCCGCGGCAGAGAATTCATTTTCTTTTCTTTTATTTATTTTCTTTTCTTCATTTCAAAATAGTTTTCGTATATTTCTACGCTACCACATACACTACACTTTTGCATAAATATTAATGATTAAGTAATAATAATTGTTAACAAATAATAATTATTAACACAATGGGAGCACACACATCACTTATTAGCTAGTCTACTCATCAACGACATTAAGACGATCGTCATTGGTATTATAGCCACGTAGACTATCCCACTTCCGTGCAATCTCGAAGCCGAGGCGAGCGTCCAGAGCGGCATACAAGACTTGCTCGTAGCTCAATGGAACGTTGCCCCAACCGAAAATTCGTAGGTCTTCTAAGTCGTCGTCGTCCTTTCCCTTTTCCTTGTCCTTCTTGTCCTTCTTGTTGTTCTTCTTCTTCTCAAGTTTTGTCCCAATGATAGCATTGGAGAGAGCACAGAGACTCAGAGTAGGATTGCCGATTGGGTTCCGATGATCCCTCTAGAGGTCGACCACGGACGGAATAACAATTCCGTAGTAGCGCAGCATCCTCACGTCATTGTGGATAGCCACGCCATAGAAGTTGATGCTCTCGTCACCTAAGAAATCCACGAGGAGTTGCGGCACCCCATCGGCCTTGCATATTTGGAAGACAAGAGTCTCGGACGCCACCGAGAGTTGAAGGACGGCGACACGCTGCCTTTTCTCGGGTGGAAGATCCCTATGTCGACCCGGGAGAGGGTCGGTGAACTCACAGTCGAGTCCAACGCACTTGATCGGTGCGGCGTCGAGGAAGAAGTTCTTCACGTCGCGGATCCACCTCTCCACACGTGATGCACGGAGGGTGACCCATACCTTGAAGTGCATATCTTCTTTGGTGAAGTAGTACAACCGAGACCGAGGTGGGCGCGTGAGTGGCTCCATTGGAATAGAAGAGAGAGGGATCGAGAGAGGGAGTTTTTGCAAGGATTAGAGAGAGATTTAGGTGTGCTTAAGGCCATGGATTACTGTAGCTTTATATAGAGCGAAGAGGAAGTCCGGCGGGCAGGAGAGGGAGACCGGCGGCAGCACAATCGAAACGGCGGCGCAATTCATTTCACGTATGAATCAACGCCGGCGCCGGCTGATCTTCCAAAGCACAATTAAAATGGCGGCTTGATCATCTTTCAAACACGAACCGTCGCGGGAGAGTAACAGGAGCCACTAGTAGGAAATAGCTTATAGACAGAAGCCTATTCTGTGGCGCACCAACTTTCGTGCGCCACAGAAATATGTTTCTGTGGCGCACCGTGGTTGGTGCGCCACAGAAAGTCACATTTCTGTGGCGCACCTGGCCACATGCGCCACAGAAAATAGACTTTCTGTGGCGCACCAAGCACGGTGCGCCACAGAAAGTCCTCTGGGGGGACTGGTGAATTTTGGGAAAAAAAATTCTGTGGCGCACCAGGCTTGGCGCGCCACAGAATTGTTTTCTTCCGATCACACCCCCCACCCCCCCCCAGTGGATCGCCTTTTTAGTCTTGTAGGAGGTAAAATAAAATGATAAAAAATTCAATAAATAAAATCCTTTGCGATGTAGTTACGTATGAGTGTCTAGTAGGTCTAGAAATTTTGAAATATGAATTTTGACCTTTTTTGCAACAAATGAAAAAAAAATCTTATAACGGGCATAACTTTTGCATACGACGTCAAAAAAATGCGAATAATATCTTAAAAAAAACTAGAGAAAATTTCGGTACCGCCCTCACCGAGGTTTACCCGGTTGGACATTTCTCGGATTCTCAAAATTCCAAACGAAAAAAAGTTATGGCCAACAGAAGAATTTTCCCAGCAAAATAAAAAAAATCAAAAAAAGGAAAAAAAATTCTGTGGCGCATGTGCCAAGGATGCGCCACAGAATTATTGGGCGGGATTCGAAATTTTGAATCCCGCCAGCCCCCTTCTCCCTCTCTTTTCCCTTTTGTCCTTCTCTTCTCTACTTCTCCCTCCACTTCTCCTCTCCTTCTCCTCCACTTCTCCTCTCCCCTTTTCCTCCATCCTCCTTCTCCTCTCCTTCTCCTCCACTTCTCCTCTCCCCTTTTCCTCCATCCTCCTTCTCCTCCACTTCTCCTCTCCTTCTCCTCCTACACCACCTCCTACACCACCTCCTCCACCACCCCGGCGACCTCCTTCACCACCTCCGGCGACCTACTCCACCACCTCCGGCGACCTTCACCTCCGACAACCTCATCCACCACCTCCGGCGACCTCCTCCACCACCTCCGGCGACCTTCACCTCCGACAACCTCATCCACCACCTCCGGCGACCTCCCCCTCCACCCGGCGACATCCCCTCCTCCAACTCCGACGAACTCCGGCGAAATCCGACGAACTCCGGCGAACTCCGACGAACTCCGGCGACCTCCGGCGACCACCATCCTCCACCAACCTCCGACGACTCCCTCCTACAAAACGAAACGAAACGAAATTCCGGCGACCAGATCTAGATCTGGCCAGATCCAGATCTAGATCTGGCCGCCCTTTTTTTTGAAATTCAAAAAAATTCTGTGGCGCACGGTGGGGATGGTGCGCCACAGAAATATTTCTGTGGCGCACGGAGGAGGTGCGCCACAGAAAAAAATTTAGTGGCGGCGATTCAGTGGCGCACCGGCCGTGCGCCACAGAATTAAAAAACGGTGCGCCACTGATAGGCTTTTCTGTACTAGTGAGCAGACTTCTAGTCCCGGTTGGAGACACGACCCGCGACAAAAGGGGGGCACCTACCCGCAGCGGGGACGCAGACCACTTTTGTCCCGGTTTGTATCTCAAGCCGGGACAAAAGGTTCCTAACGAACCGCGACAAATGGGCCGCCGATTTCGGGGCGACGTGGCCTGACCTTTAGTCGCGGGTTGAAACACGGCCACGACTAAAGGCCCTGGCGAAAGGCCTGTTTTCTACTAGTTTTCCAGAAAGGTTTCTTCTATTGCATCTAAATGACATAACACGAATAAAAGGCAGCGATAAAGCAACGTATCCATACCTCAATAATTCCAAAGATAGGTTCTACAGGAAATTGACATACTACTAGAAGAAACACATGGCCAGATGGCCTGGAAGAGGTTGTTGCTGCACCGTGACTCCGTGAGTGATACCATCTGCAAAAACCTGATGAAAAATCAACGGACTTCAATCTCTAAACATGATAATTGGTTGTCGGGTGCCGTGCGGCCGGCCATCATTAACATGATAATTTGACCTCATTCCCGGCGGCCGGCCGTACTGAGCACGACTTTATCCACAGTGAGATTAGGGGGGAGGGTTGGTGATGAAGAGCTTACATGTAATGGCGGCGGCAGATCAGAATGAAAGTAGGGATCAGAGGGGCGTAGCAGCGGCACAAGTGGGAGACGATCCTCCACCTCACGGATCTCAAGGCAGCAGCTGCTGGTGGAAGTATTGCGACGAATGAATCCAGCGGCGGCAGCAGCGAGGTAGGAGGTGGCGTTAGCCCTCCGAGAGGACGCGTGGTTTTCTCCGGCGGCAGCCCGGGCCGGCGGAGGCGGCATCGAGCTAGGAGGCAGCAGTTTGAGGTTGGCTCCCGCGACTCGCGAAACCTAGGGTTTCCCGGCCGCCGCCGCCGTCTTCCCTCTCCTCCCCTCCACTCCGCGTCGGCGCCGGCGCCGCCCGCCGCTCCTTCCTCCCCGAGCCTCCTCTCCCCTTCCCTCCTCCCCTCTCGCACTCCTGTCGTCCCCCGTGGCGGCGGAGCGCGCCCCAATCCACAACAGCTCGGCCTCCTCCTTGCTCCTCCCCATCGCCGCCGCCGGCTGAGGCCGCCGGGCGAGGCCCGCGCGCCACTGGCGGCAGTGGCATGTCTCTCCCCGCGCCGGGGTCGGGTGGAGGCGGTGCTCCCCTGCACGGCGATGGTGCGCTTCGGGCAGCGACAGTCTGGTTTCGGCCGGGAGGCGGCGCAGTAATGCAGGCGTCGGCGCGCATCAGTGCGGCTCTGGCTCCGGCGGCCCAGATCCGGGCCCTTTGGGCCCAATATGGGTCTGGCTGGGCCGGCCCGAGCTGCAGCGCGTTCGGCAGCAGTTGGTGAGGTAGAGGATGCAGGGACGGCGGCCGGCTTGTTGCAGCGTGGCGGCGGGCTTCACGGGCCAGATCTTGGTCCGGTCGAACCCTCTTAGGACTGGTGTGCCCCTACGGGGGCTTTACGGGCCTGTTCAGTGTGGCCGGGCCTGGCCGGACCTAACGGGGACTGGTGTGCTCTGCGGCCACGTCCGGTCGGCTATCGTCATCGATGGTGGAGGTAGTTCCCTCCCGCGCGGCTGCGATTCTGCTGACCCCGGTACAATCTACTCTTCGCCTCTGTCTTAAGACGACGGTGGTGGCTTCGCGTCCGTGGTGGCACATGTTGGTGGGTAGTGCGTCTGGTGGTGGCGAGGCTTCGTCCTCGCGGGCTTCTATGCATCGGATCATCGGGGTGGCGGACAGGATTTTTCGGGAGAAATCCTTATCGGCTCGGCCGACACCGACGCGGTGCCTCCTCTGGGTGGCATCATCCCTTCATGAAGGGCGTCGTGGCTACTCTTCGTCCGTTTCCCTGTGTACCGGGGGAAACCCTAGGGCCAGTGCGCTGGTCCGGGCAGCAGCAGGCGCTCTCCTTCTTGAAGGTGCTGCTTGGTACTCGATGATTTGACGCTAGGAGCGAGGTGGTACTTCTCCGGAGGGTGCAGCGGTTGCGGGTCATCGTAGTTTAGTCGATCCGCTAATGTCTCCTTTTGCTTCTTCTTTTCTTTTCTTTGGGTTTGTGTTTGCTGTTGCCCCAGCATGTGTGGTGTGGCGTTTGTATCAATGGTTGTATCGTGGTCGTTGCTTTATTTATAAAGCTGGGCGAAAGCCTGTTTCGAGAGCTAGGAGGCAGCGGCAGCGCTCTGAGGGGAGGCGCGGTTTTCTCCGGATCGAGGACGGCGGTTTACCAGATTTTTCTCTCTACGGGGTGGAGGGCTGGAGGTGGAGTAGAATTCAGTCAATGTAAAATGCTAAGTACACACGGGATATCTGATTGGTTAATCTGTACGGTTAGATTTAGTTTGGTGGGTCAAATCCAGCGGTTGAAATGATTCGGGGTTATGTTGACGGTGTGTATCTAGCGCAAGTGATGTTTGCTTGTTTAATAATAGTAGAGTTTAGGTAAGCATAACCACCGTTTTTCCATGTCATCACTGGCTGTGCCCCCTTTGGTGTCGACGTGTGTTGTTAGACAATCATCGGTGCAATCCGTGGCTCCTTGCTCCAAATTTGGTAGATTTTGCTAAAACAATTTACCAATAATTGTGTTATTTTTTTTGTAATTTACTCCAAAAGGAGCGATGCATAGTGATGTAGAGAGATATTTTTTCCAACCGGACTAATACTCTTTCCATTAATTTCTTAACGGTAAAACATAGTTCAACTACAAAGTCTGGGCGGCGGAGCTGCTATAGAGCATGGCTTCATGGCAGTGGCGGAGACAGGATTTGTCAAATTAGCATGTTGAGGGGGCCGGTTAAAGCGATAAAAGAAAAATTTACACTGTTCATTAGGAAAGTAGGAGCTAATCCATTGTGTTAGGGGGGGCGGGCGGGGCACCTGCTCCCCCCCCCACCCCCCTCCGTCCCTGCTTCATGGACCGCCACACTATGACTTCATGGGCAGCGGAGCCATAATATAGAGCATGACTCCTTTATTTCTGGCGGCGTGCTAAAATGTTAGATCATGAATTGATTTAAGAAAAAATTATTTTATACCAACTTTTAGTAATTTTGAGTTTTTGTCTCGCGGGTTTGGACCCGCGGCTCCGTGCGTGAATGCATGTGCGGCACATCTGTTTTTTTATGGGAGCATATGCAGCACATGGAGCACGAAGCTCGTCTAGGCGGGGGCGCTGCTTTTTGCCGCCTTCAGCGGCAAAACAAAAGTTTTGCCGCTCACGTTCACCTTCGTCTGCTTTTTTCGTGGGTCGGCCCATAACTGCTTCTTTCGTTCTTTCGTCTGCTTCACTGCTTCATCTGTTTCGTCCGTTTGTTGGTTTTTTGGCTATCGTTCCGTTCGTTGGTTCTTGCTTCTGACTTCATTCGTTCGGTTTCTGTTACATTTGATTTGCAGCTCGAAAACAAAAGATCTGATTCTTTGAGTTCTAATGTATTAGAAATTTAACATCTGACATACTAGTAAATAAAACAAGAACCAAATCTTGTTGAATGTGATAACTTAGTGGAGACACACGAAAAAGATATACTTTACAAAACATTTTTACTGCTAAATGTCTACAAGATGCATCTAAAATCTGAAAGTCGCAATTCTTGCATGGAAGTTTCATGAAGGAAGAAGATTAACTTTCTGGTTATCCTACTTCCAGAATTTCTTCTAACTATTTGACAAAAGGATACAAGAATAATTATCAATATGAAATGAGAAAAATAAAGTCTTTGTTGAAAGTAACAAAATGAACCATGCAGATTAAAAAATATTTTGCATCTTACCAATCATGTCTACTGCATAAAAAATCATCGTAGAAGTTGGGGTGCCTGATTTCAAAGAAAAGGGAAATGTGAACTGTTTTGTTAAAGCAAGTTGAAAAATTATTTAAATTGTCATGTACAAAAGAACGGAGACTTACATGAATAGCGAGGAACTGTTTTGTTAATGGGACTTGATGCTCATTATATTTGCTCATTACCATCTGGCATGTAATTTTTTCACGAATCGGCTGCACATCCACCTAAATTGTGCGTGATAAGAAAAAAAAGGGAATACAATATAAGATATTATACAGGATATAACAAAAAAAAGTGGAAAATTACTAAATGATTTAATGATGTATAGGGTGTACTCGTACATTAGAGAAATTTTTAACTACCAAGCCATCGAACCATCTTATGAACTGCATTACGAAAATGCCAGAATCATACCTGTACCCAAAAAAGCATTCTTATATGGTAAAAATAAGAAGAAGTACAGAGCATATTTTGATTATGTGTGGCAACTGTTTAGTTTATGAAATAACCTCAAGTTAAATTTGGGAACATCAATGTATCTGACTCCAAACTCTCTTATGTTGAAGTAGCGAGAACCAGGGTAAGAAGACAAGAATAGGTTCTTGAAATTGGAAGTAACTGTGGCCACTATTGATGAGAATTTTTCATTTGAGGGGTCAGGATTTAGTAAGTCGAAAGACTTGTCTATAAAATTTGCAACAATTAAGATCCATTGCTTTTCATTCGGACATGGGATATGCACCTGCCATGATAGGAACATCATAAAAATGAGTGGATTAATAAATGTTTTCATCATGCCAAAGCTGAAAAATGTGGAAGACAAAAAATAAAAATACCATTCCTGCATTCTCGAGTCTAAAGCCGATGTTATTTGGACAGAATAAATTCTTATGTGCTGGATCAGAATGTTTCAACATGGGGTCCATTAGAATTTTCTGTGAACCAAAAAGAAAAATGTAGAAACATAATGTAACTTTCTTTATTTGGGAACAAAAATGAGCAGAGTGCAGAATGTTTAGAACAGAGTTACTCACAGTTTCAGCCTTAATGGTTATATGTTTCAGGATATCTTGTTTGCTCAATGTTCCTTCCCTGTTGCGGTTGTGCTGGTCTGCCATAGTGAGAGCAGCAAAGCAATCCATCACGTGTTGGTGTGTCCATCCACCTGGACTCATGGACAAAGCAAGCGTTCTTTGATCAACCCATATTCTCTCTATTTCAAAAATCCTTGGGCTGTGAATAACAAAAATGAACAAAAAATAAGTAGAGTGTACAATTCATTAGAAGATTAGTACATAAAACGAATATGATAAGGTATAAAACCTGTAGTCCTGTTTAGAAGTTGTCAAAACAACATAGAACTCATGTTCGAATGAATTTGCGAAAACCACCTGTTGTGAATATAAGTCATCACCCATGGCCAGAGAGCTACTTTCTTTGAAATCACCTGAAAGGCATCGAGGGCTGACAATTTGTGGTCTGCATCCAATAATGTTGGCTCCAGTCTCAGGCCTAACTTGCTCCACTGCCTGCATCATTTTTGTTGTCTGTATTAATTTAGGAAACACATGGAACCGACTAAAAAGAACTTATTTGATTGTGGCATTAACTAACCGTTGAAATGGTAGCATCACTTGTTTCACGTAGCTCAAATGAAGGGGAGCATCGGAAATCATCATGAATAGGTGATAATCTTTTACCGGCAATTCTTTCGTTGAGGGACAGTCCCCAATTACTCTTCGAAGGATTCTGCTCATTTGCTTCCATGATTTTTGCAGGGAGACTTTGTTGAACTGGAAGATACTTCATATGCTGAGATGAGTAAAGATTTCCTGAAGAAGCAGCTTGAAACGAGGGTGAACTGAAATGAACTGTTGATGATGGAGACTGTTCTACACCTTGTCCAAATTTACCAGAGAATAGGAACAAGTTATCTTTCTTGGGTTCTTTATGTGCTATGTTCATTGTGATATGAAATTCTGCCTCATTTCCTATTTGTGCAACAATAATGTAGAGGTTATTAGAAAACAATGTGAAATCGAATTCAGGTTCTTCATATATATAAAACACAGAAACTACATACCTACAGTTTCTTGCCCTGGACTAAGGAAACTAAAATTCTGAAGATTAAATTTGGCATTGTAAATTTTGTTAGAAAAACCAATGTTCTTCTTTCGAGCATCTTCTGCGATTGCTGAAAAAAAAGGGAAAACGAGATTGTAGGAATCATAGAAATGGAAGAAACAGATGATAACTAAAAAAACAGTGACAGGAAGTAAAACCAGAAAAATAATCAGACTTAACCTTCGAATTCCTGTTTCAAAAACTGAGAGATGGAGATAGAACTAACAGTTTGTACTGTTAGACAATCAGGTTTCGTTAATTCTTCAATATCATAATTGCACCTTGGGAGAACCTGCCCTAATTCCTGCATTATATCTTCTGCTGACCTATCATTGACCTTACACCCCTTTGAGAATTGTTTTACTAAATCTTGAAGTATAATTCCTGTCGAAATATTGTCAACTGGTTCGACAATATTCTGGAAGTATACTTCAGATGGTTGAAGAAATTGAGATTGACACTTCTCCATTAAGCTTGAAGGTGTTGCCCCGGAGATTTGAATGACATCGTCAATATAGCTTTGGATAGTAGGAATTGAGTTGTTCACCAATTTCTGAAAGAAACTGAATGAAAGGGACTCAATTTTCTTCTTATCCTACATAGTAAAAAGCAAAAAATCATTCAGAAGAAAGGTTAGCAGCAATGATAAAAAAAAATATAAGGAAAAAAATCATCAACATACCTCGTTAAGCTCTTTTCCTTGAAACTTTAGGTTGATGTACTCCCTTATTTCTGTTGGTAGTTCAATTTGCTGGTTAATTCCCCTGAATGCTGTTGATGAAATATGTTTTCTCTACACCATTACAAAGTAAATAGTAAGAAATTAAACCCATGAAGGATCTCAGTTTGAAGAAACAAAAAATGCTTCAGAGAATGCATGAAGAAACTTACAGATAGCCTTCCAAATTCTTTCGTTGACCCATCCAGTGAATCAAGAGCAATGTATGTGTTAACTACAAAAGTTGACCATAGCTGAATCCTCGGAATAGTATGGCCAAAGATAAATTCTGAAGTTATGAGAAATTCGAAGTAAGATATCTGTCAAAAAAGAAACACAAATTAGATTGGAGGTCATTAAATCCGAAAAAATATGAAAAACAAAACTGCAGCATACCACTAAGATAAATTTGCATCCCCCAATCTCTTCATCGATGCCTTGCGACCTCCTAAGTTGGAATTTTTTGATTTGTAACATTAACCAATTCAATGTAAATGTGTACCAGTCTAGTTGGGGGATCTCATCAATATATATCAAATTGTTGAAGTAAGCAGAACTTGGAACACTAGACCCATCAGGAGCTAAGAATGCATCCAGCTGCGTGTGAATGATTCCTCATCTAGATCTTTAGTTAACAGAGCACATAGGTGCTCAATTGTAGGTGACTCCATATGAACAACTCCATGAATGAACTTAGAAGCTTCATTAGATTCATTGATGACCACTGGTTTCAAGCCAAAAGGAATACCAAGAATCTTGAAAACGAACATAGGAGTTATGGTAAAACTGAATCCATTCTGAAAGGTTATAGTGCCAGAGGTTGTATCTAGTTGGTCAATTAGCCAAACAAATATGTTGTTGATATTGCATGAACAATTTAAATCCAGAATGGAACCAAACCCAATTTTCCTAATCAATTTTTTCTTCTCAGGTGACAGTTGTGAAATCACTACAAGAAGCATGTAAACATAGTCTGCTTGTTTCCTCTGGAAAAATAATGATGATTAATCAGTCTATTTATTTAATCTTTGGAAAAAATATTGTGATGAATGAATAATAAATTGTGTTTTGAACTAATATCTCTGACCTTAAACCGTTTAGTCTGATTTGTATCTTCTTTGAAACGAACAGTACGACCACCCCTCTTCTTTGAAAAAGATGAATCCATTAAGTCTTCCACAGCTGCAAGAAGAATCATGTATGTAACTTGAAAAGCCATAAGAATTCACATATCTCTGCTTACTAAAAAAAGAAGGAATTGAATTCACATATGTGAAAGAATTCACATATCGCCCTGGCATATCCCCCGTACATCTACCGCACCTACTGTATGGTTCAACTATCGAACGAACTGGGGTGAACCTGTTGTGCGCAGATTAGAGTTTGTACCTCCTACTCCCCAACACGAACACGGGAATCGGAAAAGCAGAAGAATCATATACAGATTTGAGTTTCTCCGACTCCCAAACACGAACACGGGAAAACTGAAGCAGAATCATAGATCCGGCACGTAAAAAAGTAGGATCAAACGACTGAGAAACACACCTGCAGCTGCAGATTCCTTGTACGTGGAGACTACAACATTTGGGGGATCCCGGATCCGAGAAGAATAGAGAAGAAGAAGCGAGAGGGGAAAGTTGGAAGAGGGGAAAGCGTAATACGTCGTGAATGGGATTTATGTTTGGTCCCACGTGTAAGCGATAGCTTTAGCGGGCATAGGATGCCACCGAGCGGAGGACTAAACTGCAAAAGGTGTTTCTCCTCCCCCACATCGTGATCAACTTGGAGGAGAAGCATATCCCTCCTGCCCCTCACCCCATCTCCGCTCTACACCTGAAAACTACAGATGGGGCGGATCTCGATCGATTGATTTCCAGGGCTTACCGTGAGAAAAAAGTCAGCAGAGACATAGCCAGACCACATCATTCGTGTGGTCTGTGGGGAGAAGAAGCAGAGCAGAGCACTCTGAAGAATTGGAGAAGCGGAGCTCTGATAAAAGAAGAACCAGAGATCTGGAAATAGGAGAAAAAAGCAGGGCTCCAGGGAAGAAAAAGAAAGGCGATTAACTTTGGTGGACTAGGTATGTACGCGCGAATTCCCCGACACCTGTGTCTGAAGCATGTCTGTTCTTACACGTTTCTGAGAAATTATTAGCCGTGTATGTATTTTATTTAGTGATTTTCCTTGCTTAATGTATGCATATAACTCGTGTACCCTGCCATGCACAACTTCAAATCTATGCGAATTAATTTCTATTACTGTTACAGGCATATCATGGACAATGTTGAAAGAATTGAAGCAGTGATAAACAGTTTCAGAGAAAGAAGAAGACTAAATGACGAAGAAAAAGAGGTTAGGTTAGATTTCAGTAGTTATTTGGTGTGATCAGAATTACATTTTCCATGTGTACGCACTAAAATAGAAATTTGTTTTCATGTTAAAGAAGCAGACAACAAATAACAGCACATGTACAGCCCCTGTTTGTGAGGCCACCTTCACTTCTTCATTGGTGAGATTTCTTGCTTTTCTGACATTTCACATTGTAAAAAATATCTATATGGACATGAATAACAATTCTCTTGAAAAACCCTGTTGTGAAACAGGGGATGGCTGTTGTTACCAAGAAAATGGATAGCATGGAGGAATTTGACCAGTACGTTCTACATAGCGAGCTGAAAAAACAAAAACAGGTGATGTAGTAGAATAAAATAGAAGTAAACTGATGGAAACAGCAAGATAAAATAGTTGAAGGTGTAAATTGTAGAAACCTAAAATCAACTATTTCCCTACAGATTTCTGAAGAATCGGTTTCAGTTAACCCTGAAAAAGCTGGGCCAGAAAATGTGGTTCCCGAAAACATTGATGAGCCTATCATTCTTGCAGATGGAGATGAGGAAACTTATATTGGAATTGACGAGGTATATAACCATCTTAATCAGCTTCTCTGAAACATTAGTTATTACAGATTGAATGACAAAAAAATAACCACTTACCTAGGTGTTAGAGCTGGTAGAAGAGAGTGTTATGCAAAAGGATGGTACTTCGGAAGATGGAAATTTTTCAGCAGATGATGCTGATGGTGAAGAGGAGTACTTGTTCCCCACACCTGATGAAGTAAATAATGCAAAACCACCAGAAGTTGGTATGGTGTTCTCCTCATTGGAAGAAGCTGTCCGGTTTGTGAATGTCTTTGGAAAGCTCGCAGGATTTGCAGTAATAAAAGGAAGAAATTACAAGCAGAAGAAAATAACACTTCAATGCAACAGAAGTAGGAAAAGTAGAAGCAGGATCTTGTCGAACAGAAAGAGGAAGCGAAATGTAATTCCACACACGGATTGTCAGATGAGTGTCACTGTGAAAGAAGTAGAGACCAAATGGCATATAACTGCATGCAGCTTGGAACACAACCATGATTTGGCGCCTTCACCGTCACTCACTAAATTTTTCTTGAGCCACAGAAACATGACTGAGGAGGAAAAATTGCTATCCAGACTGCTACAAGAAATACGAGTGAAGCCGTAGAGGATAATGACAATTTTCAGAAGGTTGAAAGGAAGCTTTGGAAATATAATGTTTGGGAAGAAGAAAATGGACAACCTGAAGCAAGCCGATAGGAAATTGAAGAAGAATTCTGATATTGCTTGCACACTGAAGTATATTGAAAGGATCCAGTTAGCTAAACCAGGCTTTTGTTGCAAGATGCAAGTTGATGCAGCAGGAGCAGTTAGAAGCATCTTCTGGACAGATGCAAGATCGAGGCTGGATTACAAGTTGTACGGCGAGATAATTTGTTTCGATACAACATACAGTACGAACAGGTATAATATGACATTTGCTCCTATCATTGGCATTAATGGTCATGGCAGAACCATAGTTTTTGGTTGGGCTTTGCTGAAAGATCAAACAACAAACACATTCGAGTGGTTGTTCAGAAGCTTTGTTGAGGTGATGAATGGAAAAAAACCTGTACTAATCTTAACATATCAGGATCAAGCTATTGAAAATGCAATATCATTAGTCTTTGCTGATGCTTTCCACAGATTCTGCATATGGCACATCTTGAAGAACCTGAGAGAGAATTTAAGTGCTTACATGGCAGAAAAAGAAGGCATGGAAGAAACAATAGTTAGCCTAATCATGGAATCATTACACATCAAAGAATTTGAAGTAGGCTGGCAAGAAATGGTTGAAGCATATGATTGTGGCCAGATTGCTCACATCAAGAGGATGTGGAATGCCAGGGAAAAGTATGTGCCCGCATACTTCAGGGACGCTTTCTGCCCATTCACACGCACTACAGGCCGTAGTGAAGGTTTCAACTCTAACTTCAAAGATTATGTGAAATGGAAGGATACAATTGAGACTTTTTCTCAAACAATATGAACTTTTCCAGGAGAATGTGATGGAGATTGAGAATGAGGATCGATTTCAGTCAACACAACAAACACCTGTGTTTTGGGGGCATCAACCAGTTGAAAGACATGCAGCCAGGGTATATACCCGCGGCATTTACTTGAAGTTTGCAACAGAGTTACTTAACTCGACAGCTTTTGGAGTCACTGAAATTGTCAAAGACAGGATGTATGAACTGAAAAAGTTGTTTCACTATGACAAACCAGAGTACAGAAGAGATGTTTTTGCAGTTTCAGTTGACAGAAAGATGATGCATTTTGAATGTGAGTGCAGCAAGTTTGAGAAAGATGGAATCTTGTGTTGCCACATTTTGAGACTTTTTACACAGTTTGATGTTGTGAAAATACCAGAAGAATACATAATGGCCAGGTGGACAAATGAATATAGAGAAAAAGAACTGGTAAAGCATAGAGAAGAAACCAAAGTTGTTAAAGGGACAAGTAGCGCAGAGAATTCGGTGAGACATGCTATGCTAATAGATACTGTAAACGAGGTGTGTGTAGATATAAGCAGGGATGCAACCAAAACTGAAGTATTCATTGAAGAAGTGTTGAAACTTCATAAAAGGTTGATGAACGATGAAGTTCCTGTGAGCAAAAATTATGGGAACTCTGTTACACTAAAAGATCCGCCAGTGATAAAGAAAGGTTCATCAAAAACGAAGAAAGCTACAGACAACAGTGAAGAAAATAGAAACCCTGAATCAGCAGTGCCTACTGGCAACAGTGTCAGCCTTTGGGTTAATGAAGATGGTAGCATTTCCAAACCAGAGGAAGAAAATTTGAAGTCGAAGAAGAAGAAAAAAAGGAAAACAGCGAGAAGATGGCCAAGATCCAAGTTTGAAAGATCCTCCAGTCTCAAGTTCTAAATCAGTGAACAAAGGCAAGAGATTAAAACCACAATCAGAGAAAAAATCAAGGAAGAAGAAGGTGCAGCCAAAAAAGGCTGCTGATTGAGTTACTTAGACATTAGTTCTATCGACTTGTATTTATGGGTTAATGAACTGATAGATTGAGCATTTATCCCATTATTTGTAGTGAACATGAAACATGTACCATTTATGCTTAGTCATATTCTGGGTGATTGACTACCATGTTGCCATTATTGTCCTCTTGACGCTCTATTATGCATTAAAAAATGTAGTGGTGTGAACAGAACTTAATATGAACTTTTTTGTATATGAATATAAAATTGGTTGAACGATTTTTTAAATCGAAAATTTTAGTGGTGTCAACATAAAAATAGGAATGAATTTTTTTTGAAAAAAAATGTAACGAATAGGGTGTGAACAGAAAATTGGTTGAAAATAAGGTGTTCTGTGAAAATTGGTTGAAAATATATATATGAAAACTAAAATGGAGGAGTGTGAACATAAACCAAAAGTTAGAACCAAGAAAAAAGGAGATAACAAGAAAATATACATGAACATTTTATTTTTTTTGAAACCGAAAAAGTGTGTATGAACAGAAAACCATAGTATGAACTATTTTTGTATATGAACGGAACAATAGGATGAACAAATTTTGAAAAACCAAAATGTGAAAAAAGGTTGAACAGAAAAGGTGCAAAACATATAGTGGTGAACAGAAAAATAAATGCGCAATTATACATTTTATTATGAACAGAAAATATGGTTGAACGATTTATACATAGTGGTGCGAACAGGAAAGTTAAATATTGAAATCCAACACATAGTGGTGCGAACAAGAAAGTTAAATATAGACTATTTTTTATATATGAACAGAAATTTGGTTGAACGATTTTTCAAATGCAACACACAGTAGTGTGAACATAAATCAAGTATGGCCTATATTGAGCGGAAAATAGTTATAAAAATAATAGGGGTGAACAGGACAAATAATACATGTGTGAGAACGAAAAACATAGGTAGAACTATTTTTTTATATGAACAGAAAATTGGTTGAATGATTTTTTGAAAACCAAAATATAAGAGTATGAACAGAAACCAAAGTAAGAACCAAAAAAATAGGAGTGAACAGAAAATATACAAAAAGTTGTATGAACAAAAAAACCGAAAAAAAGGTGTATGAACAGAAAACCATAGTATGAACAGTAAATATGGTTGAACGATTTTTTGAAATCCAACACACGGCGGTGTGAACATAAACCTATATATGAACAGAAATTTGGTTGAACGATTTTTGAAATCCAAAACGTAGTTAGAACTATTTTTGTATATGAACATAAAATTGGTTGAATGATTTTTGAAAACCAAAAATATAGGGGTATGAACATAAACCAAAGTAAGAGCAAAAAAAAAAGAGTGAACAGAAAATATACATGAACATTTTATTTTTTTGAAACCGAAAAAAAGGTGTATGAACAGAAAACTATAGTATGAACTATTTTTGTATATGAACCGGAAAATAGGTTTAACAAAGGTTGAACAAAAAAGGTGCAAACATATAGTGGTGAACAGAAAAAGAAATGCGCATTTATACATTTTATTATGAACAGAAAATATGGTTGAAAGATTTTTGAAATCCAACACATAGTGGTGTGAACAGGAAACTTAAATATGGACTACTTTTGTATATGAAAAGAAATTTGGTTGAACGATTTTTCAAATAGTTATAAAAATAATAGGGGTGAACAGGACAAAAAATACATGTGTGCGAGCGAAAAACATAAGTAGAACTATTTATTATATGAACAGAAAATTGGTTGAATGATTTTTTGAGAACCAAAATATAAGAGTATGAGCGGAAACCAAAGTAAGGACCAAAAAAAATAGTAGTGAACATAAAATATACATAAAAGGTGAATGAACAGAAAAACCGAAAAAAGGTGTATGAACAGAAAACCATAGTATGAACTATCTTTGTATATGAACGAAAAAATAGGTTAAATTTTTTTTAAAAACCAAAAAGGTGCAAACATATAGTGGTGAACAGAAAACATATAAATGCACATAAAATAAATCCAAAAAATCGTAGTTAAAACATAAAATAAGTATAAAAAAATTAAAAGAAAAAGATGTGAAAAATATGGTGTGAATAGAAAATATATATGAACAGAAAATATGGTTGAACGATTTTTGAAATCCAACACATAGTGGTGTGAACAGGAACCAAGTATGACCTATTTTGAACGAAAAAAAGTTTATAAAAATAATAAGGGTGAACAGAACAAAAATAATATATGTGTGAGAACAAAAAATGTATCTAGAACTAATTTTGCAAAATGAACAGAAAATTGGTTGAACAAATTTTGAAAACCAAAAAATATAGGGGTATGAACAGAAACCAAAAGTATGAACCAAAAAAATAGGGAAATATAGGGGTGTGAATAGAAAAATATATATGAACAGAAAATATGGTTGAACGATTTTTTGAAATCCAACACACGGCGGTGTGAACAGAAACCTATATATGAACAGAAATTTGGTTGAACGATTTTTGAAATCCAAAACGTATCTAGAACTATTTTTGTATATGAACATAAAATTGGTTGAACTATTTTTGAAAACCAAAAATATAGGGGTATGAACAGAAACCAAAGTAAGAGCAAAAAAAAATAGGAGTGAACAGAAAATATACATGAACGTTTTATTTTTTTGAAACCGAAAAAAGGTGTATGAACAGAAAACTATAGTATGAACTATTTTTGTATATGAACGGAAAAATAGGTTTAACAAAGGATGAACAAAAAAGGTGCAAACATATAGTGGTGAACAGAAAAATAAATGCGCATTTATACATTTTATTATGAACAGAAAATATGGTTGAACGATTTTTGAAATCCAACACATAGTGGTGTGAACAGGAAACTTAAATATGGACTACTTTTGTATATGAAAAGAAATTTGGTTGAACGATTTTTCAAATAGTTATAAAAATAATAGGGGTGAACAGGACAAAAAATACATGTGTGCGAGCGAAAAACATAAGTAGAACTATTTATTATATGAACAGAAAATTGGTTGAATGATTTTTTGAGAACCAAAATATAAGAGTATGAGCGGAAACCAAAGTAAGAACCAAAAAAATAGTAGTGAACATAAAATATACATAAAAGGTGAATGAACAGAAAAACCGAAAAAAGGTGTATGAACAGAACTATTTTTGTATATGAACATAAAATTGGTTGAACGATTTTTGAAAACCAAAAATATAGGGGTATGAACAGAAACCAAATTAAGAGCAAAAAAAAATAGGAGTGAACATAAAATATACATGAACGTTTTATTTTTTTGAAACCGAAAAAAGGTGTATGAACAGAAAACTATAGTATGAACTATTTTTGTATATGAACGGAAGAAATAGGTTGAACAAAAAAGGTGCAAACATATAGTGGTGAACAGAAAAAGAAATGCGCATTTATTCATTTTATTATGAACAAAAAATATGGTTGAACGCTTTTTGAAATCCAAACATAGTGGTGTGAACAGGAAACTTAAAATATGGACTATTTTTGTATATGAACAGAAGTTTGGTTGAACGAATTTTCAAATGCAACACATAGTAGTGTGAACAGGAACCAAGTATGACCTATTTTGAACGAAAAAAAGTTTATAAAAATAATAAGGGTGAATAGAACAAAAATAATATATGAGTGAGAAAAAAAACGTATCTAAAACTAATTTGGCAAAATGAACAGAAAATTGGTTGAATAAATTTTGAAAACCTAAAAATATAGGGGTATAAAAATATATAGGTAAAGTATGGACTATTTTTTGTATAACAAGTAATAAAAAAAGGATGAACGGAAACGGTGTAAAACATATAGCAGATGAACATACAAAAAATAAACATTTTATTTTTTTTGAAAAGAAAAAAAAATATGAAAGAGAGAACCAAAAAACATAAGGGTCGTGGTACAGAGGAAGTGAATGAGCCAGAGAGACAATTGTCGAAATAAAACGGTGGGTGAACGAATTTTATTACCAATTTTGTATATAAAAAGATTTATAAGAACAAAAAAATTAGTATGATCTATTTATATATAAAAACTCGGTGCAAAATCTAGTGGATGAAAAATATGAACCATTTTGAATAGTGTTTGAACATAAAATCTTTCGTTCTGATTAAACATAAATAAAAATAGCTTCTATACGATTACACATAAAACTTATACGATTGCATTCTGAAAAAAATATCATCCCGAAAAAAATATAGAACATCATTCTGAACCAGATAAAAAAATATATACATCAAAAGTTAACACATCCTGAACCAGCATTCTTATAGAACATCAGAGAGTGATGACCAACAAAACAATGGTTCCTATCTGGGGTGCCAAAAAAAAGTACTGGTACATGATCTGAATGTATCATATGATCCCTCTAGGTCGAGAACAGAGTGAGAAAAAGACAATAAATATATGTGCCTGTCACACCCACACACACTATAGCTTCTTGTGCTTCTTGATCTCCTCTGGAATTTGTAACTGGTTCTTATTCAGGCTTGAGCAGTGCATGTTGTATGCCTTCACCATCCTGTATTTTGGGATTATGTCCTGCATAATCATAGTAAGTTAGAAGCAACATGAAAAAGCATATATAGCAAAAAAAGAAAGTAATTTTTCATAGCATAATAAGTAGAGAAAAAACATATAGAAAAGAAGAAAACCTTTGTGAAATGCTTCATGATCTTCCCATTCCAAATTTCTGCATACATCATGACATACAGCCCACAGTCATGCCTACAGGAAAAGAAAAAGGAGGTGAGAGCTGTCATATATAAGAGATGCTTGATGCCAGTAGAAGAAACAAGATGCAGAGATGCTTGATGCCAAAAAAAAATATTAAAACACATACAGAAGTGAGTGCGCTGGGTAGTCAGGTGGAGTAGATTTCTTAAAAGTTTCCAAATCTCTGCAACATAAGTTGATCTCCTTGAATACCGTGCTAAGATTGCAAACCTGTGACCCAAATGAAAGGTAAAAAAAGGTAGCCATAGAAGCCATAAACATGCCAGCACCCAAATGATTAGCTATACAACATGATTCTGCTTGATTAGTTCATACCAAATTCTGGAGAAGCTGATGTTTGGTATTTTCATTGGTCATGCAGGCGGGGTCGAAAAAGTTGACTAACCCAAACAGATTATTAACACATGCCAGCACCCAATGATTAGCTAGCACATTTGGGAAGTAGAGCTGTTTTGAAAAAGCAGAAACAAAAAAGAAATATAATTTACTATCATCAAACATACATTGAGAGCAGATAAAAATAAAACTATAATGGTTAATCTATGAACACATACAAGATCAAATTTGGCAATGTCAACGTCATGATAAATCTTTGTAAATTCTGCAACAACAAATTTCTTGTCGAAATTCTGTGGATCTTGCATCAGCTTTGCCTGGTAATGAAGAAACAAGATATAATAACAGAAAAAACAAAAAGGCAATCCACACATAAAAAAGAAGAACAATATAAAGAGTGGTGACACTTACAGCAATGAAACTGCTGAACATGTACTTTTTCATAAAAGGTTTTTTCAATGCAGAGATCTTAGCTTCTTCGTTGTAGACATGAGCATGTGCAATCATCACATCATCAGCAACATTCCCTCGCGGTTTGAATGAAGATACAAATGTTTCAAAACTGACGGGGCAACCCTCAATGTCAATGAACATAGAACTGCAAGAGGATACAAGATGAAACTAGATCTGGTTGCTAGCAAAAACTAGGAAATATATTATATACCAAACAAACAAAAAAGATT
This sequence comes from Puccinellia tenuiflora, assembly GCA_012064385.1. Taxonomy (NCBI): domain Eukaryota; kingdom Viridiplantae; phylum Streptophyta; class Magnoliopsida; order Poales; family Poaceae; genus Puccinellia; species Puccinellia tenuiflora. Next base: position 433,789 of record QRDG01000002.1, read on the forward strand.
GGATTCAGACAAACAGCAAAAATAGAAAAAACAAATGACACTTACGAATCTTGCTGAGTGAAACTCTGTTTGTCCCTCATGAATTTTGCATAGTAAGCCTCGACGTGAGAATTTATAGCCAATTTTGAAATACATAGGTCAGGAGAATTGGTTTTTGCAGCCCGTTTTTTCCTATTCTTCTTGTCAAAAGTGCCCTGGCTCATAATAGGTTCACCAACTGCAGTACCTCAAAATGTTTTATTAAACTTGATACCAAGTTGAATGAAAGAAAAATACATAAGAATTTGAAAACAAAAAATAACATGTACCTCCAGAAGCCCCCACACTACCTTTTGGTGTCTCAATTGCTTCAGCCGCATTGTTGATATCAGGGTTTGCATTATCTGTCAAACAATGAACATTAAAACAAACATTCAGGTTTGAGAAAACTCCAGGAGAACCATACATAGAAAAAATACAGAAAAAATGGGCACTAAAACAGACCTTCAGCCATACTAAGTGTGTCAATGTCAGGGAGCTCTCCATATGCCATTGCTATATTTAGTAAACCATCGCCAATGTTGCTTGAATTTCCCATTGGATGAACTAATAAGCATTGTAAAACACATATTAAAAATTAATAAAAAACACTAGAACAGAAAAATTAATAAAAACCATACAAAAAATAAAAAAAGATGTGTTACTACCTTCCAATGGTGTGTGAACAGAACGAGCGAGACTCCTGGCAATAGGTATGCTCTCATCATCAGCAAAAGAAGCCGTGTTGTCAGCATTATTTGACCTCTGAACATCAACAGAACGAGCACGACCCCTGGCAAACAAAAAAATATGGGCTATCATCAGCAACAAAAAATATAAAGAAGCATCGATCTCGGGAGTACTTGATCTCACAAGAAAAGGCAAGCACGATCAGTGGGGGAAAAAAAGAGACAGAAGCAGCCATCACATACCTATTTGATATTTGAGCAGCAATCGGGGATTCACTGAGTTGAATTATACTTGGGCTATCAGCAACAACAGGAGAATCATGGATCTGAACTATAGCTGGACTATCAGCAACAACAGGATGATCAGTGCTACCAGATGCAACAGAATGAGTAGGGCTCAAATCCATGTTGTCAGCAGAACCATCTGATAGTGGTTCCGAAAAAGCCTCTGGTTCATCATTGAAAATGCCAACATTTGTACGAGCAATTATGGTACCCTGATGATGTAGTTCAAGAAAACATAAGTATCCAAGAGAAGCATAATGTTAGACAAGATAGACAAAACCTCAAAAAAAAAGAGGAACCATCCTACCCCGTATGGAGCAACGAAGACAGGTTCTGGTAACTGGACAGCAGGAGGCACCAAAACCATCAAGGAAACACCGTATGGGGTGAGAGAGATATCTCTGAACTGATAGAAAAATACTAGCAAAATGTTACTATTTTCTGGTTTCAAATATTATTTTTTCAATTGTGCATATAACAACGACAAAAAATAAATAAACTAATACATACAGGAAGAACACCATAAGCTTTACGCGACGTAATCTTGCGGTCTACACGGATAAGATGTTTAAAGTCTGCAGTCTTGATATGAGCCATCCTTGGCAGACGATAATCAATGGAGCCAGAGTTACCATTGAAATCAATGAAGTCCATGTAAACAACTTGCAAAAAAAGAAAAAACACATTAAACATTAAAATATGGTCCATAAAAAACCAAACCAGATATGGATATATAATAAAATTGTAACATCACACGTACTCCCAACAGTGGAAGGCAGCCACCAATCCACGAAATTCTGTTGTAATCAAGAGTGCTGTTGAAGATTTTGTCCTTCCAACTATCAATCTCTTCAAATAAATTGTTAAGACAGAGGGATCCAAAATCAAGATATTCAACAAGCAAGATATCCCTATCCCTTAAAGAGAACAAGTGCTTTGGATTCACAAAGTTATATGTTGAAGGACATAGAACAGTAGTGATGTAGAATAAAGTGAAGCTCCGCAAGAACACTCTCTCATCATTAGAACCAAGCATGACAGACTCAACCTTGCTAACTGGTATATTAGAACCATCAAGATATTGGCTGCGAAGAAATTCTACTTCTGAGACTGCCTCAGCATCTTTGCTGTCCAAAACAAACGGGACAGTTCCACGTTGAAAACCAAAAACCTTATCAATAATATCCTTAGTGAAGAAAATTTGTTTATCTTTATGCTTGAATAAGTACGACCATGAGCCACCATAAAAGGTGTGGTCCACTAACCACTGAAGAAAATCCATAGGAATCATCAAATGATCAGGTGCATCCAACATGTGTGACATGTTATGATTTTCTATATGACCAAGCTGAATTGGATTAAATTGCTTCACAACTTTACGAAACCTAAGTGTTGAGAATCGAGATTTTATATTAGGCTTGCATCGAGTGACTGCATCCACCATATTATCTCCTACACATAAACATAATAAAATTTGAAATGAAAAATACTGGTGAAAACACATCTAACAGAAACTTCATAAGAGAAGCAGTAAATTGAACTACATATAGTGGATAATATCATCAAACATGCGAACCCACCACTTATGAAAATACCTCGCGAATCTCCGCAAAAATGAGAGAAACCCTGTAAAAATCCGAACCCTAGAAGCTACCACACGCTCATACCGCGACTACCACGAATGGGGGATATCAACATAGATCTCAAGAACTAGATAAAAGAATTACATCCCCGCATACAAAACCCTAGAACAGCGAAAACATATGCCGATTTTGTCCGGAATAGACATGGGATATCAGTACGGGAGGCGCCCACTTATGAAAATACCTCTCGAATCTGCGCAAAAATGAGAGAAACCCTGTAAAAATCCGAACCCTAGAAGCTACCACACGCTCATACCGCGACTACCATGACGGGGGATATCAACATAGATCTCAAGAACTAGATAAAAGAATTACATCCCCGCATACAAAACCCTAGAACAGCGAAAACATATGCCGATTTTGTCCGGAATAGACATGGGATGACAGTATGGGAGGCGCGGGGGGAAAAGGAGCGGTAACGAACCTTCTGTCGCCATCGCCGGCGACAAACCCAGCTCGGAAACGGCTGAATCGCCGCCGCTGCGGGAGAAGAAGGGAAGAAGCAAGAGAAGAAGGGAGAAGAAGGCACGGGCAGAATGAAAGAAAGAAGGAGGCTGACTGGAGGAGGCAATGCAAAAGAAAAAAAATGGGCCAGGCACATAAAGACAGAACCGGTACGCCCGGAGACCACCGGAGTGTGCGGCAAGACGAAAATTTGCCGCAGAAGGCGGCAAATAGGAATTGGCTCTAGGCGGCCATGGCAGGCATGTGTGCAAGGCCTGGCTTCCGACCGCGGGCCGTCTACTCCAACTCCCATGTTTTCCTTCGTTCCTTGCTACGGGCTGCAAGCCCATATGCACACGTTGCCGGCCCAGTACTGGGTCCGGTCCAACGACTGACATACTCTCGTCTATCCCCCTCTATTTATACGACCAGACCAGGAACCCTAATCCCCAACCTGCCTGCATCCAGCCGCCGGACGCGCCCTGCCCCTCCTCTAGACCTTCATCCTTTCGTTTTCTCTTCTTCTTTGTGTTTCTTATTATTGTTACACGCTGGGATGCGATGAAGAGCTAGTTACCTTGATCCGTCGCCTCTAATGGCGGCGGCGTGATGTTTACCTTTACTACTGGTTCGTATTCGCCGAGCATCCTTCTAAGCAGCTCCCACATGCTGTTTCTTGACTCTGTTCTATTTGTTTCTTCCACCATCTCTTCCAATATAAATCTTTTTTCTTGAAGCGAAGATCCCAGCAGAGAGGTATGAGTCTCCCTCGTTGAGGCCTCTCTAACAATTTTTAATCTTCGCACAGAGAACGAGACGCCGTGGATTTTGTGGATGTGTGATATTTCTGTTCTGTCACATCTGTTGCCGCGGATACATCTTGACATCAGATCGATTTTTGTATTTTTTCTGGTACCGAGGGACCTATGGATGGACAGCCTTTCCCGTGCTGTGTCTACCAAGTTTGCCTTCGGACAGCATCAAGCACATTGTTCATGATTCATCTTTCATCAATTTCTTCTTTTTTGTGAGATGGAACGACTGCTGACATATCTCTCTCAAGATTATTAAACATTTATTTATTTATTTCGACAACAGTGATGAGCCAATTCTACAGTTACAGACCTGTAATGATTCCTGCGGTAATGATCGCATGGTTTAAGAACATCTAAGGGACTGAGTTGTCTTTCGAAACATTGATTTCGATCTTTTGCTGTTTGTAGTTTTGTTTCAGTCACTTTCCTTGACTGACAGAAGTTGCGTTTCGTGCTTATGAACTGGCTCGACCTGAACGGAGAAAAGAGACATAATCGATTGAGAATGAAAATTAATTTTATGTCAAAGTCTGACAAATGACCTCGAAGGCAATCAGGCAAGAAATAGATAAAATAGTGCGTCGCTGCGGAGACGTTCTACCGTGTTCCCTGTTTTTCTGGAGCTCTTGATTGTCCAGCTAGCTGCTCGGATAAGCAGATAATGGTGGCACAGCTCTATCGATCGTAATTCGATTTCAAGAACCCTGAAACTTAAATAACTTAAATAGTGTTGACGCATTTTTCTAATTACCCTTCACTTCACAGACAGGCTTAACCATAAAAATGTCAATGTTCAACTAAAGCCAGAGCCTCTGGGATCCATATGCACATACTAACAAACGCCGTATAATTCCAATTTAGTGATTTAGTAGAATTGTTTTTAATCAAAATAAATATAATGTTTTGTCAATAAGAAAAAAAGATAAAAGCATCTTATATTTTGGAACGGAGCGAGTTGAATTGTGTTTGTATAAACCGGTGTTGTACAAGATTCAGTGCGAATATTCATTCTCAGATCCTTGAGTTGCAATTGCTCACAGAGAATGCTAATTGTGTTTGTATAAACCGGTGTTGTACAAGATTCAGTCGAACAATCATTACCGAGAATGCTGTGATTTTCTGCCAACATGTCATGCTCTGCTCCACGGCAATTTCTCTTGGCACAATTGCTGGAATTTCTCCGCCGCGGCATAATCGCCAATCTGGGAATGACCATACACATCGGATCATCTCATTTCAAACTATCGGATCATCTCATTTCAAACTACAGTAGTTTTCTTGTTCCCTAAAAGAAAACTCTGCTTACAGGCGATGCAAACGTCTGTTGACATTAGGTCAATACGAATTTTTCAGTCTTAAAACTTTCACTTGAGTGCAACTTGGCATTTTGGCCTGTTCTTTTCCTCATAGTTCATTTTGGATTTGGACGGAGAACTGTTTCATAACAGGTAGCCGAACAGCAATTATGTGAACACGAGATTTGTGGGAGAGCTTAAAACTGGTTGTCCAGTCCACATATACATACAGACTAACAAATGCTGAATAATTGCAAATATAGTGACTTGCATAATTTGGATAGAGAACTGTTACATAATAGAAAGTAAACTTGAAGAACAACTGAAATGAACATGAGCCTTGGCTTAGAACTGAAAGCTCACACCATTGCTTGGCCTGCTCCAGTGAGGCAAACAGATAATGCTGCAGCAGCTTTGTTGATTCCTCAATTTACAACATTAACATATCTTTCTAATCCTACTTCCCATTACGAACAGATTAAACGGATCATATTAAAAATGTTGAACTAGGACAATATTGTGCTAACACAAGAGCCTCTGTAATCAAGATGTACATAAGAGACTAACAAACGCCAAATAATAATTACAATACAGTGATGTACACACCAAGTTACCAGTGTACATACTATAAAAGAATTGTACATGATACCATACCCATCTCAACCATTCAAATCTGCTCCAATTCTTCGTTTGCTACCCATAAACCCTTCTGCCTACATAAGAGACTAACAACCCCGAATAATAATTACAATACAGTGATGTACACACCAAGTTACCAGTATCCATACTATAAAAGAATTGTACACGATCCAATACCCATCTCAACCATTCAAATCTGCTCCAACTCTTCGTTTGCTCCCCATAAACCCTTCTGCCCTTCACCGCCATCAAGCCGATCTCTCTGTCTCCGCTCCACGGTAAACAATTCCCACAAATCGCCGCGCCGCCGTTTCTCTGCCAAAGCACCACCAACCTGCAGATAAGCATCCATCGTTTCTACAAGAAGTACGTCAGCTGCTGCTTCTTCCTGGAGCCGCCTTCGCCGTAGAGGTCGTTCCACTGCTTCAGCTCGCTCATCACGGCGCCCTCGGCCGCGAAGCTCGCCGCAACCTGCAGTCATCGGACAACGGTTCAGTGACAACCTGTTCATGTTGGATAACCTGCAGCCTATGCAAGTCAGGACAGCAACTCACTTGATTCTTGGCCTGCCTCAGGTCCTCCATCGTCAGCGGCCTGAGGTTGATTGCCGCCTCCTCACCTTCGGCCTTCGCTTCTGAGTTACCCTCCTTGCTTTCTGAACTTTCCCCCTTGCTATCTGAATTCGCCTTTTCTGCACTGTCCTCTTTCTTATCTGAACTCACCTTCTTGCTCTCAGCTGGCTTGTCCGAATCCTCTGCCACAGTGGTCTTCTGTTTTGCCTCCTTCTCCCTTCTTTCCTGAGGCACCAAATAATTTATGGTTGCGCAAGTATTATGAGATGTTCAGCAGAAGTTGTTTGCTCATAATTGGCTTAGCAGCAATTCAAAGTCATCGTATCTTCAGTAAATGCTAAAGTACCTAGAAAGAAGCCAAAAATATGAGTAACCTTACCATCTCTTTCAACCGTTCTTTCTTCAGGAGCTCCCTAACCGGGCGGTAAGCGGCTGTCATGCAAAGATTCTGGGTGCAGAAGAAAAATTAACTATATTCAGCGATCCAGTCACAGTTAACAGTGGCTACCTATTAACCTTTTTTTCTGGCCCAGCTACCTATTAACATGGGTTAAAAAGGATCACAAACCTTAAGATCACTGCCGCTGTACCCTTCGGTCATCGTCGCAAGCTCCTTATATTCGATGTTTTCATCAACTTTCTCCTTCGACAAAACTGTCCTTAAAATCAGCTCTCTGCTCTCCTGAGTCGGAAGGCCAACCATGATTCTGTTTTAGGGTGAAAAATAGGAGCAAATAATTAGCACCTCATCATGCAGCAACCGCACTACATCTATTCTCTGCCAACATAGTGCTGCATCTGAACATCAGACCTGCGTTCGAATCTCCTAATGATGGCTTCGTCGAGGTCGAACGGCCTGTTTGTCGCGGCGAGAACGAGGATTCTTTCGCCCGACTTCGACAAGATACCATCCCAATGGCTCATGAACTCGTTCTTGATCTTCCGCATCGCCTCGTGTTCACCGAACCGTGCACGCTGCCCCATCATGCTGTCTACTTCATCAATGAAGATAATAGTAGGAGCAACCTTTGCAGCCAAGCTGAACAATGCCCGGACGTTCTTCTCGTCCTCCCCAAACCATTTTGATGTTATGGTAGACATCGAGACGTTGATGAAGCTGGCACCCGCGTCATTTGCTATAGCCTTAGCGAGCATCGTCTTGCCTGTTCCAGGTGGACCGAACAGTAGTATTCCCCGGCACGGCTTTAGGAGTCCTCCGCCTTTGAAAAGATCAGGCCGCCGAAGAGGAAGCATAACCAGCTCCTGAAGGGACTCCTTGATATCAGCCAGGGCTCCGATGTCATCAAATGTCACTCCTATTTCACTGGCTGGTATAACCTCTGGCCTGATACGCTTCTCAAACTCATTGTCCGGTATTTCCTGCTCAGGTAGGAACACAAATATGATAAGAACTTCTGTATTATTAGCAATGTATAAGAACAAAAGGCACCAAGCAAATGCACAGAACTTACTGGTTTTGGTGGTGGAGCATCGCCATCTTTAACCGGCGACTTATCAGTCTCAGCATTCTTAGATCCAGCTGCACCTTTCAAACCATCCTTCACAAAAAGTAGCATCAAAGTTAGCCTTATCCATAAACTGGTACACTTCTCAAGTATTTGTACAGTGTAAATACCTTTGATTCACCATTTGGTTCCATTTTCAGAGTGTCCTTCCCACCAATGCCACTTTCTTGAAAAATGCTTAATCCATGGGACAAACTGTAAAGTAATCTTGTTAAGAAAATCAGAAGAGAGGTAACAGATGCTATCATTAACATGAATGGTCAAACCTTTTAGAAGATAGAAGAAGCTTCCCATTCTTGTATTCTGGATCCTTGTTATGAACCAAATGGTAAGACACTGCCGAGACAATAATTTCCTCGATGTAATTGCTCAGAACCATAGTGTCAACTTGACATATTGAGCTCAGATCATCGCAGTCCAGATCATTTGCCGAGAGTACCTCCACGATGTGGTTTCTGTTGTCATGAATCTGGATTTTTTTCGCGTCTTCCTCCATTTGAGTTTTCCAACCATTGAGATGGATCTCCTCCTCCGGTGGTTTGATGTCAACATGATAAGGGAACAGACCACTAGCTCTGTCGTCCACATCATTGTACTTGGCATCAGAATTATGTAACCGGGAGCCAAGTATCAACACTTGCCCAGATAGTTTGCCTAACATTTTCTGGAACATAGAGCAAGTTCTTTGTGATCTATGTAGGAAGCGGTCAACATCCCTTATGTAAAGAATAATTGGATCACTTTCAGCCACAGAAATCATGACCTGTAAAAGTGGTTACAGGTTTAGTAAATCGTGACTAAACAGAGCCAGTCAAGTTCAATCAAGAATTATAATTACCTTGTATAGTGACTGTATCAGAACTTTCTCATCAAAACACCAACTACTTGTTCGCCTAGCTGAAATCGCATCAACAGAAGGTGAAAAGCCATAAGAAAAATTCTCTTGTTCTACTCCACCAGATGTGGAAAAGAAGAAAGATCTATCTAATATTCTAATGTAAAAGTATTAAAAACACACAGCACTGAATATAGTAGAGATTACAGCTGTATGCCAGCACTTCATTTTCATGAACTAATACAGACTCATCATCTACACAGATTGACTAGTAAACGTGGATGTCGTGCAGTCTGTTGCCTTAGTTCCTTTGTTAGAAACAGTTCCGTAAGAGACGTTGACACTAACTTCTGTAACAGTAGGAGGAAATGAACAAGCAAGTTCACCTGAATGTCCAGAACATTGTGAGGCAACATCACTCGTCTCAGATGGCATAGAAGCACTTTTCCGCAGTGACGTATCATTGCTAGCAACATCAGAGCCTCTGAAGAAACAGAAATGGGTATACAGATCAGAAAATAGTATATTATTCATCTCCATATTCGATAAATAAACGGGCAAGTATACATTACCTAGCTCTCGAACCTGCGCTACTGGTCTGACGACGTAATGATTCTGCACAACAGGACAGTGACAAGTCAAGATCTCAAAAATTTGAGCAACAAAATTGCAGTCTTAGATGGAATACGGGGTCTTATGATATTTTGTCTGGAAACTTTGCAGGTGGATAAAGGGACTAAAAAGCGTACAGAAGAGCCAGTTTTCATGTAAAGTTTACAAACTGAAGAGTAAAGAAACGTTGACATCCTTTTTTCTTAATCAAAACGGAACAACTTATCAAACACCTGGCAAAAAAGAAAATACGAAATTGTAATGCTTTGGTACCTCTAGGCTCATCCTTCTTAGGAAACATTGTGAAAGACCCAATGAAATCGGACACCATCCCAAATGTTGTCTCGGATATGGACTGATTCTGAACCTGCACAAGCATGGTTTTAGAGGACAAAAACAGAAGGAAGTAAAACAATAAATCCACGAATATTTATGCAGACAATTTTTTTGCATGATCCTGATCTGTTATTCTATTGTTATCAGTCACTGTGGACAAGCTACTGCCGAGACCAATCAGGAACCTAGTTTGCTAGTTGCCGCAATCAACACAACAGAGAGGGTGACACGTCCAAATCCCCTCTCCCAATCATGAGGATATCTGAACAACCACACAGAAGTATGCATCATGGTGTCAAGTGTTCACTCACCAAGGCTTTGCTGGAGCCCCCATATTTGCTCTGGATCTGCAAACAACATTAATTCAGCAAGAAAAAAAGAAGTTCAGATTTCAGAACCATAGCATGACAGACAATGAATCAAATGGTAGATCGCATCGTGTGGTTTGTTGCTGACCCGGAGCGAGAAGTCGGTGACGTCAAGGAGCAGCAGCCGGGCCTTGTAGTAGTGCGAGAGAGCCCTGGCCAGGGACTGCAGGTAAGGCTCTGCATAGTTAAGCAACAGTTAGCTCTGAAGACAGCTAAGCAGGATGTCCACTTGTATGTAGTCCACGCAGCAGAGGTGGAGAAGTGATGAGGCGGACGGACCGGTTGGGCCGGAGAGCAGTATGGCGCGGCTGGCGGCGGAGAGGTTCCGGATGTGCTTGGACAGGTCGGCTGCTTCAGGTGGACGAAGGCCGCGCTGATGAGCACCTCCTTGGTCTGCTCGCTGCAACATTTCATCAAACATCATTCTCGCAACTGAACTGAACAGGAGCAGAGTTGCACAAAATTCTGCTTCAGGTAGACAGGGCAGCGTGGTGCGATGCGCGTGAATCAACCAATCGACTTTGCCTTCATCCCTCGCAATACGAAGCTAGCTCGATCGGAGCTAGCGAGCAACGGACGAACCTGAGGTAGCAATGGAGGTGGTGGAACTCGTCGAAGGTGACGTCGCTGTCGCGGCCGTCCACCACCAGCCGCCGCAGCTCCGCCTCCACCTCCGCGGCACCGCAGCCGCCGCCGCCCTCGACCGCTTGCGCCGGCTTCGCCCACCTGGCCGACGCGAGCCCAGCCCCACGCCGACCCCCACGCCGACGGCCGACGCCAGCAGGCTCCTCTGCTCCATGGGCTTGCCCGATCGATCGCCGCTTCAAAGGAAGGTGGGAGGAGGAGGTGGTGGAGTGTAGTGGGAGGAAATGAGCCATGGGGAAGAGGTTGGTGGGGTATATATATAGGGGGCGGAAGGGCCATGGCGGCCAGCCCAGCCGGCGACATGGCGGGGGGAAAGGCAGCCTTTTTTCCTCCCCTGACCGGTGGCTGTTTCAATTGTAAATATGGTAAATGGGTAGGATTACACACACAAAATTATTAAAACATACACAGTAGTACTCCGTACTTAATTTTTTTAATTAAAAGTAAAAAAAATGCGTACTCATTTATCCTTGCAAAAGTTATCTGAACATGTGCCTTAGTGACAATATTGTTGTAATTAACCCCATTTTTGTGTCGCAAATGAGTATATGACATGTCGTCCATGTTTTCGTACTACTTTAGTGGTGTACTGGTGTTGCAGTAAAACTTGATACTTCCTCGTTGGAGATCACATTATTGGTACTAGGAGGGTCTTAAGAGTGTGGGCAGCAATTGGCAGTTGGCGACGGAAACAAAATTTAGCAAATTGAGAATCAACCTTTGGTTGGATGGTTAGGTGGGTGGTTGTACCCCCAGCCCACCAGAGTTCAAACCCCAGGTTTGACACTGGTGTTTCTCATATTTGGCGGAATATTCTTCAGTGGGAGGCGACGTTCCCGTCGATAGCGAGGCGCCTGTGGTGACTTCGTCAATCTCAAGACCTGACCCGCCGGCTCAGTATTTCGGAGGTGCTCATAGGGGTAGGGTGTGCGTGTGTGCGTTCATAGGGGTGAGTGTATGCGCGTGTATGTGAGCGCCTGTGTTGTACTGTGTTTCGCAAAAAAAAAAACTTAAATTTAGCAAATTCTTCCACCTAATTATTACTTTTTTTAGGGAAATTCTTCATATACATTATTAATTGCATATGTAAAGGGACCTCGTGTTTTGGCTCATAGTATTAGATGCACCCGTTCAAACAAATATACTTTAAATATATATCGGCATGTCAAAAAATTCGGAACAAAAGTTTCATGTGTACATCAAGACATTCTATGTATGTACACAAAGTTTCTATGTGTGTGCAAACATAGAATGTTCAGATGTACACCTGAAATTTCTATTTAGATTTTTTTTGACATTTTAGTTTTTTATGAGTGCATCTACACCTATGAGCCAAAACCGATTTCCGTGTGTAAAGATGTCACTTTGAGTGTGGGTTAGGAAACTCATGCACTTGGACAGCAACCCGTGGTAGCGATGTGCATGGCATGTGCATTGTTTTTGCTTGGAGCATCCTCTTGTCTACCCAAATATGGCAATGGTCTCAAAATCTAGCCACGTATACACACTGTTCGATGTATAGCTCCATCGTAGTAGTTAGNCAGCCCACTGCCGGCCCAGGACCAGCCCAGCATCTTCCCCGACTGGCCCTTCCCCTCTTCCTTCTTTCTCTCCTCCTCTCTCTCGCCCGACACCATGCCCTACACAGATTCGATCGAATCGTAACCAATTCCTACGATTTCGTCGCGGATTTGTTCTCCCCACGGCACCTACTTAAACCCTCCTCGGCCGCACTCCTTTCCCCTTCGCAACCCTAGCTAAAGCGCCGCCAGGCCGCCGCTTTGCTCCGCCGCCCGCTGCCGGCAATTTTCTACGCTCCGGCCAACACCGGCGACCTCGAGCCCTACCACCTCCCCCCTTTAACTCCTCCATGATCCATACGTTCTTTTTGACAAGGTTCGGTATTTTGTTGTGCACCAGATCATCATTTCCGTCCACGACCGCCTCGGTCCGCCGCCATCGCCAATTCCGGCGAGCAATTCCCGGCGAATCAGAGCACACCGACGACCTTCTTCTCGCCACCGTGATCGCCTCGCCCTCCTTCACCGCACGGTAACAAAAGCCCTCTCCCTCTCCCTTTCTTTTGCTCGGAATGCGCACGCCGCCCCGTCGCCGCCGCATGACGCCGCTCACCATAAACCTAGCTCCCGGCCGGCCGCGGATGCATTTGATCTGGGCCGTTAGATTTAGATCGTACGGTTCTTCTTAATTCCCTAAACCGAACCGGTATCAACCTATCAGACTGCGCCACGTCAGCTCTGAGTCAGCGCATAGTCAGCGCCTAGTCAGCACCATGTCAGCCCCTCCTTTTCTGTATTTCGGCCGAATTGTTTTAATTTGGCAGTTTGCAGAAAAACCCCTAAAACTTAAAACCATCATATCTTTTTGATGGCTCGGCCAAATTTAATGAACTTTATATTTTTGAAAACCTTATGATCTGTAGATTATTTTAGAACTGTTAGTTTTCTGTTTTGACAATTTCAAAATTATTCAAATTTCAAATGAGAGATTTGAGTAATTTTGGCATATCTTTAAAACTATACATTATTTTAAATTGTTTTCTTCTGCAAAGTGTATCTTTTAGTGTCCTCTGTACAGTAGTATTTTTTTTAGTTTGCACTTTGCATCATGCATTGACAATGTTTTGTAAAAACTCAAATAATGGCATTTTGACTATAGTAATTGTTTTTAAATTATTAAAGCCACTTAAAATATGAATCATGAGCATCATGGATATAGTAAATAACATAAAGTAATAACTTTATTAGTTGTTTAACTTTGACTTGTGTTGTTAGCAATCATCATGCATGCATATTTTATTGTATTGCCTTTTGCTTGTGTATTGAATTGTTGCAATTTGTTTGTTTAGATTGTAAAGAGTGCCAAGAGTGCGGTGAGTGTTGCAACAACCTGAACAACTATCAAGGCAAGTGCATACACAATTCATGAAAGGCCTATTACTATTTTATTATTGCACTGTAGACTATTTTCTAATAGCATGCATGATAGGCTGTTTTTACTAAAGTAATTATGTTATGCAAACCTGTTAGGTTTAGCCACATGATTTAGTTGACTAGTGAACTATATTAATTTAGTAGATTGGCTTGCTGCAAAAATGATTGTTTTGTGGTAGATGATTTAAGAAAACTCTACTAAATTAATTAATCACCTGGGTGGATTTGGTGTTGCTCTACCGGTTGTTTATAGTTGAGTGGCTACTCAGGCCCATTTCTATGGTGTGAACCTGAGTATGTGCACTTGTCGTTTGCCACCCAGGGTATTAGAGTGTAGCACCCTCACTTTGAAAAGCAAGAATACATTGTGAATATGTTGGGCCCTGGATCGAGTATGGCTAGCATTCACCAACAGGATGTAATATCATGCATAAATGTTAAACGTTATTACATCGCACTTACGAATGATCCAAAAATAAAGTACTTTATTACAACTTTGCATAACCGAAGATAGCTTAAAATAAAATAAGGTTCCACAAATATTATTCAGAGTTCAAGCAGCAAACAAATAGCAAAGAGCTCCATCATCTCCATGGGCCACTGGCGAACATGTTGGTTGTAAGCTCGAAATAGACAAACGTCCTTACTCCTTATCTGAACAACCTGCAACATTAACGTTGCAGCCCAGGGAATTTGGGTCAATACCTTGTGACAGGCTGGCAAGTGTCATACTATGGTGGATGTTAAATGGCAAGACTATCACTACATGCATATTTGGCTGGTGGATTTCATGGCTCTTGCGCAAAGCAAATTTTATCCTACAGTTATAAAACATTTCTTTTAAAACCAACTATTATTGAGATAAACATGGCATGAAAACCAATATCTCTTCTACCCTTGTTCACCCATCAAATTTTATTCTGAAATTGGAATGAGTGAGATCCTTCTGTCGACCACCTTGCTTAGTTACTCAAATTGTCCATAACCGTGGACACGGCTAGATCTTAGTTTTATTTACTCTCGAGAGTTTGTGGCACTTTCCCCACTAGACTCGATCAACCCATTCTATCATTAACCCACATTCAGTGAAAAGGAAAGGTGAAGACCAACACTAGTAGAAAAAGGGGCATCAGTACCGGTTTTATAGGGCCTTTAGTACCGGTTGTGCAACCGGTACTAAAAGGTCGGCACTAAAGGGTCACCCCTTTAGTACCGGTTTTATATACAACCAGTACTAAAGGCCCTCCACGTGGGCACGACAACGCGCGCGCAGGCGGAGGACCTTTAGTACCGGTTTGTAATGCAAACCGGTACTAGAGGTCCCGGGATTTTTTGCCCCCCCTTATTTTTCCAGGGAGGTTTAGGTTTTCGGTTTTATTTCTTTTCGCTTATTTTTCGGGGTTTAGGGTTTCTGTTTTTTTTCCTTTTCGCTCATTTTTCAAGGTTTCGGAGGAGAGCACGTATAAATTACCCACTACACATATAAAGTACTCACTACACATATAAAGGACTCTCGTTAATTACATATAAAGTCATAATTACAATAGAGATCACCGCTAGCTATAGTACATGCACGGAGTGAGTCTATTTTTCGACATAGTGGAATTCACCGAATTCATCTATGACATGCGTCAGCAAGAATCCCGCCAATTCCTCTGCAATAGCTTTTACGCGGTTTTCTGGTAGGAGCTGGTTCCGCTTCCTTGACATCTTTAAAAGAAGGAGATCAAATCAGTTATGATCGAAACTAAACACAATTGATGGTAGCAAAATAAAAGTTGTGTATGATGTTTACATACCTCTCGATTTCTTACACTATTGACTCTCTCATTGACCCTCGTGTGAATATACTCGCAAACGTAGTATCCACATAGTTGCGTCCCCTGTGGTTGTCGCAGACACCACTATACAAGAATATAATTTAATCAAATAATAATCAAGAGAATGATAATGGTATTAGAAAGATACACAGACCTAGATACGTAGTAGTACTTACATTGTTAGCCTTGAACTCCAGCTTATCTTTCCATTCACCGCGTTCTTCCGCGATGAACTTTCTCCAAACCCTGCCCAGAAAAGAAAATGAATTGAGGAGTTATTTTATATACTTTTGATATCCGGAAATGAACGAAAGTGGACGATATATTGCGATTGAAATTACCTCTTGAGCATTAGACGCACGCTTTTATAATCATCTTGATTTTTCCTTAATGAGTCCCAGACTTCAACTTCTCCTTCGTCGAGTCTAATGATAAACAGAATGTAGTGGAACCTGCGCACATTTATATACGCAGGTATTCAGAACTCATCAATTACACTTATTATCGGGAAAGCAAAATAGAATGTGTACAAGACAGTAACACTCACCCGAAGTTGTAAGGAAAAAGTATTTCCTTTTTGGTACTTTGTCGCTTAAAAAACGTTAGCAAACGGTCCTCTGTGTCCTGGACATAAAAAGGCCTTTCTACGGTGACTTCATTAACTTTATCCGGGTCAATGAACCCAATGTCCCAGATTCCTCCCATTCGGCATTCACGAATCTTCATTCTGCATAATAGCGTACAAAAGAATGTTGTGTGGATAATTACAAGCAATGAAACGAGCTTAACTATAGATAATTAAATTACACAAATAAATTACTTACAGACAATAGCAGCTGATGATAGATTTGTCGAGAGCAAGTTGATTGTACATCTGAAAAAGTTCGGAGAAATCAACCTGCACACCATATTCTCGGAAGTAGTGTTGGTCCTTAACTCCCGCCATGATATATTCTCTCCCTTGTTTTGCAGCGGCCATGTACCAGTTATTCAATTTATATAACTGTGTTGTTAGAGCACTCGGATTTTCGACCAGAGGCAGCCCGAGTTCAAATTTAGGTTGAATTGTTATATGCGATATTTGGTAACCTGTGTCGCCAATGACAACTTCTCCATGCTCGATTTCCCGAGCGTCAGAAGGCACAATGAGCGGGGCGATCGATTGTGCTTCTTGTTCTCCGAGTTGGGCAACTCTTTTCCCGCACGCTTTTTCTTTCTCCGTCTGTGAGGAAAGTACCTTGTCAATACCTCGCTCATAGTCTGAAAGGGGCGGCTGTGGAAACCTATATAGGTTGTCAACGGTGCGATCTTTTACCTCGGTTGGTATAGTCTTCAGAAGTTCCTTTATGGGGTCAAGTCTTGCCTCCAGTCTTTCCTTTTTTTTCTGTTCAAAAAAGGCTTTAGCCTCGCCTTGTGTGCTCAGTTTTAATTCCTCCATAGTCATCTCGCCAGCTAACTTCTCAGGAGCCTTGACTTCCTTGGGTTTTCTTGCACGTTTCTTGACAGGGGACGACGTGAACAGCTTCCGCTTTGTGAAATTGCTATTGGGCGCAGCAGTCGGCTGACGGGACGGCGCGGGCGATGGACTCGCGGTGGGCTCCCAATCGTCGGGGGAGGAGGGTGGACTTTGCTGTGGTGAATTTCTAACCGGAGGAGTCGGTGGCCTTGGCGCCGAGTCTGGAAACTTGATGTATTTCTTCTTCCATAGAACGATACCAAGCTCGACTTCTCCCAATGTCTTCTCGCCTTCAGCTCCAGGAATGTCAAGATGCATTGAGTTGAATCCCGACAAAACTTTCGTGACCCCGACACGAGCAAATCCAGCTGGAATCTCACCAAAATGGAAGGTTGCTCCAGGTTGATGTGGTAAAGCATAGCCATTCGCCACCGGAAAACTAAGGTTATTCATTGGCGCATGTAACTCACAATTTGTCTTCTCCGTGATATCATCAACGGGGTAGCGTGCCGCCGACGGTTCATCAACTGCAGGATCTTGTTGCTGCGTGGAACCCACGCTGCTTTTCCGCTGAGATGGGCAGACTTCGACTGCATGATCTTCTACTCGCGGCTGAGATTCCCTTTGCTGGGTAATTAAAGCCAGTTGCTCCTTCACATCATGCATCTGGCTTTCTAATGCAGTAAACCTCTCTGCCTCCCTCTTTTTACTTCTGCAATGTTTTCTATAAGATGCAGCGTCCTCCGGAAACCCTTCAAGAAAACCAACCCCGCCTCCTCTGCCTCGACATCGTCCCCAGTGTTCTTTATTCCCGAGGGCGAGTGAAAGCTCGTCGTCCTCTCTATCGGGAACATATTTTCCCTGTCGGACTAGTTCTATTGCGTCAACTAGTTTTTTGGCGACTCTTGTAATTCTTTTATTCCATTTTCCCTGTGCAACAATTTTCCCTGTGTCTGGGTCCAAGACTGCCCCATGCGCAAACAACTAGAACTTGGACCTGTCGGGCCAGCCATCTGTCTGTGGAGTGATCCCTTTTTTACGCAGCTCGTTTTCATAGGCTTCCCACTTAGGCAAGGCAGTCTTGTAGCCACCTGAGCCCAAACGATGGTGATATTTCTTCTTCTGAGCATTCAACTTATTTTGGGTCGATCGGGCCACAGCGACGGCCGATTTCCTATACGCCGCAAATTCAGGCCAGTGATCTTTTAGCTTCTCTAGAGCTCCGGTGAAATTTGGAGGTTTTTTCGCATATTTTCTCCACAATGCGTTCTTCCAGTTCTTGAATTGCTGGGCCATTTTGCTAAGAGTCCATTGCTTGACTTTATCCTGCCTCTTCTGTGGGAGATCTGCCGGTAGGGTGAAAGAATCCAATATCGAGGTCCAAAGGTTATCTTTAATTCTTTCCTCAAGATATTTTGCGCCAATGTTGGCTTTCTTCGGCTTATTCCATTCTGCAACGGTGATCGGGACGGCGTCCCTAACAAGAACGCCGCATTGAGCTACATATTTAGTGTAGATTCCTTCGGGTTTCTCCGGTTTGCCTTTTACACTAACTTCGTCGATCGACAACTTTGCACCATCCGGCAGCTTTACCCCTTGGTTCGGGCCTCGTTTAGGGATTGACGATCCAGAGGGCTAAAAGAAAAATGTTTCGTTAATAAGTGCAATATAAATCAATTAATGCATCTAGCTAGTAATCAACAAGACTAATATATACCTCGCCGGAGTTTTCTAACGGCACTTCTTCGTCGTCGTTGTCGTCTCTGAAATTTTCTAACTCAACTCCCTCACCGGAGTCATTCAAACATTTCGCGCTGAAATCTTCATCGTCTTCTTCGCCGGAATCTTCTCCATCAGAATTGGGTCCTGCAGCCCTATCATATATAATTGCTTGCATCCGGTCTTCATTCTCCTCGTCTCGGATGAAGGGGGCGTCGTCTCGGGTGATGGGGGCGTCGTCCTCCATAGCTCAATGTCACTGCAAATTTTTAATTCATAGCAAACAACTTTAAATTTCAGTGCAACTAAAAATAACATTGCTTTGATAAATTTTCAAACTTTGCTAAATTTACTTATACACTAATGAAATAATTTTCAAACTTTTCTACTAAAATTTTCTAACTTAGCAATATTTCAAACTTAGGAATATTTCTAAATTAGCAATATTTCAAACTTAGCAATGTTTCAAACTTTACTATGTTATCTAAATGACTTAGCAATATTTCTAACAAAATTGCTACACTAATAATAAACTAAAATAATTTTCAAACTTTGGTAAATTTTCTAACTTTGGTAAATTTGCTAAACAACTTTAATATTCTTATACACAATAATATTGCATCTAAAAATAACATTGCTTTGATACATTTCTTATACAAAAAAATATTGCAACTAAAAATAACATTGCTTTTATCTTATACAATAATTTTCTAACTTAGCTAAATTTGCTACATTTCAAATTTTCTAACTTTGCTAAAATACAACCTTGCTTTGCTAACTACATTTTCAAATTTGCTAAATTTTCTATCTTTGCTAAGTTTGCTAAGTTTTCAAATTTGCTACATTTTCAAATTTTCTAACTTTGCAAAAATTGCTACATTTTGTAATAATAACCTAAACAAAATGCAAAAATTTCTATTACTAACAAAATGAAAAACAGTAATAAACTAGTAATGAAAAAACAGTAAAAACAAAATGAAAAAAAACTTACCGGAGGATGGCGCGCGGGTGGAGGCCGAGGTGCGGTGGTGGAGGCCGGCGCCGGAGCAGCACGGGAGGCGACGATGGCGCGCGGGTGGAGGCCAAGGCGCGGGAGGCCGGCGCCGGAGCAGCGCGGTGGTGGAGGGGTGGCCGGAGCAGGGGCACGCGCCGGAGCAGGGCGGCGGAGGGCGCGGCAGCAGGGGCACGGAGGGAGCGGGGCGCGGAGGGCGACGGGGGAGGCCGGAGTCCACCGGAGCAGGGGCAGGTGACGGCCGCAGCGCAGGGGTGCCGGAGGACGCGGCGATGGCGCGGCCGCCGGCCGGAGCAGGGTTTCGCCGGGGAGCAGGCTGGAGAGGAGCAGGGCGTCGCGGGCGGCGGGGACTTGTGAATTTTGGGGATCGATCCGTCGATCCCCACTTAAAACTGCCATCAAAACACCTTCAGTACCGGTTGTTCGCTACAACCGGTACTAAAGGGTCTTTAGTACCGGTTGTACAGAACAACCGGTGCTAAAGGTCTGTTTTGGGCCGCGGCGAATTTCGCGCGCGAAGCGCACCCCTTTAGTTTCTTTTTGATTTTTTTTCTCTAGTTTCTTTTTTCTCTCCTATTTTTCTTTCTTATATTTTCTGTTTATTTTTTTTAATACGTTTTCTGTATATTTACTAATTAAATTTATAAATTCAATATATTTTCATCTGTTTATCAGAAAACTTTTGGGCCGGCGGCTCAGGAACCGGTCGAAGTTAGTTAAATTTACTAATTAAATTTATAAATTCAATATCTTTTCATCCGATTTATCAGAAAAATGTAATTAAAATATCAAATTGTTGTTAAAAATGTAATCTATCTATTTATGACAAATTCATTTTTTTGAAATTATAGGTGAATTCATTTAATATTAAAATTTGGAATTTGAACTCCATTAAGTCATTAATTAAACTTATAAACTCAATATCTTTTCATCTGTTTAACAGAAAAATGTAATTAAAATATCAAATTGTTGATAAAAATGTAATCTATCTATTTATATAATTTATATATATTCATTGAAGTCCGAAGGAGGTGGGCCGTCCCCCTCGTACCTGGCGAGACCTTATATTTTGCATACATATGCATGAATATCACACACATCTCCCGAAGTTGATAGTTTAGGTCGCAAGTTTTCAAAAGCAAGTAGTAACCTAAACTAGGATCACAGACAAGAGAACTACAATGGCGATCACAGACTCTGAAACTAACTTCGACCGGTTCCTGAGCCGCGGGGTGCTGAGCCGCCGGCGCTGCGCATCCAAAGAGAAGGAACCCTCACAGGGTCATAGCTCACGTGAGAAGGAACCCTCTGAAGAAACGACCACCTACTGTCATACTGTGTATCCAATAGATACATGTAGCGACGGACGTGCTCATCCTCCTCCCTGATACGGCGACGTACCTCCTCCTCGGGGGCCGGCTCCCTTTGCACCGAGCGTGGCCCACGCGACTGCCACCACAGAAGATCCGGGTCGACGACGTCACCCGGATTCCTCACCAAGCTGCGCATCCCGGAAGGTAGCACCTCCCAGTGCCATCCCGGTGGAGCCCAGTCCCGCACATCGCCCCTCTGGTCCAACATGGACATCGTCGCCGAGAACAGTGAGGTTGCAGATATGAGTTTAGATGTGATATGACAATGGAGGCCAAGCCTACATATATATAGTGAGAAATTACAGGAAGACGAAGGCGGGAAGCGGTGGAAGAAGCACACGGATCGTGTGTTTCTTTAGAGCGCTTGTGAGCCGTTCGATCAGAAGCACACGGATCGTGTGTTTCCTTCGAGCGCTTGTGAGCTGTTGGATCAGAGCCTTTAGTACCGGTTCGTGTTAACAACCGGGACTAAAGAAGCACACGGATCGTGTGTTTCTTTCAAGCGCTTGTGAGCCGTTGGATCAGGGGTGTGTTTCTTTACAGCGCTTGTGAGCCGTTGGATCAGAAGCACACGGATCGTGTGTTTCCTTCGAGCGCTTGTGGGTTGTTGGATCAGGGCCTTTAGTACCGGTTCGTGTTACCAACCGGGACTAAAGAAGCACACGGATCTGCACAGGTACACCTTCTAATCGCCTATAAATAGCGACGTCCCTGCAGCGAAACGGCACACAACGAGCGTCTACCTTTGCCACCGAACCCAATGGTTGGATTTAGCCTACCCGCTGGCATGTTCCCTAACACAAGCCCTCGGGTAGGTTGAATCCAACCACTGGATTAGGGTGACACAATGATGAATTGCCGAGGAGGTGGGAGTGGTGGTGGTGGAAGTGGTAGCCATGCCCTCGGTCGGATCCAAGCAGCTCCAAGGCTCTCTGATGATCTACAACATTCCCAACACTTTTTGGGACGGTCGTTAGATCATCAGAGAAGTCTTGGGGCTGTTTGGATCGAAGGTCGATTTGCGCAAGCTTCCGGATGGGCAAAACCAGTGTTGGATCAGCCACATGACCCTATATGCAAATCATTCGGATTCCCGTCATACAGCCCAACGGTGCATTTGATATGCAGGCACTCACGAGCCACCGTTGGGCTGTATGACGGGAATCCATGTGCTTCTGATGAAGAACAAGAGTACGGCAACAGCGGAGAAGAAGCTAGTCAAACTAGTCCGGAAGGCAAAGACCGAATACAAATCATTCGGATTCGCCTGCATACGTCCAACAGTGCATTTTATATGCAGGCACTCACGAGCCACTGTTGGGCTGTATGCAGGTGAAACCGTATGTTTTGTTCTATATCTAGGAATCCTTCAGTTCATCGACCGAATACAAGTCATACAAGTCATTTGATATGCAGGTAATAACAAGTCAGGTGAAACTGTGTGCATTTGATAAAAGGTTTAATACATTATTACACATCACCACCAACATCCCTATCTAGTGTGTGTCCCTTTCTTCTTCGTGTGTGTCCCTTTCTTCTGATTGCGCCGTAGCCATGGACAATCTTCATCATTTAACACGATGCTTGGGTCAGTTTTCACTTTGAAGGGCGGAATTTCATTAAACTTATTGTAATCTTCTGACATGTCTGTCTTGTTCTCCACTCCCACGATGTTTCTTTTCCCTGAAAGAACTATGTGGCGCTTTGGCTAATCGCATGATGTATCGGCTCGCTTATCTTTTCTTTTTTTCGGTCTGGAAGACATGTCCTTCACATAGAAAACCTGAGCCACATCATTGGCTAGGACGAATGGCTCGGTGTGGTACCCAAGATTGTTGAGATCCACTGTAGTCATTCCGTACCGCCGGTCCATCTCTACCCCGCCTGCCAAGTTGACCCATTTGCACTGAAACAAAGGGATCTTAAAAGAAGGTCCATAGTCAAGTTCCCATATCTGCTGTATGCAACCATAATATGTGTCCTTTGTCCCATCGTCGTTTGTTGCATCAAAGCGGACACCACTGTTTTGGTTAGTGCTCTTTTTGTCTTGGGTTTCCGTGTAAAATGTATTCCCATTTATCTCGTACCCTTGGAAAGTCAATATAGTCGAAGATGGTGACTTGGCCAACAAGTATAGCTCATCTCCAACAGTGGTGTTATTAATGAGATGTGTACGCAACCAACTGCCGAAAGTTTCCACGTGCTTTCCTTTAATCCAGAAGTTAGTCCGCTCCGGGTATTCGGAGCGTAAAATATCCATGTGTTTCACGATATACGGAGCCACCAAACTGGAATTTTGTAGAACTGTGTAGTGTGCTTGAGTGAAAGAATGCCCGTCCATACTTCTTGTTGCTTTCTTTCCTAGCGTGCCTTTTCCACGCAGTCTCCCCTCATGGCGCGATTGAGGAACACCGATAGGCTTAAGATCAGGAATAAAGTCAACACAAAACTCAATGACCTCCTCTGTTCCATAGCCCTTGGACATGCTTCCTTCTGGCCTAGCACGGTTATGAACGTATTTCTTTAAGACTCCCATGAACCTCTCAAAGGGGAACATGTTGTGTAGAAATACAGGACCGAGAATGGAAATCTCTTCGACTAGGTGAACTATGAGGTGCGTCATAATATTGAAGAAGGACGGTGGAAACACCAACTCGAAGCTGACAAGACATTGGACCACATCCTTCTGTAAACTTGGTAGAGTTGCTGGATCGATTACCTTCTGAGAAATTGCATTGAGGAATGCACATAGCTTCACAATGGGTACTCGAACGTTTTCCGGTAGAAGCCCCCTCAATGCAACCGGAAGTAATTGTGTCATAATCATGTGGCAGTCATGAGACTTCAGGTTTTGGAACTTTTTCTCTGCCATGTTTATTATTCCCTTTATATTCGACGAGTAGCCAGAAGGGACCTTGATACTGCTCAGGACTTGAAAAAAGATCTCCTTCTCTTCTTTGGTAAGAGCGTAGCTGGCAGTACCTTGATACTTCTCTGGATTCTGGTTGTCTCTTTCGTGCGTACGTTGCTGGTCCTGCCGTGCATCCGTTGTATCTTTCGTCTTCCCATACACGCCTAAGAAGTTTAGCAGGTTCACGCAAAGATTTTTCGTCACGTGCATCACGTCGATTGCAGAGCGAACCTCTAGGATTTTCCAATAAGGTAAATCCCAAAATATAGATTTCTTTTTCCACAAGGGTACGTGCTTGTTTGCGTCTTTCGGAACAGATAGACTGCCAGGACCCTTTCCAAAGATTACTTCTAAATCCTTGACCATGCCATATATAACATCACCATCAGGGCGTGTAGGCTTTGTCCGGTTATCTGCCTCACCTTTGAAATGCTTGCCTTGGTTTCTTACGTGATGCCTGTTTGGCAGAAATCGACGATGCCCCAGATACACAATCTTGTTACCTAAATATATACTGTCAGTATTATCTAAACAGTGTGTGCATGCATTGTATCCTTTGTTCGACTGTCCTGAAATGTTACTAAGAGCAGGCCAATCATTGATGGTTACAAACAGCAACGCTCGTAGGCCAAATTCCTCTTGTTTGTACTCATCCCACACACGTACGCCTTCGTCAGACCACAACTGTAAAAGTTCATCAACTAATGGCCTCAGATACACATCAATGTCGTTGCCGGGTTGCTTCGGGCCTTGGATAAGCACTGGCATCATAATATACTTTTGTTTCATGCACAACCAAGGAGGAAGGTTATAGATACATAGAGTCACGGGCCAGGTGCTATGACTGCTGCTCTGCTCCCCAAACGGATTCAAGCCATCTGTACTTAGACCAAATCTTAAGTTCCTTGCGTCAGCTGCAAAATGCCCAAACGCACTGTCGATGTTTCTCCACTGAGACCCATCAGCGGGGTGTCTCAGCATCTCGTCTTCCTTACGGTCCTCTTTGTGCCATCGCAACAACTTGGCATGCTCTTTGTTTCGGAACAAACGTTTCAACCGTGGTATTATAGGAGCATACCACATCACCTTCGCGGGAACCCTCTTCCTGGTGCTATGCTCGCCCTCAACATCACCTGGGTCATCTCGCCCGATCTTATACCGCAATGCACCGCATACAGGGCATGCATTCAAGTTCTCATACTTCTCACCGCGGTAGAGGATGCAGTCATTGATGCATGCATGTATCTTCTCCACCTCTAATCCAAGAGGGCAGACAATCTTCTTTGCTTCGTATGTATTGTGGGGCAATTCATTATTTCTTGGAAGACTCTTCTTAAATATTTGTAGCAACTCTTCAAATGCCTTGTCAGATATTCCATTCTTTGCCTTCCACTGCAGCAATTCCAGGGTGGTACCCAGCTTTTTCTGGCCATCTTCACAATTTGGGTACAACAATTTTTTGTGATCCTCTAACATGCGCTCCAACTTCGACCACTCGTTTTCAGTTCCGCACTTCATCTGTTCATCAAGAATGACCCGACGAAGATCATCATCATCGGATTGATCAACAATGACCTCATGCTCAACTTCGTCTTCCCCCATTGTAGTATCACCGTGTTCAGAGAACACAGGATAGTTGTCATCATCCTTTTCTTCAGGGTCTTCCATTATAACCCCTCTTTCTCCATGCTTGGTCCAACAAAAATAATTGGGCATGAAGCCTTGTCGCAACAGGTGGGAGTGTATGGTTCTTACGCTCGGGTAATTCCTCGTATTCCGACATTCATCACATGGACAAATCATAAAACCATTCTTTAGCTTGTTTAACTTAACCACATCGAGAAAACGATGCATGCCATCAATGAACTCGGGAAGGCGTCGATCACCGTACATCCATTCTCGGCTCATCTGCATTACATAAATAAATCAAAAACCATTACACCAGCTAAATAATGAATAGAGATACGTGACCAAATTAATTAATACAAATTCATCACATTAAAACCAAAGTAGAGTAGTGCCCAAATGTAATACATAGTTCTCACGAAACATACATCAATCGAAACTAACATACAACTATCTAAAGAATTTATATCCAACAACAAATGCGATCAGAATCGCAACCAAGGTAACTATTGAACCAACAGCATAATGATACCAAGCCTCTTGACTAATGACATATTTTCTAATCTTTTTAAGCTTGACGCGCATTGCATCCATCTTCATCTCGTTAGCAGTGACGACGTCGGCAAGCTTGACCCCGTGAGCATCGACGATGTCGGCAATCTTCAATTCCAATACCATCTTCTCTTCCAGGCATTGGAGACAAAGATCTTCACTTATCTTCAATTTTGCTTTTAAATCGTTGTTTTCTTTTTCTAAAAACTCGACAATAGGGTCGGCTGGAATTTCCGGTTCAACTACCTCCTAAATAGAAATATATCTATGTCAAGTTGGTCGGCATGATTGTTATAACCATGAAACAAAATAAATAGTTATAAAAATATACCACATCAGAATCATAGACCGGACGAGGGCTGACGGGGACAGATATCAAAACCATGACACTATACATATAAAAAAACACAAGAAAATTATACAAGAAATAATTATGCATTTAAATCATATAACTAACATTTTTAAAATAAAAGATTAGAAAAGAGGCTCACCGAGGTAGTGTCGGTGATGGAGCGGCGCGGGCGATCGACGGCGGTGAGGAAGGGGACGGGACGACACTATATAAAACCACAAATTATACTTTAATTTGAGATCAAAATGCATATAAAATAAATGAAATCCCTAACTTAGGCATTTCATCGAACACCTTGCAAGCACTACAAAAATCAAACTAGCTAAACTTGCACGAAAATGAGCTAAACTTGAAATGCCGGAAGAGAAGATGAAGTTGCTAACCCTTATATATGTAGCTGCCACCAATCTTGGAAGTTGTTGGAGAAAAAAGGGGTGAATTTGAACTTGGGAGAGCAAAGAGAGAGGAAAAATGGAGTTGAGTTCGAGCTGAAATGGTGCTGGCTCGGGGTGGCAGAAGGTATATAGAGGCCAGGACCTTTAGTACCGGTTGTTAATAGAAACCGGCACTAAAGGCCAGTCTTTAGTACCGGTTTTTAGGAACAACCGGTACTAAAGGTCCTGGCATCAATATGCCCTCTGCCACCCCCAGCACAACCGGTACTAAAGGGTTGTGGCTGCTGGCACAGAGCACAACCGGTGCTAATGCCCCCTTTAGTACCGGTTTTAGGTCAACCGGTACTAAAGGGGGCGCACCGTTGCCCCCTTTTCTACTAGTGCAAGACGAGACCTTTCTGAAGCACTTTCCCAACCACTACTGGCTTGACCCATTCCAACCTACATCCCCTACATCTGCTTGTCAAACCGGGTTGGTTCCATGCTACTTACTTAGTCAAGACAGAGCCCATATGACTAGTGGCTGTACTGGAAGTAAACTAGACATGGAGTGACATGAAATCTCTAATACCCTGGGTGGCAAACCACAAGTGCACATACTCAGGTTCACACCATGGAAATGGGCCTGAGTAGCCACTCAACTTTAAACAACCGGTAGAGCAACACCAAATCCACCCAGGTGATTGATTAATTTAGTAGAATTTTCTTAAATCATCTACCACAAAACAATCATTTTTGCAGCAAGCATTCTACTAAATTAAATAGGTCACTAGTCAACTAATCATGTGGCTAGCCTAACAGGTTTGCATAGCATATAGTTTTGATTCAAAAACAGCCTATCATGCATACTACAGAAAAATAGTCTACAGTGCAATATAAAACATAGTAAATAGGTCTTTCATGATTCCCACAACACTCGTAGCAGCTCTGGCACTCCTCGCAATCTAAACAAACAATTTGCATAACATCAACACACAAACAAAATGGCAATACAATAAAACATGCATGCATGATGATTTGCTAACAACACAAGTCAAAGTTAAAAAATTAATAAAGTTATTACTTTCTGTTATTTACTATATGCATGATGCTCATGATTCATATTTTAAGTGGTTTTAATAATTTAAAAACAATTACTATAGTCAAAATACCACTATTTGAGTTTCTACAAAAACATTATCAATGCATGATGCACAAGTGCAAACTAAAAATACTACTGGACAGAGGACACTAAAAGACACACTTTTGCAGAATAAAACAATTTAAAATAACTTATAGATTTAAAGATATGCCAAAATTACCAAAATCACTCATTTGAAATTTGAATAATTTTAAAATTGGGAAAACAGAGAACTAACAGTTCTAAAATAATCAACAAATCATAAGGTTTTCAAAAATATAAAGTTTGTTAAATTTGGTCGAGCCAATAAAAAGTTATGATGGTTTGAAGTTTTGGGGTCTTTTCTGCAATTCTGCCAAATTAAAATAATTCGACCAAAATTCAGAAAAAGGAATCTGACGTAGCGCTGACTAGGCATGACGTGGCGCTGACTGGGCTGCTGACACAGCGGCCACATGGCGCTAAACCACTGGTCGGTACCGATTCGGTAAGGGCTCTAATCTCGGTCGTTGGTTTCAGATCGAACGGCCCCACATCTAGGGTTTACCCGCGGCGGCGCTGTGGTGGCCGGAGACAGAGGACGCGGCGGTGGCGGCTTGGGCGTCGAGGGCGTTGGTGCTCCGGTGGTTCTCGTGCTCGGGGAAGTAGCCGATGATGTGCAGTACGGCGAGGCGGAGACTATGGCGAAGGGGCGGCGTCGATCGCGTCCTGGGGTGCTGACTGCGAGCGGCTGGGGGGTCTCGGGGCGGCGGCGAACTCTTGTTGATGACGCGCTCATCGACCGGCTGCGTATAAAAATCGTGGACAGGGTCAGGGAGGTGCGCAGCTTTGAGGGGGAGAGAGAGGGACCAGAAGGGGGCAGCGCAGCTCACCGGGGCGGCCGGATTTTGAAGAACGACGACGGCAGCAGTACGGACTTCGGCGAGGAAATCCGACGGCCTGGGGGCGTCTTAGGGGCTAGGGTTCGGGGGAAAAGCGAGCGGGCGGAGAGGGCATTATATGGACGCGATCAGGGGAAACAAACTCCACGAAAATCGCTCGGATTGATCCCGAACGGATTCGGTCGATTTTGCGTGTGCAGAAGGTTGAAGCTGATGACGTCACCGCTTGCGTAATGGTGGGCTCCACCGGTCAGCGACGGCAAAGAAAAGAAAAGGGGAAAAGAAGAGAGGCCGGGGCGGGTTGCGGCTGGGCTGGTGCTGGGCTGCTGGTGGGCCGCTGTGCGCTGCGCATGCGCGGGGATGATGCTGGGCCGGCTTGGCTTGGGCTGGGCTGGCTCGGCTGACCTCTTCCTATTTTTTTTTTACCTTTTCTTTTTCTAAAAAACAGAAATCAACATATCTTTCAAAATAGAAATTCAAATTGGTTCAAACCAATTTGAATAATTTTGTAAAAATACCCTTTATCAAACTAAAATATTTGGGATCATCTTTGCACAACTTTATTTTACCAAAATACCCTTGGGCATAAAAAGGTAATTGTTGCTATTTCCCAACTTTGGAAAATTTTGTAAAAATACTTTTTAGAGAACTTATTCAAAATACAAAATTATGGTACTAGTCTTGCCACCAAATAAAATCAAAATATTTGAAATATTGACTAGGGTTACTTTGCACCCTTTATGTCACTTAATAAAATATATTTTTTATTTTGAAATCTTTTACTAGTTCAAGCAATTAAATGCAACAAACACATGATGCTTATGAATGCCATGCATGATTTTTGAGTTTTGAAACTTAAACAACCAAAAAGTTTTTGATCCCTCTGAATTTTCAAAAATTTGAAAATTTGGGATGTTACAGACTACCACCCTTAAAAGGAATCTCGTCCCCGAGATTCGAAGAGGCTAGAAAGAAATGCGTTTGGGATCTCTGGTTTTTGGCATCGGGGTGGGCTACCACCCTTAAAAGAAAATTTTGTTGGTAGTCTAAAACTCTTATCCTCCATCTAGGGTACATGTTGTGGTTTAAAGATGAGCCATGACTTAGCATCCTTAATCCTCTTATGTTTTAGATGAAGAACAATGATTGAGGTCAATAGTTAGTGTACCGTTCACCCGCGGCACTTGAAGCACTGAATGTGACTAAGGTCTTTCTTTCCTGCATGGTGATGATGATTCTGACCATTGTGATTCCCAGTGTTGCGGCCATTGTGGTCATTGTCCTTGTATTCTCCATTACCTCCTTTGTTTCCTCCATTGTGGTCATGATCCTGATGGTTGTGGCTGTATCCACCATGGTACTTGGCCTTCTTGTGTGTAGATTCTGAGTTGTACTTGTTTCCATTATACTTCCTTTTCCTGTTCTCCTCCTTCTGTATATTGTTGTCCAGTGTGATGGCTTGGTCCAGTAGAGCTTGATAATTTGGTGCATATGCCACCGACAATGGTATCTTCAGTTCACCACAGAGTCCATTAAGGAATTTGTCCTTCCTCTTAGCATCAGTATCGATGTCCTCTGGAGCATAACGTGACAGAGCACAAAAATCATCCATGTATTCCTTCAGAGTCCTGTTACCTTGCCTCAGATTGCGAAACTCATCTTTCTTCAGGTTCATGATTCCTGAGGAAATGTGAGCATTGCGGAATCCTTCCTTGAAAGTGTCCCATGTGAGTCCAGCTAATGGGTGAGTAATCTGGTAGGTCTCCCACCATTGTGCTGCTGGTCCCTCGAGTAGGTGGGCAGTGAATCTCACCATCTCAGCATCAGTGCACTCACAAGTGACGAGATCTTTGTGCACAGAACGTAGCCAGTCATCAGCTACAATGGGTTCAGTGGCTGTAGAGAACTTATTGGGTCTCAGTCTCAGAAATCTGGCGAGCCTGTCCACTGGGGGTTGGGGTGGTGGTGGTGGCGGTGGAGGTGGTGGTGGTGGTGCATTCTGGTTTGCAAGAAACTGTGCCATCATGTTCATCAGCTGCGTCTGTGCTGCCATCAACTGCTGCATCTGATCATTGTTGTTATTGTTGTTGTTGCTGGGATCACGGCGAGGAGGCATCTGTGGGGTTTAGCATAGATGAGCATAGATAGAAAGATCTAAAGAAATATTTCTACCCATACAAACAAATAACAATAACCAGCAACAAGCAGACGATCTCACAATAAAACAAGTCAAGAATTTTATAAATTTGAAATTAAGGTTTTGAAAACTTAACTAACACGATATAGGTTCTAACACGAGCACACTAGTACTGCCATACCACATTTTGATAGGTCAATACTTTATCGCGAAAGCTAGACTAAGGATAAAAGGTGGTCTACTCTATCTTCCTTTTGAGTGCTTCGAGTTCCTCTTCTATTTCCTTGAGTTCTTCGAGATATTTCTGGGTGTTCTGAAGCCTAAAATGAAGTCTTGAGCTAAGGTACTCAATGGCTTCCCATGCTGCACTTCTTGCTGAATCGAAGAACGTTGCATGCAGTTCTGGGTTGGTGAACATCCAGCGTCCTTCGGTCTTGTGGTCATCTTATTTGTTCTCGTACAAGTGGAGTTGTACCCACCAACACTCATGACCTTCATCCATGAAAGGAAATCCTTTGTATACTGCTGCTCCTTTAAATCCCAAACTCGACATGAGGTTCTTCAATACCCTTGGGAACTCGGTTTCACACTCCAAAGTCATTGTCATAACTGGTCCTTTCTTGATTGCTTCAAAGAGACTGGTCATCTATAAACAAGAGAAGAAAATTTAGAAAGCAATAGTTGAGAAAGGTACAAGAAAGATATTTGGAAAGATTTGGATAAGAAGAAGATAAATTTTGTTCCTATGGTCTTTCTTATTTCTAATCCAAACCTAGGGTTTTTGAGCCTACAGGCAACATTACGCTCTGATACCATTCTATAGCACCCTCACATTGAAAAGCAAGAATACATTGTGAATATGCTAGGCCCTGGATTGAGTATGGCTAGCATTCACCAACAGGATGTAATATCATGCATAAATGTTAAACGTTATAACATCGCACTTATGAATGATCGAGAAATAAAGTACTTTATTACAACTTTGCATAGCCGAAGCTAGCTTAAAACAAAATAAGGTTCCACAAATATTATTCAGAGTTCAAGTAGCAAACAAATAGCAAAGAGCTCCATCATCTCCATGGGCCGCTGGTGAACATGTTGGTTGTAAGCTCGAAATAGACAAACATCCTTACTCCTCATCTGAACAACCTACAACATTAACGTTGCAGCCCAGATAATTAGGGTCAATACCTTGTGACAGGCTGGCAAGTGTCATACTATGGTGGATGTTAAGTGGCAAGACTATCACTACATGCATATTTGGCTGGTGGATTTCATGGCTCTTGCGCAAAGCAAATTTTATCCTATAGTTATAAAACATTTCTTGTAAAACCAACTATTATTGAGATAAACATGGCATGAAAACCAATATCTCTTCTACCCTTGTTCACCCATCAAATTTTATTCTGAAATTGGAATGAGTGAGATTCTTCTGTCGACCACCTTGCTTAGTTACTCAAATTGTCCATAACCGTGGACACGGCTAGATCTTAGTTTTATTTACTCTCGAGAGTTTGTGGCACTTTCCCCACTAGACTCGATCAACCCATTCTATCCTTAACCCACATTCAGTGAAAAGGAAAGGTGAAGACCAAGACGAGACCTTTCTGAAGCACTTTCCCAACCACTACTGGCTTGACCCGTTCCAACCTACATCCCCTACATCTGCTTGTCAAACCGGGTTGGTTCCATGCTACTTACTTAGTCAAGACAGAGCCCATATGACTAGTGGCTGCACTGGAAGTAAACTAGACATGGAGTGACATGAAATCTCTAATACCCTGGGTGGCAAACCACAAGTGCACATACTCAGGTTCACACCATGGAAATGGGCCTGAGTAGCCACTCAACTTTAAACAACCGGTAGAGCAACACCAAATCCACCCAGGTGATTGATTAATTTAGTAGAATTTTCTTAAATCATCTACCACAAAACAATCATTTTTGCAGCAAGCACTCTACTAAATTAAATAGGTCACTAGTCAACTAATCATGTGGCTAGCCTAACAGGTTTGCATAGCATATAGTTTTGATTCAAAAACAGCCTATCATGCATACTATAGAAAATAGTCTACAGTGCAATATAAAACATAGTATAGGTCTTTCATGAATGGTGTATGCACTTGCCTTGACAATTGTTCAGATTCTCACAACACTCGTAGCAGCTCTGGCACTCCTCGCAATCTAAACAAACAATTTGCATAACATCAACACACAAACAAAATGGCAATACAATAAAACATGCATGCATGATGATTTGCTAACAACACAAGTCAAAGTTAAAAAATTAATAAATTTATTACTTTTTGTTATTTACTATATACATGATGCTCATGATTCATATTTTAAGTGGTTTTAATAAATTAAAAACAAATACTATAGCCAAAATACCACTATTTGAGTTTCTACAAAAACATTATCAATGCATGATGCACAAGTGCAAACTAAAAATACTACTGGACAGAGGACACTAAAAGACACACTTTTGCAGAAGAAAACAATTTAAAATAACTTATGGATTTAAAGATATGCCAAAATTACTCAAATCACTCATTTGAAATTTGAATAATTTTAAAATTGGCAAAACAGAGAACTAACAGTTCTAAAATAATATAAAAATCATAAGGTTTTCAAAAATATAAAGTTTGTTAAATTTGGCCGAGCCAATAAAAAGTTGTGATGGTTTGAAGTTTTGGGGTCTTTTCTGCAATTCTGCCAAATTAAAATAATTCGACCAAAATTCAGAAAAAGGAATCTGACGTAGCGCTGACTAGGCGTGACGTGGCGCTGACTGGGCTGCTGACACAGCGGCCACATGGTGCTAAACCACTGGTCGGTACCGATTCGGTAAGGGCTCTAATCTCGGCCGTTGGTTTCAGATCGGACGGCCCCAGATCTAGGGTTTACCCGCGGCGGTGCTGTGGTGGCCGGAGACAGAGGACCCGGCGGTGGCGGCTCGGGCGTCGAGGGCGTTGGTGCTCCGGTGGTTCTCGTGCTCGGGGAAGTAGCCGACGACGTGCAGTACGGCGAGGCGGAGACTATGGCGAAGGGGCGGCGTCGATCGCGTCCTGGGGTGCTGACTGCGAGCGGCTGGAGGGTCCCGGGGCGGCGGCGAGCTCCTGTTGATGACGCGCTCGTCGACCGGCTGCGTATACAAATCGTGGACAAGGTCAGGGAGGTGCACAGCTTTGAGGGGGAGAGAGAGGGACCAGAAGGGGGCAGCGCAGCTCACCGGGGCGGCCGGATTTTGAAGATCGACGGCGGCGGCAGTGCGGACTCCGGCGAGGAAATCCGACGGCCTGGGGGCGTCTTAGGGGCTAGGGTTCGGGCGAAAAGGGAGCGGGCAAAGAAGGCATTATATGGACGCGATCAAGGGAAACAAACTCCACAAAAATCGCTCGGATTGATCCCGAACGGATTCGGTCGATTTTGCGTGCGCGGAAGGTTGAAGCTGATGACGTCACCGCTTGCGTCATGGTGGGCTCCATCGGTCAGCGACGGCAGAGGAAAGAAAAGGGGAAAATAAGAGAGGCCGGGGCGGGTTGCGGCTGGGCTGGTGCTGGGCTGCTGGTGGGCCGCTGTGCGCTGCGCATGCGCGGGGATGATGCTGGGCCGGCTTGGCTTGGGCTGGGCTGGCTCGGCTGACCTCTTCCTATTTTTTTTAACCTTTTCTTTTCTAAAAATAGAAATCAACATATCTTTCAAAATAGAAATTCAAATTGGTTCAAACCAATTTGAATAATTTGTAAAAATACCCTTTATCAAACTAAAATATTTGGGATCATCTTTGCACAACTTTATTTTACCAAAATACCCTTGGGCATAAAAAGGTAATTGTTGCTATTTCCCAACTTTGGAAAAATTTGTAAAACTACTTTTCAGAGAACTTATCCAATATAGGATATTATTGCACTACTCTTGCCACCAAATAAAATATAAATATTTGAAATATTGACTAAGGTTACTTTGCACCCTTTATGTCACTTAATAAAATATATTTTTAATTTTGAAATCTTTTACTATTTCAAGCAATTAAATGCAACAAACACATGATGCTTATGAATGCCATGCATGATTTTTGAGTTTTGAAACTTAAACAACCAAAAAGTTTTTGATCCCTCTGAATTTTCAAAAATTTGAAAATTTGGGAAGTTACATAGATATTTCATGTCACTCCGTGTCTCGTTTACTTCCAGTGCAGCCACTATTCATATGGGCTCTGTCTTGACTAAGTAAGTTGTGTGGACTCGACCCGGCTTGACAAGCTGATGTAGGGGTTGTAGGTGGGAACGGGTCAAGCCGTTGGGTTGGGAAAATGCTTCTGAAAGGTCTCGTCTTAACTCTCTCCTTTCCTTTTCACTAAATGAGTGATTTGGAAGTTTGGGTTAGTTGAGTCTAGTGGGGAAAGTGCACAAACTCTCGAGAGTAAATAAAACTAAGATCTTAGCCGTGTTCCTGGTTATGGGCAATTTGAGTAACTAAGCAAGGTGGTCGACAGAAGAATCTCATTCATTCCAATTTCAGAATAAAAGTTGATGGGTGAACAAGGGTAGAGGAGATATTGGTTTTCATGCCATGTTTATCTCAATAATAGTTGGTTTTAAAAGAAATGTTTTACAATTGTAGGATAAAATTTGCTTTGCGCAAGAGCCTTGAAATCCACCAGCCAAATAAGCATGTAGTGATAGTCTTGCCATTTATAAACCACCATAGTATGACACTTGCCAGCCTGTTACAAGTTTTTGACCCAAATTCCCTGGGATGCAACATTAATGTTGCAGGTTGTTCAGATGAGGAGTAAGGACGTTGTTTGTTTCGAGCTTACAACCAACATGTTCGCCAGTGGCTCATGAAGATGATGGAGCTCTCTGTTATTTATTTTTGCTGCTTGAACTCTGAATAGTAGTGTGGAACTCTAATTTATTTTAAAGCTAGCTTCGGCTATGCGAAGATGTAATAAAGTACTTTATTTATGGATCATTTGTGCTTGCGATGTAATAACGTTTAACATTTATGCATGATATTACATCCTGTTGGTGAATGCTAGCCATACTCGATCCAAGGCCTAGCATATTCACGTTTAACATTTATGCATGATATTGCAGGTTGGTGAATGCTAGCCATGCTAGTTCACACTCCAATGCCATCTGTTTGCTGCCATTAACTGTAATGACTCCTGCTGGACCTGGCATCTTGAGCTTCAAATAAACATAACATGGTCTGGCCATAAACTTAAAGTATGCTGGTCGACCAAAGAGAGCATGGTATGGACTCTTAAGATCCACTACCTCAAAAGGCATGATTTCTGAACGAAAATTCTCCACTGTACCAAAAGCAACCTCAAGATAAATCTTACCGATTGGCTTGGCTGACTTTCCTGGTACGATTCCATGAAAAACTGTCTCAGTGGGTATTAGCTGCCTATCTTGCAGCTGCATCCTCTTGAATGTGTCATAATATAAGATGTTAATACTACTTCCACCATCCATGAGCACTTTGTTCAATGTGTAGCCCCCAACTTGAGGTGCCACCACCAAGGCTAGCTGCCCTGGGTCGTCGACTCTTGGCGGATGATCTGCCCGACTCCATGTGATGGTTTGCTCTGACCACCTGAGCCACTGTGGAAGCGCCGGCTCCACTGCATTGACAGCTCTAACCTTTAATTTCTTGGCACGCTTGGACGTGCTTGTTGTGAATACATGGTAACTGCCACGACTCGGGTTCTGTGGCCGAGTTGTGACATAATACTGCCCATTGTTATCGTGAAGCTGCTTCGGGTTCTGCTGGAACCCGCCCTGTTGACTACCTCCTCCCTGAGGTTGGTTAGGGTTATTGCCGGCTCCTCCGCCGTGGTTGCCGGGTCCTCCATCACCATTGTTTCCTCTATATCCATTGTTGTTGCCTCTATTTCCTGGTCCTGGTAATCTGGCACGCTGCAAATCCACGCACTGTCCCAAGGTGTGACCACACTTGCCGTTTCTGGCGTGTTTAGGGCATGGACTCGCCAGAACCTCCTCTGTGGTCGGCCTACGTCCCTGATACCCTTGAGAATTATTGTCCTTGCGTCTGACCCCAGTATTTGTGTTAGCCACTAGGTCAGAGTTGTCTCCATATGGCCGCTTGTTACTTCCCTGGTTCTGGTTCTGGTTTTGGTTCTGGTTCTGACTATTGCCACCATGTCCTTTGGGCCCTTCCTCCTGATCCTTTGTTTTGTCAGTGGCAGCGTGCTTATTAGCACCTGCCATGATCTCGCCGATCGTAAGGGGAATACCTTGATTCAGGCTCTCCTTCATGCGACCCAGCTTCCAGCTCAAGGGATTGTAGCTGCAATTTCTCTCCATTGCCATTAGCACTGAGATTGTTGGGAGTCCTTGCGATGAGTTGATGATCTCCGAGACCCGCTTCATCCAATGCCTTGCAGACTCGCCCTTTCTCTAAACACACCGCTCCAAGTCCTCTATGGTACTAAGCTTTTTGCATGTTCCCTGGAAGTTCTGTATGAAAGCCGACTTCAACTGCTCCCAAGAATTGATTGATCTGGGAGGCAAGTTACGCATCCACACTTTGGCTGCTCCCTCCATCATAAGATACATGAATTTGGCGCACAGATTGCCTGTGGCATTGCGGATACTCATCGCCATCTCGTATGTGCCCAACCAGGAAGTCGGGTCCATGTTGGGCTCGTAATTGGGAACTTTACGCGGCTCCTTGAAGTCGCTGGGGAAAGACTCGGACCTGATGGCATCTGACAGGCACTCTGGTCCTGTTAGTGAAGGAGAGGTACCAGGAAAAGTCACCTCTGTGTGCGCCCGGGTTGGCTGAGGCTGGTTATCTGGACCAGCTAGGGCTCTATCCCTTTCAGCCTCCCGTGCCCTGGCCGCCTCCCTCTCTCGTCGCTGTCTTGCTTCATCAACCACCAGTTGAGCTCGTGAGGCAGTTGGTATGATGACCATGTTCCTCTCTTGTTCACGGCGCATTGCGCTTGTAGAGTTGGCCGGGTGAGACTCGTCATGCCGACTCCTCGTGCCAGAGTTGAACGGTGTCGAGTGTAGCCTACTTGCATCTAGAAACGCTGGATAAAGAGCTTGCTGAGTCATTGCTGTCTTCAGCATCTCAATAGCACGGCGGGTCTCCTGTCCTGCTGCTCCTTCTGGTATCTCAATGTTCTCTAGCCTCATTGTTGCCGCGTGAACATTGTCCATTGGGTTAGAGTAATGCCCCTCTGGCGTACGAAACCTGCCAGGTGGAGGTCCCATACCACCTGCTGATCCTCCTCCGACTCCTCCTTCAGGTGGCGGTCCGTTGGTACCATTGCCGCCGGGTCCTTCTGGTGGTGGTGGTGGTGGTGGTGGTGTTGCTCCTCCTCCTGCACCGCCTCCTGCAGCTGATGAGCTCCCTAGCCCGGCTCCTGCGCCTGGACCAGTGGGTGTGT
This sequence comes from Puccinellia tenuiflora, assembly GCA_012064385.1. Taxonomy (NCBI): domain Eukaryota; kingdom Viridiplantae; phylum Streptophyta; class Magnoliopsida; order Poales; family Poaceae; genus Puccinellia; species Puccinellia tenuiflora. Next base: position 472,251 of record QRDG01000002.1, read on the forward strand.
TGAACAAAGCAGTAGGGTTGACAATGACTCCGCCACGCAGGCGACTCCTCGCCCTGCGATGCTGAATAGAGGTGAGTTCCTCCTGGCGACTCCTTACAACCTGGGCCTCAGTCTGGACCCGGGCCCGCTCTTCTGCTAATCTGCGGTTTGCCTTGTTGATTTCTGCTAGTTGCCTCTCCATCGCAGCACGCGCGCTGGCTAACTCGGCCGCCCGTTCCGCTGCGTTGCTTGCATTGATTTCCTTTGTCAGTAGACTTGGATCAAATTGATTTCCACCGTTCCCAGACATGTAGACTCCAACGATGCGGGTGCGTACTGGCGACTCCGCGTAATCCTCCTCTTCAATTCCATACCCAAGCCGATCCTCAAACAAGGGCAAGATAGACTCTGAATCGGCGTCGTAATCTGGCTCCATAAGTGGCTCCGCCAGCGACTCCTCTTCATGGTTGACAGCAAGTTGTTTCTTAGGCTCGGCGATGATGCCGACTTCTGATGTTCCGACCGACTCCTCGCCATCGGACTCGACAACAGCTGTTGGCTCTGACACTGATTCCGCCGAGTTAGCGCGAAGACCCGACGCGCAAACCATGCCGACGAACACGTTGATCCCACCAAAAACAAACTGATAACCTTCGTCGACTTCCTCCATCTCTGGAGTCCAGCCGGAGTCATCGATCTCGGTTTCTCCATGCTCATCAGTGTAGACTCGCCCGATGGCGAGTTTCTCCATGGCCCGGCGAGCGGCTCCCACGATCTCAACTCCACGCATCTCCTGCCCCACGGTGGGCGCCACTATCATGGGGTTGTCACGGCAAGTCCTTCCTCTGGGAAGGTGAGTTCTGGGGCCATTGATGCACAAAGTACGTAGGAGAGGTTAATCTCGCCTAGGGACACAGATTTACCCAGGTTCGGCCCCTCTTGATTAGAGGTAAAGACCTACTTCCTGCCTCTTCTTATTGCTCTAGATCTGCTCTCGATTACAGGGTTCCGGCTCCTCTCTGGGGAGCCGGCGACTATGGATCTGGTCTTGCTGGATTGCTCAGAACCTGATGGCTTAAGACTTGATGATCTAAGGTCCAGGACCCCGCTTATAAAGGTGGCCGGGTCCCTGGACTTACAACCTACACCGAGTCACACTAGAATACGGAGTCCTACTCTATGTCTTGGTCTTCCAAGTTAGGGCTCCGGGTTGTACTTGGACTCCTTCCTGACGGGTCCCTTCTCCTTCACGGGCCTTGGTCGGCTTGTCTCCAGCCCAGCCCATGTGACTTGATGCTTGACTCGGCTTTGGCCTTCTTGGTCTTGGCGGGTCTACTTTCCGGGTCCATGGGCCTACCTATAAAGTATCCCCCCATCAGTATTCTTGCTTTTCAAAGTGAGGGTGCTACAGAATGGTATCAGAGCGTAATGTTGCCTGTAGGCTCGAAAACCCTAGGTTTGGTTTAGAAGTATTAGGTTTACCCTATATGCTATTTCGAATTTTAAGTTATTAAAGTTTTACTTTAAATTTTAAGTATTTTTTCATCTTGTAAATTTTCTTATCATGTTCTTTTGATCTAATAATCCTCTTCTCTTCAACTTATAGATGCCTGAGTTCACCAAGGAGGTTAGAGCTGCCCCGCAGTCGTCCCTGCACTTTAGTGCATTGCTTGCAGACTTGGCACACACAGTGGGCATCCATAGTCCTACCTTCAGAGGCAAGCTGATATGGAAGGAGGGAGACATTGAGAAGTGGACAATCGAGACCATGATCCATCGTCGTATTGGTGACCAAAATTCTGAAGAGTTTGTCTATGAGGAGGATTACCCTGACTGGGAGCACAGTGTGGAGATAGCCATGCAGGGAGCTATAGCTCGAATCCGCATGAAGTACCGTAAGTTTATTCCTGAGAATAGCCCTTTTCTATTCTTTGGACAGCGTTATATGGATGGTACTCCAGCGGAATACATTGAGGGCTTGGGCAAACTGCATTCAGTGAAGAGGTACTTGGTTGATAGGGAAGTGAGATCTGCGTGTATGGAAGTCTTGATGAGGGATGCTATGAGGTATCTTGATCATGCAAGGGACAAGATTTATGAGGCCAACGCCAACATAGATCGCTGTGAGAAAGCCCTAGAGTGGATCAGTGACAACAGACAGAAGCTTCAAGTGGAGAATAGAGGATTGAGCAACCGCAGCCTGCACCTGGAGAACGTGGTGGATCTACAGGAGACAAAGATCAATGCTCTCGAGGAACAGAATGCTGTTCTTCTCAAGAAGATAAATGAACTAGAGAAGCAACTGGCGCAGGGATCTACTTCGCCAACTCAAGAGGACTCCGCAACGCCGACTCCAGAGGTAGAAGATGAAGAAGAGGAGGTGCCACAAGATGATAGTGATGAAGAGATGGCGGAGGAAGATGAAGGAGAAGAAGAAGCTGAGGAAGAAGAAGAAGACCCAGAGGAGCGCGCCATAGTTACACCAGATGGAGAGTTGCTGATGATTGTGGAGGACAAGGACGACACCCCTGCAAGGAACACCCGCTCTCATAAAAGCAAGGTCATTGGAGTCACCATCAGCCGGAAGTTGTTCAAGTGATAGATAGTGTGACCACCAGTATTAGTATCATAGTATGCGAGTATCTTTAGTATCGTATAATTTTTTTTAAAAGTATTGACCTATCAAATTGTGGTATGGCAGTACTAGTACGTTTGTGTTAGAACCTATATCGTGTTAGTTAAAGTTTTAAAAACCTTATTTTCGAATTTGCAATTATATGGTTTTGTTTTACCATGTGCTTGTTTGTTTATTGTTGTTTGTTATTAATTGCTTGTATGGGTAGAGATATTTCTTTAGCCTCTCTATCTATGCTCATCTATGCTATAAAAATAGATGCCTCCTCACCGTGATCCCAACCAGATGCAGCAGTTGATGGCCGCGCAGACGCAACTGATGAACATGATAGCACAATTTTTGGCGAACCAGAATGCACCACCACCACCCCAACCTCCAGTGGACAGGCTCGCCAGATTTCTGAGGCTGAGACCCAATAAGTTCTCTACAGCCACTGAACCCATTGTAGCTGATGACTGGCTACGTTCTGTGCACAAGGATCTAGTCACTTGTGAGTGCAATGATGCTGAGATGGTGAGATTCACTGCTCACCTACTCGAAGGACCAGCAGCACAGTGGTGGGAGACCTACCAGATTACTCACCCATTAGCTGGACTCACTTGGGACAATTTCAAGGAAGGATTCCGCAATGCTCACATTTCCTCAGGAATCATAAACCTGAAGAAAGATGAATTCCGCAACCTGAGGCAAGGTAACAGGACTCTGAAGGAATACATGGATGATTTTTGTGCTCTGTCACGCTATGCTCCAGAGGACATTGATACTGATGCTAAGAGGAAGGATAAATTCCTTAAGGGACTCAGTGGTGAACTGAAAATTCCTTTGTCAGTGGTGTATGCACCAAATTATCAAGCACTTCTGGATAAAGCCATCACACTGGATGACAACATCAGGAAGAGGAGACCAGGAAGAGGAAGTATAGTGGCAACAGCAGCAAGTACAATTCAGGACCCATGCAGAAGAAGCCACACTTTCATGAGCACAGTGGAGGACATAACTTTCACAAGCATGGGAATGGCCACAACCACCATGGCCATAACCATAATAATGGAAATAAAGGAGGAAATGGACATGGGAATGGAAACGGACACAACCATGGAAAGGGGAACAGTAATGGCAATGGACAGCATCGTCATGAACACAAGAGAGACATCAGTCAGGTGACCTGTTACAAGTGCAAGAACAAGGGACATTACTCAAATGAGTGCCCTGAAAGGAAGGCCGAGGAAGCCGCCAAGCCCAATCCGTTCCGGAAGGGACATGTGAATCATGTCAATGTGGAGGAAGTATACGAGGAACCTGATGCTGTGATTGGTACGCTCTTACTCAACTCCTTTACAGCATTGGTTTTATTTGATACCGGAGCATCTCATTCATTCATATCAAGAGAATTTGTTAGAAAAGATGAATTGTCGGTAGAAACCATAGGAAGACCCATGAAAGTCAGTTCTCCTGGTGGCGAGATGATAGTAAATGCCGGGTGTAGACAGTTAGTACTACAAATAGGGAAATACTGTTTCCCGGTGGATTTGATAGTCTTAGATTCCCAAGGACTAGATGTTATTCTCGGAATGGACTGGATGACACGTTTTGGGGTGTGATCGATTGTGTAAATAGAACCATTTCGCTGACAACCCCGGACAGCAAGAGGATCAAATTTAAGTCCAAGTTCAAGCTCAAGCAGGTTAAGCTTAATTCTCTTAAGGGGGTTAGCCTTGAGGAGGTACCCATAGTGAGAGAATATCCTGATGTATTTCCAGAAGAATTACCGGGAATGCCACCGGATAGAGATGTGGAGTTTCTCATTGAATTGGTACCGGGGACAGGACCCATAGCCAAGAGGCCATATCCAATGGCGGTTGATGAATTGAAAGAACTCAAGAAACAGTTAGATGAACATCTGCAGAAAGGATTCATTCGTCCGAGTTCTTCACCATGGGGAGCTCCGATACTATTTGTCGAGAAGAAGGATAGTACCCAGAGATTGGTTACAGATTATCGTTCACTGAACGAAGTGACTATCAAGAACAAGTACCCACTACCCAAGATCAATGATCTGTTTGATCAATTGGAAGGTGCATGTGTATTCTCTAAGATCGATCTTCGATCAGGGTATTTCCAAATGAAGGTTAGGGAGATGGACATACCCAAGACCACATTTACCACTAGGTATGGTCTGTATGAGTACACAGTGATGCCTTTTGGTCTGACCAATGCTCCAGCCTATTTCATGAATATGATGTATAAAGTGTTCCTGAATTTTCTGGATAAATTTGTTGTTGTCTTCATTGATGACATATTAATTTATTCCAAAAGTCACAAGGAACATGAAGAACACCTGCACATAGTATTGCAGAGGTTGAGAGAGCACAAGTTGTATGCCAAATTCAGCAAGTGTGAATTTTGGTTGGAGAAAGTTGGATTCTTAGGACACGTGGTGTCTAAGGAAGGGATCGCAGTAGACCCAGAAAAGGTGTCCGCAGTGACAGAGTGGGAACCACCCAAGAACGTGGGAGAAATCCGTAGTTTTCTAGGATTGGCAGGTTACTATAGGAGGTTTATTGAGAATTTCTCGAAGATTGCCAAGCCAATGACGGAGTTGTTGAAAAAGGATAAAAAGTTCGAGTGGACTGAAGCCTGCGAAACCAGTTTCCAAGATTTGAAGGGAAGATTAGTTACAGCACCAGTCTTGTGTCTACCGGATATAGAAAAGGATTTCCAAGTATATTGCGACGCATCGCGTCACGGTTTAGGAAGTGTCTTGATGCAGGGAGGCAAAGTAGTTTCTTACGCCTCTAGACAACTCAAGAAGCATGAAGTCAACTATCCTACTCATGATTTAGAGTTAGCCTCAGTGGTTCATGAACTGAAGACTAGACAGTACCTGATGGGAAAAAGGTGTGAGGTATTCACCGATCACAAGAGTCTCAAATATATCTTCACCCAGAAGGAGCTAAACATAAGACAGTGAAGATGGTTGGAACTCATTAAGGATTATGATTTGAGTTTGCAATATCACCCTGGAAAAGCCAATGTAGTGGCTGACGCTTTAAGCCGTAAGGTTCATGTGAACGGAATAACAGCAGGAGAATTGCCGAAAGATTTGTGCAATGCATTTAAGGACCTTAGACTGGAAGTGGTACCCAATGGATTCGTAGCAGCATTGGAGGTACAACCCATGTTGATGGATAAGATACGAGAAGCACAGAAGGGAGATAAAGTGATGGAAGAAATCAAGACCAATCTGAGTGAAGGCAAAGCCAAAGGATTTCGAGAGGATGAACAAGGCACGATGTGGTTTGAGAACCGTATTTGTGTGCCGCAGAATGAGGACCTTAGGAAACTAATCTTACAGGAGGCACATGACTCACCTTATTCCATACATCCGGGTAACACCAAGATGTATATGGATGTAAAAGAGAGATTTTGGTGGAATGGGTTGAAGAGGGATATAGCAGAATATATTGCCAAATGTGACGTGTGTAGTCGCGTGAAGGCAGAACATCAGAAACCCGCTGGACTGCTACAACCATTACCAGTACCAGAATGGAAATGGGAGCAAATTGGGATGGATTTCATCACTGGACTACCCAGAACCAAGTCAGGTTATGATTCGATATGGGTGATTGTTGACCGTCTGACCAAAGTAGCTCACTTTATCCCTGTGAAAACTACTTATACCAGTGCAAAGCTTGCAGATATCTACATGAAGAGAATTGTGAGGTTACATGGTGTTCCTAAGAAGATTGTATCTGATAGAGGTACCCAATTTACCTCACATTTCTGGAAGCAGTTGCATGAGTCGTTAGGAACAAGATTAGAATTCAGTACAGCTTTTCACCCACAGACTGATGGACAGACTGAGAGAGTCAACCAGATTTTGGAAGACATGCTTAGGGCTTGTGCGCTGGATTATAAATCAAGTTGGGATGATAACTTGCCATATGCAGAATTCTCATACAACAATAGCTACCAAGCTAGTATAGAGATGGCACCTTTTGAGGCATTGTACGGAAGAAAATGCACTACACCATTACTGTGGAGTGGTGTAGGTGAGCGTAGCTTATTTGGTCCTGACATAATTCAGGAAGCTGAAGAGAAGGTCGGATTGATAAAGGACAGGTTAAAAATAGCACAGTCAAGACAGAAGAGGATTCCAAGCGTAGGGAAATCACCTATGAGGTAGGTGATAGAGCATACCTTAGAGTCTCACCCCTACGTGGTGTGAAGAGGTTTGGGATCAAAGGAAAGTTAGCACCTCGATTCATTGGACCCTATAAGGTTCTCTCTCGTAAAGGAGAAGTAGCTTATGAGCTGGAACTGCCAGAGGTACTATCAGCAGTTCACAACGTGTTCCATGTTAGCCAGTTGAAGAAGTGTCACCCTGAGATGGCCGAGACAGCACTACGTGATATTGTGCCCTTGGAGGAAGTTCAACTGGAGAGTGATTTGACGTATGAGGAGAAACCAATCAAGATTTTAGAGTCAGTAGAAAGGATTACCCGTACCAAGACAATCAAGTTCTGCAAAGTCCAATGGAGTCATCACACCGAAGAAGAAGCTACCTGGGAACGGGAAGATGACCTGCGAGAAGAACACCCGCACCTATTTGCTAACCAATCCGAATCTCGGGGACGAGATTCATCTTAAGGGGGTTAGGTTTGTAACATCCCAATTTTCAAAATTGCATAAGCATGCATTCATGTCATCATATGCATTTGTTTGTTGCATTTATTTTATTTAATTTAGTGGCTTGATTCTATTTGGTTTTATTTATTCAAACTAATGGAATAAAGGGTGCTAAGTAACCTTAACCATCTTTTCAAATATTTTAATTTTATTTGGTGGCAAGACAAGTGCCATCATATTCCATGTTTGAAAAGCTCTCCGAAAAGTATTTTTGCAAATTTTTATGAAAGTTTTGCCTTGTTTTAATTTCAGTTTTGAAAAAAGAGAAAAGAAAAGAAGAAAGTTTTGTTAAAAAAATGAAACCGGCCAGCCAGCCCGAGCCAGTCCACTGCCGGCCCAGGACTGGCCCAGCATCTTCCCCGACCGGCCCCTTCCCCTCTTCCTTCTTTCTCTCCTCCTCTCTCTCGCTCGACACCGTGCCCTACACGAATTCGATAGAATCGTAACCAATTCCTACGATTTCGTCGCGGATTCATTCTCCCCATGGCACCTACTTAAACCCCTCCTCATCCGCACTCCTTTCCCCTTCGCAACCCTAGCTAAAGCGCCGCCAGGCCGCCGCTTTGCTCCGCCGCCCGCCGCCAGTAATTTTCTACTCTCCGGCCAACACCGGCGACCTCGAGTCCTACCACCCCCCCATTTAACTTCTCCTTGCTCCGTACGTTCGTTTTGACAAGGTTCGGTATTTTGTTGTGCACCAGATCGTCGTCTCCGTCCACGACCGCCTCGGTCCGCCGCCATCGCCAATTCCGGCGAGCAATCCCCGGCGAACCAGAGCATCCCGACGACCTTCCTCTCGCCACCGTGATCGCCTCACCCTCCTTCATCGCACGGTAACAAAATCCCTCTCCCTCTTCCTTTCTTTTGCTCGAAATGCGCACGCCGCCCTGTCGCCGCCGCGCGCCGCCGCTCACCGTAACCCTAGCTCCGGCCGGCCGCGGATGCATTTGATCTGGACCGTTAGATTTAGATCGCACGGTTCATTTTAACTTCCATAAACCGAACCGGTATCAACCTATCAGACTGCGCCGCGTCAGCGCTGAGTCAGCGCATAGTCAGCGCCTACTCAGCACCACGTCAGCCCCTCCTTTTCTGTATTTCGGCCGAATTGTTTTAATTTGGCAGTTTTCCAGAAAAATCCCTGAAACTTAAAACCATCATATCTTTTTAATGGCTCGGCCAAATTTAATGAACTTTATATTTTTGAAAACCTTATGATCTGTAGTATTTTAGAACTGTTAGTTTTCTGTTTTGCCAAGTTTAAAATTATTCAAATTTCAAATATGTGATTTGAGTAATTTTGGCATATCTTTAAATCTATACATTATTTTAAATTGTTTTCTTCTGCAAAAGTGTATCTTTTAGTGTCCTCTGTCCAGTAGTATTTTTTTTAGTTTGCACTTTGCATCATGCATTGACAATGTTTTGTAAAAACTAAAATAATGGCATTTTGACTATAGTAATTGTTTTTAAATTATTAAAGCCACTTAAAATATGAATCATGAGCATCATGCATATAGTAAAAAAATAGAAGTAATAACTTTATTAGTTGTTTAACTTTGACTTGTGTTGTTAGCAATCATCATGCATGCATATTTTATTGTATTGTCGTTTGCTTGTGTATTGAATTGTTGCAATTTGTTTGTTTAGATTGTGAAGAGTGCCAGGAGTGCTGTGAGTGTTGCAACAACCTGAACAACTATCAAGGCAAGTGCATACACAATTCATGAAAGACCTATTACTATTTTATTATTGCACTGTAGACTATTTTCCAGTAGCATGCATGATAGGCTGTTTTTACTAAAGTAATTATGCTATGCAAACCTGTTAGGTTAGCCACATGATTTAGTTGACTAGTGACCTATATTAATTTAGTAGATTGGCTTGCTGCAAAAATGATTGTTTTGTGGTAGATGATATAAGAAAACTCTACTAAATTAATTAATCACCTGGGTGGATTTGGTGTTGCTCTACCGGTTGTTTATAGTTGAGTGGCTACTCAGCCCCATTTCTATGGTGTGAACCTGAGTATGTGCACTTGTGGTTTGCCACCCAGGGTATTGGAGATTTCATGTCACTCCGTGTCTAGTTTACTTCCAGTGCAGCCACTAGTCATATGGGCTCTGTCTTGACTAAGTATGTTGTGTGGACTCGACCCGGCTTGACAAGCTGATGTAGGGGTTGTAGGTGGGAACGGGTCAAGCTGTTGGGTTGGGAAAATGCTTCTGAAAGGTCTCATCTTAACTCTCTCCTTTCCTTTTCACTAAATGAGTGATTTGGAAGTTTGGGTTAGTTGAGTCTAGTGGGGAAAGTGTCACAAACTCTTGAGAGTAAATAAAACTAAGATCTTAGTCATGTTCCCGGTTATGGACAATTTGAGTAACTAAGCAAGGTGGTCGACAGAAGAATCTCATTCATTCCAATTTCAGAATAAAAGTTGATGGGTGAACAAGGGTAGAGGAGATATTGGTTTTCATGCCATGTTTATCTCAATAATAGTTGGTTTTAAAAGAAATGTTTTACAATTGTAGGATAAAATTTGCTTTGCGCAAGAGCCTTGAAATCCACCAGCCAGATATGCATGTAGTGATAGTCTTGCCATTTATAAACCACCATAGTATGACACTTGCCAGCCTGTTACAAGGTTTTGACCCAAATTCCCTGGGCTGCAATGTTAATGTTGCAGGTTGTTCAGATGAGGAGTAAGGGCGTTGTTTGTTTCGAACTTACAACCAACATGTTCGCCAGTGGCTCATGAAGATGATGGAGCTCTCTGTTATTTATTTTTGCTTCTTGAACTCTGAATAGTAGTGTGGAACTCTAATTTATTTTAAAGCTAGCTTCGGCTATGCGAAGATGTAATAAAGTACTTTATTTCTGGATCATTCGTGCTACGTTTAACATTTATGCATGATATTACATCTTGTTGGTGAATGCTAGCCATACTCGATCCAGGGCCTAGCATATTCACAATATATTCTTGCTTTTCAAAGTGAGGGTGCTACAACTAACTCAACATAAAGATAAAAGAAAGGCCCTTCGCAGAGGGAAGCAGGGATGCATCATGCACTAGAGATTTTTAAGTTTTGAAAACAGAGATAAATAGGAGTTTTGAGAGGTGCATGCCTCGTCAACAACTAGCAGCAAAAACTAGTTAACCTTCCGTGCTAGACTTTTGAGAGCGGCTATTTGATTAGAGGAATGATAACACTCTCCGTTCTCCATTTGTTCCACTAGCCATAGGTTACCTGATTTCTCCGGTATATGTGTGAAGGAGATGCAGTGGGTTATATTTATATTCAATATGAGACACGGAGTCTCTTAATAGCTCTCTTGCAAAATTCAGATGAGCACATATTTCATACTCATTTGGTGAAAGAGGAGGAAGAACCTGAATAGCATGGAAGATAACTAATGTCTTACTGATTCCTCATGAGCTAATGTCAGAGACACAAAATAGAGTATTTGAAAGTTTTAAAGATAGTTTACGGCAATTTACTTGGAGTGGTTGAGAAATACCACATAGGTAGGTATGGTGGACACTTGTGGAAGGTAATGGTTAAGGGATATAATGCACGAGCAGTATTCCCGCTCAGTACAGGACTTTAGGCTAGCAAAGGCTTTATAGCAAACATGGAGTGTTGAGAAATAACAACCAAATATAAATTATAAACAATAAATCAAACATGAGACATTAAGCCGTCTTCCTTGTCAGCTCAATACTTTAAATGAGAGAACATTAAACATGAGAGCTAACAAGCATGATAGATGTAAAAGATAATATATTTGTATGTGAATCTCTCTTCTCTATTTAAGCATCAAAGAATAATAGCTATTGACCAGAGCTAAGATTGCCAACACTTCCGACAAGACCAGCATATAAGATTGATTACAACTACGGAATACAATTTGCAGTAAAGTAAAAAAGAAGACTTCTCATTAATATTCAATTATAAACGACCACACACCAACGGATACATACAACTCACTCTGAAGGAGTGGCAGAACATATTGCAAACAACCATCCTATAATATAACTCATCTAATCATGATATAACGCACACGACAATAGATATAAGATAAAGATAAAGATATCGGGGCACTCCTCCAAGCTTGGAACAAGACAAAGGAGTGCCGTTACCCATAATACTCAAGCTTGGTCCTTTGAAGATGATGAGTTGATGGTCTTGATAAGCTTCTCAATAGTCTCTTTCAGCTCTTCAATATGGTAGCCAAGATTGCGGATCATCTCTGTGTTCCCTTCAACTCTGTTGCAGAGCCGATTCAATGGTGAATTCCAGCTATCAGAGCCACCTCCCACTCATCTTTAACCTTGGGTCCCAAGCTTTCGCTTCCTGCATGTTTAGTACGGTCAAAATCCTAGAAAAATGGAAGTTCTTCCTTGGGAGTATTCTCAAGCTGATAATGATGAAGCAGGGTATGGAAGGGATTTCCAATATGAACAGAAGGAGTTCTCTAAGCTAGATTTTTACGAGGGACTCTACCACCTGTTCGGATCCTTGCTCCTTGCAATGGTGAATAAGGATTTGGAGTCACCTCAATTCTTGCTATGGTGGCAGAGGGATACTGTCATGGGTCTTCCTCTATTTCTCCTCCATTGCCGGACACATCCTGTAGGGCCTCTTCTTTCTCCTCAGCTTCATGAAAGTTTCTCTCTCGATCTTCATCACCAGTGTTGTTGAAACCGGAGGAGGACATCTTGATCTAGAACTCTGGGATCCTGGTAGAAACAACTCAAAACAAAAACGCGCCGAAAACACAAGATACGATCCTCGAAAAACTCGGGGGAATATATAGCAAAAAGTTTTGCGTAAAAAGGAAGGCAACGAGATGAGGCAGAGTCGGAGGCGGAGTCCAGGGGCCAGGGGTGGGTCCTACCTGCGACCAGCAAGGGGCCCGCGGCTGGAGACCGCCCCTGCCTCCTGGGCTCCGTCTCTGGCTCTGTTTCGTCTTCTAATTTTTTATTTTCCTAAAAACTTACGCTACAATTTTTCTGGAATTTTTCGGGGTACTTTTCTTACCGAAGTTGATACCTATTCCTTTTCTGGTTCTGGAGTCTTCCGGTATTTGTCTTCAATGAATTCTTTCGAAGTAATTACTTGAATAATATCAACATCTTTCTTGAGAGGATTACCGGAAATATAATACTTAAGCCTCTGGCCGTTAACCACTTGTGGTTTATTACCATCAAATGTGTTAATCTTGATAGCATCGGAACGGTAAACATCCTTGATAATAAAAGGTCCTTCCCATTTTGAGAGCAATTTTCCTACAAAAAATCTAAGACGAGACCTATACAATAATACTTTATCACCAATATTAAACTCTCTTTCCAAAAATTCTTTTATCATGCCACTTCTTTACCTTTTCCTTAAACAACCTTGCATTTTCATAAGCTTCACTTCTCTACTCATCCAAAGAACTCAAGTGGAGCAATCTTTTCTCACCGGCTAGATCGAAATCAGAATTAAGTCGTCTAACGGCCCAATAAGCTTTGTGTTCTAACTCGAGAGACAAATGGCATGCCTTCCCATAAACCATTTTGTAGGGAGACTTGTCCTTTGTGCTAAAAAGGATTGGGCCACTTGCATCAACTATTGTTGTTCACTTTTATTTACTCGTTCTTTGTTTACTTGTTATTACAAAAACCCATAAACATTTGCCTTTTAGTACTTGCAGTGAAACCTTGCTCAAAACCACTTTTCAACACCTTGTGCTCCTCGTTGGGTTCGACACTCTTATTTATCGAAAGGATTACGATAGATCCCCTACACTTATGGGTCATCAAGACTCTTTTCTAGAGCTGTTGTCGGGGAGTGCACTATTGATAAGTGGAATTGGTAAGGAGATGGAGTTGTGCATCCTAGTTTTCACCTGCTTTATATCAAAGAATTATGTGAGCTATTTAACATTGCAGGTGTTTTAAGAGAGGTAATCATGAGAAAATTATTTTCATTATCACTAAAGGATAGAGCATTAGAATGGCATAGGCTTCTGGATGATTCTCATCTATTGGACTAGAAAGAGCTTATGTCTCTCTTTTACTCTAAATTGTATCTTCTTCATGAAATTCATCAAGATATTATATCTATAACTTTTAGCCACGTGACGGAGAGAGCATCGCTCAAGCTTGGGGAAGATTGAAGTCACTAATGCTTAAATGCCCCAATCATGAGCTTTCCAATGAGATCATTGTTAATAATTTTTATGCAAGGCTATCTCATCACGACAAGGAAATGCTTGATGCTTCTTCTCTTGGTTCTTTTACGAGTAAGAAGGTTAATGCTAAATGAGATCTTATTCAGTGGCGGAGGCAGGATGGGAGTACGCCCCGGGCCACTTCGTTGCTACAGTAGCGTAATACAGTAAATACGCTACAGTATAGCCCATGGGGCTCCCCTCGCACAGCCTCTTCGCATATTTATTGCTTCTTGACCTAAAAACATTGAGGCGGGCATTATTTTCCACAAAACATCACCAAAGCCGCCGTCATCTCAAAAACCTAATTCAGTGTTCCTGGAGTCCTGTTTCGGCACCCTGTCGGAGGGGAAAATCGTCACCGGAGGCCACTTCATCGCCATGATTGCCTTCGAAGTGATGCGAGGCATACCAGTCTTAATAGGGTCCGGCCGGGTCCAGATCAGGCCCGTAAAGCCCATCGCCACGCTGTAACAGGCCGGCCGCCATCGCCGCTGCCCCTTGCACCATCTACCTCACCGTCATCTGCAGAGCATATGGTTGATTAGTATACAAACTTAGGTTGAAATCTTGATGTTGACGGCTCTTCAAAAGGTTGACTAGATGTAACCAAACATAAGCATCATATGATTTGGTGATGCTTGGTGCGGTACTAATAAGATATAATGAAAGTATTATTCAACGGAGATACTGATTTTTTGCAATATTTTTATGAGAAAAGCTAATCTTTACAATCATGCATCCATTCGTCTCAGGCATCGTGTCATCGGCAACAGTGTGTGCCGATGAGCCGGTATCCCATCGTCGGCAAAAGCTTCACGCATGACTGCGCAAATCATCCAACCAACATCAAGAGCTACATACGGTGGCATCCTGTCATCTCAACTGCACTCACCCGGTTTGGATACTGAGAGCCCTCCTTTAAAAGTAAGAATCCTCACGCAAGTATGTGTAGTCCTTTTGATGTTTCTGTTTCAGTTCAGTGGTGAAATCTGCAATGGAAGGCAAAACCTCATGTGAGATTAAAGCTATAAGAAGAGAAAAGGAGCTAACAATCAAGGCATGGATTTAATATTCATTAGTAATGGTGAAATAGTTCTTCTTGGTACGATCCTTATTTATCAGGAGATATATATAATGCTTCTCTCACAACAATTACACCCTTTGTTTACTTATTTTAAATGATTTTGTATCATTCTCTATGCTAATTATAATACACATGAAGGGGGCCATGATGCACGAGTTATGCTAGCATCGGAGATATATCAACCAGTAGAAAATGACATGGTAATAAACTCCATGCCTACAACCAATATAGAGATTGAAGATAAAGAAGAAACTCCAATGCATTGTTTCAAACATAGAACTGCTTTCTAGAAAGTAGGTATTGACGTTTATCTCTAGGTAAGATATGCCATCTATTTTTTTGGATATATAGTATGCCATCTAAATTCATGTTTTAACATATATTATAGTAGTTGCAGCACACGTAGGACCCATTGAAGAAACTAAAACATTTTTGGGTTCTCCAAAATCCCTGATATTCTACGTCTCATCGAGTAATTTGAAATCATTATGTGATATTTGCCACCAAGGTGCTCATGTCATGTCTTCACGATAACTTACTTTCTATTAACAGAGATCAAGAAGTCAAAGCTATTTTAAGCTGAACTAATTGATGTCAAATCAATATACATTGTTATTATAATTACATCTATGTCAGTTAGAAAATGTGGCCGTATGTCTTTTTTTCAAAATTAATCATGCATTTTATCATCTCTTTGCTTGGTATTACACAAAAAAATAGTTACTATTTTAACGAATATGCAGAATATTCTCCGTCATCAGACGGCACAACTCAAGTTTATATATATTTACCTATTCCGAGGACCATGAATGTATGGAACAGGTAAATGAAATTGAGGATATGTTCAAAATTATAGATCACTAGGTAATAGATGATGAATAGTACTATGTTATACTATTAGAACTGTTCTATGGATAAAATTCATGTATAATCAACTAAGATTTTTGTTCTTTCACTGAATACAAAGGTTAGTCTTCTACCTAGATTTACTAAGCTGACCAAGAAAGCAACCATCCGCTAATTTTACTTGGGCAAAATGTTTCTTACAGCGATCATGCATTCTCTATCAACCAACAGTGAAACTCGAGTATATATAAATTTACCTATTCCCAAGACCATGGATGTACATCAGTTAAATGAAATTGAGGATATGTGGAAAATGATTGTTAGAATACAAATCGTATACCACTAGGTAGTAGATGAAAAGAATAGTAAAATGTTAAATACTACGAGAACTGTTTTATGGATAAATGCATGGTTAATTAGCTAAGATTTATGTTCTTTCACTGGATACAGAGTTTAGTATTCTTCCTAGATCTTCTCAGCAGACCCAAAAAGCAAACGTCCTTTAATTTTACTTCAGGAAAAATATGTCTTACAGAGATCATGAGGAATGGTGCTGATTTGCTTGCTGTTGTTGCTAAATATTTTTTCCTAACAATGACAAATAAGGAATGAAGTTTGTTGCTTATTTTTCAGGTTATCGTTGCTTGATATGGTGTCTTCCTAATGGTATATAATTATATATGGATGCTGGTATAAAACACATGTACGTACATTCATGTATTTTTGTGAAACGAGCACATTATAACCTTCATCCAATTGTTCCGATCTTCTGCCGCTTTACTCAATCACTACAAAAATATTTAAGAACGAGAGGGATGTTTACCTTCGGTTGATAGCAATAACAGTTCAATAATGTTCACAACAATACCACTTGAAAATACTTGCATGAATATCTGCGAGTTGAAAATGAAGAAATAAGAGAACTGATGTCGATAAATAATCCAAATACATTACAAATTCAACCAAATTGTATGCAACCAGAGACTCCAAAATCAAGACAAGACATATAGAGGAAAAATAACAACACAAAAAAGTATTACATCCACTAGCCCGTGCACCTGCACGGGTTGATGACTAGTGGCCATAAATTCTGATCGGTTGTCATCAGATGTTTAAGGGTGTGTTTGGTTACCTTAAGGGCCTCGTTTCGCCCTGTTCTATGCAGCTTTTGGCCCGTTTGGTTTTCTGGGCTGGCTCGCGTTCTTACATAGCACGAACCTTCAAGCGCCATTGGGCCCCAGGAGGAACGGTCGATTCGACCGTTCTCGCGAAGCCATGCTCTAGGTAGCGTAAAGACGCACGCAGTTGCACGCGCGGGGAAGGATCGGGACATGCCTCGTCCCTTCGGGAACATGCACCATAAATCCCCTCACCGCTCACCCTCCCCACTCACTCCACTCGCTCATCTCCTCTCCCCTCTCCCCTCTCCGCTCGTCCCTGCCGCCAGCAAGTCCAATGCTATGCCGCAAACATCTTTGGCGGTGGTCGAAGGTCAGTCATCGCTCCTTCCTCTTCGACATTCAAAATCTCCATCGGCAACGGCAACCGTGTTGCATCCACACCTTCTTCGAGGGCTTCATCCAGGGCCATAGGATAATCTATACCCACCTTATGTATCGTATGTAGCTTAGATCTCTAGATCAAACTCGATTATGCGGCTTAGTGTGACATGAACGGTATATTTGCATGTTTATACAGTTCGATCAGCGTTTAGAGTTTGATCTATTGATCATGTTCATCGAGTTGGTCTATGATGTAGGGTTTTCCTGTGTTTTGGTGAGATTGGGCAAAGATTACCATGTGTTCCTAAGTATTTTTGGATGTGGGCCGATGATGAACACCTTGGCAGATGTGTCTTACGGCTTATGAGTGTCGAATACCCTGTAAAACTGATGTGTGCAAGGGGATTGTCTTCAGAACCAGATAGTTCATATAGCAACAATGCTTGTATTACTACTTCGTTCTTGTAGACACTCTCTTTGCCCATTGTTGGTTATGATGTATGAGGCTTGCATTTTACTTGTATGCATTCAAGAGGTGTTCTTTAGTATCTGTTGTTGTGCAAAAATGGAATTATTTGTGTATGATACCAGGTACTAAGGGATCATCATTTGAGTGTTCCATTATAGCACTGGCAATGATGATGTGTTTGACTTCTCTATGAGCCCGTGTCACCAACATACTGCCACCAAAATTAAGAATCAGGCACAGCAAACTAATTGTGTCTTCTACTTGATTTTGATGACTTGTCTGGTGGTGCAAAGTTGTCTCTGTCTTGCATTGTGTCAACCTAACTAAGGCTTCCATCTTGGTTTTCTGTGTTTGTATGGCAAGATGATGAAATTGTGCCACAAAACAGTAGAAGAGGTGATTTTGTAGAACCAGGTAGTCTATGCCAAGACAATGATTGTATTACTACCTGATTCAGTAGTATCATCTCTTCGTATACTTGTGTGGTTATCATAAATGAGGCCCATCATACCATTGTACAACTTTGGCACATTTAGTTTCCTTCTTGTTGATGTTGTTCCTACCTTGTGTCTGGTAGGTTCTAAGTCCTATGTATTTGATTTGCAGTCATTCTGAGGCAAGGAGATCGCTCAAGGCAATGAGGGCAGTGCAACGAAGAGGAGGAAGTCTATGAAGATCGGGCACTTCCACGAGGAGGTCTCACCAACCCATTTATGCAAGGTTATCCTTGCACATTGGCAGAATCCCAAAAGAGATTGTCCTCAAGACGAACACTGGTTGCAGCTGGAAGGTGAGCATCGTTGATTACAATGGTGTTGTTGCCATTGACAATTGCTGGGCACCATTTTCTATGTGCCACAAGATCAAGATTGGCTACTTCTTGACCTTCAAGGTTTTGAAGACCGATGTCTACAGGGTCACCATCTTCGACTACTGATACGTGTCAAACGTATCTATAATTTTGATTGTTCCATACTTATTTCATACCATTGTTATATGTTTATATCATCTTTATTTATCATTGTAAGTCATTTTATTGGATTAAACTATTAACAAGATGCCCAGAGCCAGTTCCTGTTTTTCTACTATTTTGTCTTTCAGAAAATTCTCTTCAGAAAAAATGCTCGGAATTGGCCCAAAATTTACGGGAACTATTTTTACATCGAAACGAAGACGGAGTCCGAAGGGCGACCGAAGAGGAGGCCTAGGGGGCAGGGCGACCCCCAGTTGTGGGCTAGGGTGGGGCTGCAGCCAGGGCCTGCCCCTGTCCCTGGTGTCCCTCCTCGGCCTCCCTCGACTCCTACAAATACCCCCTCAACCTAAAACCGAGGGGCGGCCATTATTTTCCACGATACATGTCCTGGAGCCACTGCCATCTCAAACCCTAATTCGGGAGGGTTCTGAAGCTGTTCACAGCACCCTGTCGGAGGGGAGATCGATCTCGGAGGCCTCTTCATCGACATGCCTGTCTCCGGGATGATGCGTGAGTAGTTCCACCTTGGACTATGGGTCCATAGCAGTAGCTAGATGGTTGTCTCTCTCCCTTGTGCTTCCATGTTTATGATCTTGTAAGCTGTCTAACATGATAAGATCAATCTATTATAAAGCTTCATGTTGTGTTTCCTGGGATCCGATGAATTGTGAAGTTTTGATCACATTGTTCATTTTTCTTATATGTGTTATTTAATTTCTTACATGCTCTCCGATGTGTGTGGTTACTTTGTCCACGTGATCACTTGTATCTCCAAGAGAAAGTATTTATGCTAGATAGTTGGTTCATGCCCCCTTCATGCCTGGGCACGAGTGACAGAAATGTCTAAGGACGAGGATGTGCTGTTGCTACTAAGGGTAAAACAGTGGTGTTTGTGTCTTCATGATCATGAATATTGCTTACATCATGTATTGTGCTTAATGCGATTATCTGTTGCTTGCAACTTAATACCGATGGGTGACATGCTGGATAGCGATCCCTAGGTGGATTATTAGTCATAGATGCAGTTGGATTACGGTCTATGTATGTTTGACATGATTCCTACATGAATATTACCATGCACTTTTCTTATCATAATTAGTTTCTTATTCCAATTCTATCAATTATATTGCCCAACTGTAATTTATTTACCCATCATGTTTGCTTTTTATCTTATTGAGAGACACCACTACTGAACCTATACCCCCTGGTCCATCTTTTTCCATTGATTACAACACTATTTACCTGCTTTTCATCATTGCTTTCTCGCTGTTCCATTTCCATAAATTGTTTTTTTTTCACTATAAAATTTAATCTCTTTGTTTTCAGCAGACCGGGAAGATTGACAACCTTTCTGCTGTTGGGGCAAAGTAATTTGGTTGATTGTGTGCAGGTCCGTACCTCCAAACACCTTGTTAGATACCTCTGAGTCCTACTGGCTCAATAACCTTGGTTCTTTTACTAAGGGAAAACTTGCTGCTCGCTACATCCTACACCTTCTCTTGGGGTGACCACTGACGATACACACATAAGCTATTGTAGCCATCAAGGAGTTTTCTGGCGCCGTTGCCAGGGACTCTAGAGCTACAGCAAGGGGAGTCTCACACTTCCAATCTCTTTACTTTTTTTTTCTTACTTAGTTACCTTTCGTTTATTCTTGTTTTGCTTGTTTGCTTTCTCTAAAAATCAAAAACACAAAAAATAGTATAGCTTTTTATCTTGTTTTGTTTTTTAGTTTGATAAGATGTCTAGATCTACTCCTTTTGTTATGTCACCTAAGGCTAAGGTTCTCACCTTCAAACAAAGAGGTGGAGAAAGTTTGAAAGATGCTTGGCACAGAATTAGAGATGCTCATCATAGGTCCACCAAAAACAATTAACTAATGTTCTCCTTAGAAATTTTTATGTTGGTGTCACGAGTTGGTATAGGTACATTATAGACACTATCATAGGTGGGAACTTACTAGGTGTTCATTCTTTGGAAGCTTTCAATGTTATAGAAAGTTTAGTTGTAACTCCACCTATTAATGATACTAAAACTGAAATTACCTTGGAACATATCATGAGAAGGTTGAACATTATAGAAAATAATATACCAAGCATGGATAAGATAAATGAGATAGGTCAGAGGGTTCTTGATAGATTTAACAAGCTTGATGGGTCTATAAAGAATATCACTAAAAGAATTAAGACTCTCGAATCTGTCAAAATTAATAATGATCAACCTGCAAGAATTGATAAATTAGAAGAAGTGATTGACACCTTGGGAGCTACTTTTTCTTCACTGAAATCTAAATAGAAAGTAACTCCAGTAGGTAAGGGAACTAAGTTTATATTTGTTCCAAAGATTTCTCACTAAATTGATACACCTTCTACAGGGAAAGAGGAATTAAAAATGATGAAAGAAGTCCCAGTTTTTAAAGATCTTAAAGGAAAACTCCCTATTGGTAAGGCTAAGATTCTTGACTTTGTTCCATGAAGTTTTGCTGCCAATAGGCTTACTAAAATCCCTCTTTAAAGTTGCATTATTGAGGAGTTCGATGATCTTGATGTTGGCAATGCTTTTGAAAATACGTGATACCTTTGCATTGCGCCTAGCTCAAAGACATTAAAGAAAAGCGCTTATGGGAGGCAAACCACTTTATTTTTGCTTTCAGTTTCTTTGAGTTTTCGATATTGTCTCCTCTATAGCAACTCCATTATATCTTTTTCTTTTGGTTTTTGTGCCAAGAGGTAGCCTCTAATGCTTCAAAAATATGAAGTTTTGATTTGCTGTCCAGAAACAGATTATGTGTGCCTCACTGCAGAAAATCTTTAAAATCATCCGAATGTGATCTTGGTCTGCAATTTTTTGACAGAAAATATTCTACTTTTATAAACCTTCCATTAGTTTTGAGTTTTCTGCTCTGAGCTACGGAAGTATTTCTTTAAATTTCATCTTTACTGACTGTCTGATTTTAACAGATTTCTGTCTTTATTTGCATTCGCCTCTTTATGAACGTTATGTGCGGTACTTTGAGGGGGTGGAGTGCCACAATAAGGCTTAGTAACAGTAGCTAATTTTAGATCAAGTATTTGTAATGTGTCTTTACAGAACCAAAGTGGATTTGATTTAATGAGTACTAACCCCTCTAACCAGTTCATGAGAAGTTTTGTGTGAAGGAAGTTTTTAAGTTTCACGAGAGAGGATGATGCAAGAAGTTGATGGATGGATAAAAGCTCAAGCTTGGGGATGCCCCCATGGCATCCCCATGGATATTCAAATAAGACTCAAGCATCTAAGCTTGGGGATGCCCAAGGCATCCCCTCTTCTTCATCGACAACCATAAGGTCGTCTCCGTTGAAACTATATTTTTATTGCTTCACGTATTATGTGCTATTCTTGGAGCATTAGTTTGTTTTGTTTTGTTTTCTGGTCATTTTCAATGTTGGATCCTAGCTATCTTGTTTGGGAGAGAGACACGCTCTACTTTTTTGTTAGAATACTCCTGCTTATCATGTTTACTTGTTGAGTATTCTTAGCTGTTGTTTTGCTTGTGTTCAGATCTTGCTTTTCACTTATATCTTGTTAAGAGCTGCTAGTTTATTTTATAGAAAGCACTCTTTTGCTTCACTTATACTTGTTTGGAGATTTGAAATTGTTTGATGCTTGGTTGATATGTTAGAACAATAGAATGTCGTGCATGTGGTAGTGGTATAATGAAAAACTTGCATAGTCTTGTAGATCACTATATTTGAATAACTTGATACTTTCCAATTATTTTGAGATATTAACTAAACTAATGGTTAAAATATGTTGGCTATTTAAGTTAGAACTGATTAGTGGAGACGTGTTAGTAAAGTGTAGAGCCATACCTTTCTGAACTAAGCAACCTAAGTCAACAATGATTTTTTGTATCATGAACCTGCTCAGTTGAAAATTAGTTCCAAGTGGCTAGTTATTGCTAAGGTCGGGAAAGCTAACGGGGCTTTATGTCGCCGCCACGGTCTGTTCTAACCACTTGTGAAACGTTGAAACTGCTAGTTGTTTATAATATACGAGTGCATTGTTGAGTTTTTGGTTTTGGCACTTCCACTCTCCATATTTTGCTAGCCTCTTCGGTGTTGTGCATTGCCCTTTTCTCTCATTAAGACTTGGTGCAAACTTTGCCAGTACATCCAAACCCCATGGGAGGGCTTCATCTTGTTCTCCTACATATGAGCCAATATATCTTCCTCAAAACAGCCACCATACCTACCTACCACGGCATTTCCATAGACGTTCTAAGATACATTGCCATGCAACTTCCATCTTACATACATGACTTAGTGTCGTTCTTCATTGTCATATTGTCCTGCTACTCTAGCGGCTGCATTCATTTCTATACATCAGTTATTTCTTACTCCCTCCGTTTCTTTTTACTCTGCATATTAGGATTGTCTTAAGTCAAACTCACTAAAGTTTGACCAATTTTATAGGAAAAAATATCAACATTCGTAGTATCAAACCAATATCATTTGATTCACAATAGAATATAGTTTTATATTATATTAATTTGATATTTAAAATATTGGTATTTTGCTCTATATACTTGGTCAAAGTTTAAAACGTTTGACTTGAAACAATGCTAATATGCAGAGTAAAAAGGAACGGAGGGAGTATGATTTATGAGTATCAAAAGTGTGATGATGCCTTTCATATAGAGTGTTGCCCCTACCGGTGAGGATAAAAAGAAAAAGAAAAGAAAAGAAAAGAAAAGGGAGCCCAAAGAGGCTAAGTGAGAGAAAATAAAAAAGAGCCATTGAGGCCACCAAATAAAAAATATATAAAAAGAGAGAGGGGAAGCACTACTATCCTTTATTCCACACTTGTGCTTATGTTAGCTATGCTTCAGTTTTGATAGAGTTTCCATATTATTCATGCATAACTATGTGGGATCCTCATTAATGCAACCCCACTAGTTCTTTTGGAGAGCTCCCATTCTTATAGCTCTATATGCATCTGTTGTATGGCAATCACTACTCCTCTTACAGTGTCAACTATAAGACTTTCTCTAGTCTAATGGTTACCTTCTCCACTATTTGAGCCTTTATTTTTGACCTTCCAAGCCCCCATAATTATTCTCTTTTCCATAACCTCACGGTACCAAAACTAAATGTCTCACATGCATTAGTTGAGTAGACTTCGAAACAGTTGATGCGGGAAGGAAGTGAATTAGATCACTTGACTGGATCTTGACTATTTCATGAATGATTACTTGATACTTTGTAGAAGGATTGATGCTTTACATTGGAGAAATAATTTACACTTATTCTTTCTAAACCTTATGTATGGTTCCATGTCTCCAACACACTTATTCATAAAAAAATTCTACCTTGGTAACCCATATGTGTTAACCATTGTTTGCTTCATATCAACTATAGACAATTGTTTTGGATCACTTTATTTCATCTCATGTGCTTTACATTACTATCTTGATCAAGATTATGTTGGTAGCATGTCACTTCAAAAATTATTTGGTTATCATTTACCCACTCGAGGACGAGCAGGAGTTAAGCTTGGGGATGCTGATACGTGCCAGATCGTATCTATAATTTGTTATTCTTCCATGCTTGTTTTATACCATTGTTATATGTTTATACCATTTTTATTTATTATTTTAAGGCATTTTATTGGACTAACCTATTAACTAGATGCCCAGAGCCAGTTCTTGTTTTTCTGTTGTTTTCTATTTCAGAAAATTCTCTTCAGGAAAAATCCTCGGAATTGGCCCAAAATTTACGAAAATTATTTTTACATCGAAACGAAGATGGAATCCGAAGGGAGACCGAAGAGGAGACCCAGGGGGCAGGGGGCGTGGCCCCACCCACGCCCTGGTGCCCCTCCTCGGCCTCCCTCGACTCCTACAAATACCCCCTCAACCTAAAACCGAGGGGGCGGCCATTATTTTCCACGAAACAGTCCCGAAGCCGCCGTCATCTCAAACCCTAATTCGGGAGGGTTTTGAAGTTCTTCCCGGCACCCTACCAGAGGGGAGATAGATCCCGGAAGCCTCTTCATCGCCATGCCTGCCTCCGGGTGATGCGTGAGTAGTTCCACCTTGGACTATGGGTCCATAGCAGTAGCTAGATGGTTGTCTCTCTTCCTTGTGCTTTCATTCTTATGATCTTGTGAGCTGCCTAACATGATCAAGATCAATCTATTGTAATACTATATGATGTGTTTGTCGGATCCGATGAATTGTGAAGTTATGATCAGGTTATTTAAGTTCTTGCATGCTCTTCAATTTGTGTGGTTACTTTGGCCAAGTGATCACTTGTATCTCCAAGAGGGAGTATTTATGCTAGATAGTAGGTTCATGCCCCCTCCGTGCCTGGGCACGAGTGACAGAAACGTCTAAGGACGAGGGTGTGATGTTGCTACTAAGGGTAAAACAATGGTGTTTATGTCTTCATGATCATGAATATTGCTTACATCATGTATTGTGCTTAATGCAATTGTCTGTTGCTTGCAACTTAATACCGATGGGTGACATGCTGGATAGCGATCCCTAGGTCGATTATTAGTCATAGATGCAGTTGGATTACGGTCTATGTATGTTTGATGTGATGCCTACATGAATATTACCATGAACTTTGCTTATCATAATTAGTTTGTTATTCCAATTCTATCAATTGTCCAGCTGTAATTTGTTTATCCATCATGTTTGCCTTTTATCTTCTGGAGAGACACCACTAGTGAACCTATTGCCCCCTGGTCCATCTTTTTACATTGATTACAACATCGTTTACTTGCTTTTCACCATCGCTTGCTCGCTGGTCCGTTTTCATAAATTGTTATTTTCCCCTATAAGATTTAATCTCTTTATTTTCAGTAGACCAGGAAGCTTGACAACCTTCCTGCCGTTGGGGCAAAGTAATTTAGTTGATTGTGTGTAGGTCCGTGCCTCCAAGGCCCAAGCACCTTGTTGAAGACCTCCGAGTCCTACTGGTTCGATAACCTTGGTTCATTAACTGAGAGAAAACTTGCTGCTCGCTACATCCTACACCTTTTCTTGGGGTGACCATCAACGATACACACATAAGCTATTATAGCCATGAACTACGATGGCTACGAGGTTGACAAGAAGTATGACGAGCATCCGATCAACCTGAAGCTGTTGGAGAACTAGTGCTGCCTATTAGTAGTGTCCCTTTATGAATGTCGTAAAGTTGTCTGTGTTGTAGCAGACCCGCACTTAAAATTTGGCAAGATCCCTGTGTAAAGTGCTAGTCCCTGGATCGAATCGCTAGCACACACAGTTTACGATGAATACCATAACATTGTATCAATTTATTACACGAATGATCCAGAATTTACAAATATCCCTTACAACTTGCATAGCTCAAGGCTAGCATTTTACAAAGATCAGCACAGCGGAAATAAAATAGCAATGAGTCTCCATCATCTTCATGTGCCACAGGCAAACATGTTGGTTGTAAAATCGAAACCCCTAATCGAAACCTCACTCGGCGTCGGAGCATCCTGCAACGATAAGAATGTTGCAACCAGGTGGGTCAGAACCATAAAATGGAACTGACAAGTGACACTTTTGTGGACTCATAAAGGCAAACTCCTAATAGCTATATGCATATTTGGCTGGTGGAGTTCAAGGCTATTTTGCGTAAAGCAAATTTTGTCCTATCCTTTCAAATCATTTCTTTCTCCAACAAGAAAATGAGACAAACCTAGCATATCCGGTGTCCTTGCGGGACAAGTCCTGATACACTCGGTGTCCTTTCCAATTGGACATATGAGACAATCCCAGCATATCCGGTGTCTTTGCGGGACAAGTCCTTATACACTGGGTGTCCTTTCTACCCTTGTTCACCCATCAAGTTTTAACTTAGAGAAATTAGAATGATGAGATCCTCCGTTGACGTCCTCGTCCAGCTTGCTCAGAATTGTCCGTAACCGGGGACACGGCTAAGTACTTAGATTGACACTCTGCAGAGGTTGTGCACTTTCACCATAAGACTTCATCAACCCATTCGGACCTTGACCCTTCTTGAAGTGAAAAGGAAAGGAGGAGATGAAGACGAGACTTTTCCGAAGTACTTTCCCGACCACTGCCGTCCTGACGCGCTCCACCTACATTCCTCTACCACCACCTGTCAGGCCGGGCCGGTTCCATACTACATACTTAGTCAAGCCAGAGCCCATATGACTTATGGCTGCACGGTAAGCTAACTAAACTCGGAGTAACATCGGTCTCTTTGTCCCTGGGTGGCCATCCGCAAGTGAGCCAATCTCGGGTGAAAAACACCATAGACATGGCCCCGAGTAGCCACTCAACCATAAACCACCAAGCAAAGCCAAAATCCACCCAGGAGGTTCTTTAACTTAGTATAATTTTTACTTTTAACAAAAACAACATTTTGCATAGCATTTCTATAATTCTACCAAGTTATAATAGGTGCATCTAGACCATCTAGTAAAAAGGAGGAACCTACTCTAAACAGTTTTAGCATAGCCATACTAATAAACCTATCATGCTATTTTCCAAATAATACTACAACATGCATATATCAAAATAATAGGACAAAAATATGCAAGTGTGCCACTTGCCTTGGCAACAAGAGGAGTAGGAGTAGCAGCTACAAAAGTCTTCGTGACCCTCCGAAAAATCTAACAAAAATATAAACACCCAAATAAACATACAAATTCACACATATGACAAATACAAAAATATGTCATGCACGAATATGCAAAATTTACAACAACGCAATTATAAATTTACTTTCTGTTTTCTAGTGGTACTATATGCATGATGCCACAAAACATTTTTTATTAATTCACTGAATAGGAATAATTCCAAAACACTCGAATAAAGGTTTTTAACACAAAATCTAAGGTTTCTGCATAAAAACATTTTATAAAATTTGGAAAACAGTACTACTGTACAGAGGACATCTAAACAAGAATTTAGCAATTTGAATCACTCAAATTGGATTTACAAAACTCAAGATATGGCATAAACAAGAAATACAAGGTTCTGCAAATAACAAGTTAGTGCACGACTAAAATGTACGTTTTATTATACCACTGTATTTCTACACGTTCATACGAATCCATAGACTACAAAAACATCGAAAACGGAGTTACGGTTGATTTGATATGGAATTTCTAAGGTTGACCAAAATCTGTCCAAAGACAAATCCGAAAATGGAAAAAGGCTTGCATAAATTGTATAACCGAAATTACTTTATTTAGGCGAACAAGATGATATGATCTAACACATTAGATATAGTATGCGGGTAAGATTAAGGCATGTTGAGAGTCCCACCAACAAGAACGAATAGCGCCGGTGTCGATGAAAATGTGACGTGGTTAGACGAGATGGTCGATGAAGACGGTCATGCACGGCCTCCGGGAAGTAGTTGACGAAGTTGTCATAGATGTGTGCGGGAACAATGCGAGGCTAAAGGACCAGTTCAGAAGCATGGGTCTTCTTCACCTCACCGGGAGCACGAAAGAACGGCGGCGTGCGACGGTCACCGGAGAGAACGGGTCAACCTCGTTCTCAATGATTCGGCTGTGGGGAAAATTAGGAAAAATTGATAAAAAGTGCGGGAGGACACGGAGGTCACGATGGACATCGTTGCATGGGTTGGGGAGGGCTCACCTCGTCGTGATCTTGGCCGTGGCGGCGACGTTGCTCGGGCTTCGTGGCGGTGCGACCAAGTGCATTGGAATGATGCATCACCATGTCCTGGAGGTTTGCCTCGATGAGTGGAGTCTTCTGGTGCGAGGAATTGGTGAGATGCTCAACGTGGATGACAAGATCTGGCGATGAACTCGGTTTGGGGCTGAAGTTGATGTTGGTTGGTACGGGCTGTACAGAGGTCGTTTGGGGAAAGTGTGAGAAAGAAAATGGTGGAGGAGGAATAGGGACACAAGGTGACGCGCTCAATTTGTTGTGATATGACCTCAGGTGGGAGATCGGGAGACGAATGCCGACCGATGGCATTCGGTTCACCACGTCGGTCTGGATGTTGAAGGCCTGGAAGTGGGTGACGGAGAACCGTCCCAGGAACTGGGGGTGTCTCGAGAAGGATCGAGTAAGGGGCTGAACACGGAATCAAACAACCCTCAACGTGCGCCGGCGACGGTGCTCGTCGGACTCGCTGCGGGACAGCACTGCAGAGATGGAACGCTCGGTCTTACCCAGGTTCAGGGCCCTCTTGGAGAGGTAAAACCCCTACGTCCTGCTTGGTTGTATTGCTTGTAGAGGTTTTTAGTACAGGGAAGCTTCTTGAGCTCGAGGTGGCTACAATGGCTGCTGCTCTAGATCTGCCCTAGACCAGGGAAAATCGAACCGCCCCTGCGTCCTATCGTGCTCCCCCTCCTTTTATAGGCGTCCTGGGCCTCTTCCCCCAAAAATCTAGGCGGGAAGGGCTGCCACATAGCGACGAAGGAGGAGGCAGGGTGCACGATAAAGGTGAAGTCCATGGACGCGGTCCATGGCAGGAGCGGCGTCACCAAAGCTGGAAAAGCCACCGTCCAACCAGGATGGTGGGCCGGCGCTGCAGGAGCTTTGGGGTGACCCCCACGGTGACGTCGCCCTCGTCAGCAGCAGCAGACGGTCTCTTTATCACCAAAGTGGCAAGTCTTGGAGCTCCTTTGCTTGGTGCAGTCTTGTTGACTGCTTTATACATGGGAATGGCAACTGTGACGCTGGCGTCACCGCGCGCTGGCGCGCCCGTGACTCTGCGGAGTGTGCAGAGCCCATGTGCGCTCTGCCGCGGAGGCAGAGCTGGCTTCGTGAGGAAGGAACCTCGCCAGGCTTGAAGAGCCTCGCCAGGCTTGGAGAGCCTCGCCAGGCTTGGAGAGCCTCGCCAGGCTTGAAGGGCCTCGCCAGGCTTGGAGAGCCTCGCCAGGCTTGGAGAGCCTCGCCAGGCTTGAAGGGCCTCGCCAGGCTTGAAGGGCCTCGCCAGGCTTGGAGAGCCTCGCCAGGCTTGGAGAGCCTCGCCAGGCTTGGAGGGCCTCGCCAGGCTTGAAGGGCCTCGCCAGGCTTGGAGAGCCTCGCCAGGCTTGAAGGGCCTCGCCAGGCTTGAAGGGCCTCGCCAGGCTTGGAGAGCCTCTCCAGGCTTGGAGAGCTTGAAGGGCCAGGTCCTTAGCAGAATCTGGGGCAGACTCCGTGGTTTCCTCTCGAGGAGAGGTCCCTCGCGAGGGGGAATCCCTCGCGAGGCTCGCCAGGCTTGAAGGGCCTCTCCAGGCTTGAAGAGCCTGGCTTGGAGAGCCTCTCCAGGCTTGGAGAGCCTGGACCTTGGTGAGATCTTCTGAAGAGTGTCGTGGGCCCTGGCAGGCCGGCTCGTGGTACCCTGGTTTCCACTACGCCGACAGTAGCCCCCGGGCCCGCGATGGGCACGCTGGAGTCCACTGGTCGCAGGCGAAGCGTCGCGGGCCCAAAAAACAGCCTGCCTGGCCCGAGACACGCGGGGCGCAGCGGCTGCGCCGGTACTTGTTGACGAGGTTGGTCGATGTAGAGACGAAGGCTCCACAAGCTTGGGGAGCACCCTGGCGTCGTTGTGGCACCTGTGACGCCCACGGCTGACGGGCCATGGTGCGCAGCTACCCCTCCTCCTGCGGATGAACACCGCGAGGAGAGGGAGGTTGAAGAGGCGGCGACCGAGGCCGCGAAGACGCCGGAGAGGCCTGCCGAGGCCGCGGCGAGAGCGGCCGCGGCAGGAGGGGATGACGAGCCCGAGGCCGCGGCGGGAGCGGCCTCAGCAGGAGGGGCCGACGAGCCTGAGGCCGCCCAAGGTGCCTCGACAAGCATCCAGGCTTCTGCGCCCCGCGACGGTGCGGGGACCTTGGAGGACGAAGAAGCTGCCGCTTGAGCCTTCCTGTAGCTAGGTGTGCATGAGGCACAAATTAACTTAGTTTTGCTTGTAATGCCTTGTTGTAAGGACTTGAAAGCACTTGCGTGTGCCCCTCGGGAGACTTTTTATTTCCTGTCTCATGTCTTTTTCACTCTACGTCGTAGGACCCTTCTCTTAGCGCTACACCACCGCCGCTTTGGTATGTGAGAGTCAGGTCTCCACAAGGCCGGGGGGTGCGTGAGGCTTCGAGAGGTAAGGGCTCCCGAGGCGCGATGCTCGGGGCTCCCCTTTGACGCGCAAGCAGCTCATGAGACATAAGAGAGAAAAAGAGGCTCGAGGGACAAAAACCAGCGAATGCCCCTCGGGAGGCTTTTGTCTTCCCTTTCATGTCTTTTTCGCTCTACGTTTTAGGACCCTCTCTTAGCGCTACACCACCGCCGCTTCGGTATGTGAGAGTCAGGGCTCCACAAGGCCGGGGGGTGTGTGAGGCCTCAAGAAGTAAGATCCCACGAGGCGCGATGCCTGGGGTTCCCCTTTAACGCGCAAGCAGCCCATGAGGCATAGGAAGAGAAAAGAGACTCGAGGGGCAAGAACCAGCGAGGGAAAAGCGACTAAGTGTTTGGACTTAGCTCTGGTGAGGCGTTTCTGCCTTGGAGAGGGTGTTGATTCCCTGGGGAGGCGCTTTTGCCTTAGAGAGGGTGTTGGTTCCCTGGAGAGGCGCTTTTGCCTTGGAGAGGGTGTTGGTTCCCTGGAGAGGCGCTTTCCTCTTGAGGCTGCCTTAGGCTTGTTTTTTAAACCTGTTTTCCTGCGTTTGGACAGATAGGCATACCCACAAGCAATACATAGCTAGATAACTTAAGCGTGCTCGTAGGTTCCTTCATGTGTGTCTCGCGAGGAGAACAGGCACCAAGGTTTCTGGTGATCCTTGGTGAGTTGACGTGCGCGGGAGCTGACCCATGAGTTCAGAGCTCCTTGGGAGTTGACATGCATGAGAGCTGACCCGCAAGTTCAGAGCTCGGATCCCTTGGGTTTGAGGCACTGCCGGGATGCTCCCAAGCATGGCACCATGCTAGCCCCCGCTCGTGAGATACACAGGAGGGATCGTACGAGCGAGAATAAACAGCAATATCATAACAGCTTACCGAAGCCGCAAAATATGCTGGCGCGATGCGCAAAAGTTCAGAATGACCCGAAGTAGTTGTTCATTACACTGGCGTGGCCAGTAGTGCAAAATCCGCCATGTCAGGCATGGGGTTCCACATTCAGTGGCTGAGACTCTCGCGGCCCGAGGCGACGCATGTAAAGAGAGCTCAGAGAGGGGGCCCCTATGCGGGGGTGGCTTTCATTGAGCCTGCGGTCCACCATGTCCGTCATGGGGATCCACCTCGCCAAGGCATGGTGCTTGAAGAAGTCACCTTGCCGAGGCGTGGTGGCTTGGGAGTCTTCTCGAACGGCCCCAGGCAACATATAGTAGAGAGGGGAGCCCGAACTTTTTCCTCGTGGAGGATGTGACCTTGGCCACGATGTTTTTACCGTGGCTGCACGGGGTGGCTGACACGGAGAGGAAGCCTTGACGTTTTTACCGTGGCTGCACGGGGTGGCTGTCACGGATAGGAAGCCTTAACGTTTTTACCGTGGCTGCACGGGTTGGTCTCCAGCGAGGACCGGGGTCTCGCGAGGGGATCAACCTCGACGAGGGCCGGGGCCTCGGGAGAAGGCCGGAGCCTAGACGTTTTTACCGTGGCTGCACGGGTTGGTCTCCAGCGAGGACCGGGGCCTCGCGAGGGGATCAACCTCGACGAGGGCCGGGGCCTTGGGAGAAGGCCGGAGCCTAGACGTTTTTACCGTGGCTGCACGGGTTGGTCTCCAGCGAGGACCGGGGCCTCGCGAGGGGATCAACCTCGACGAGGGCCGGGGCCTCGGGAGAAGGCCGGGGCCTCGGCGAGGGGCGGCGCGAGCCCCCAAGCCTCGAGAGAAGGCCGGGGCCTCGGCGAGGGGCGGCGTGAGCCCCCAAGAGGGGCTCAGCCCCCGAGGGGAGCTCATCAATCCAGTGCTTGCCGCTGGCCCTGAGGCGCTTGAAGCTTCTCGCTGGATTTCCTCTTCTTGGACCCCTCGGCAGGGTCCCCTGGCTCGTTCTTGACGAACAAGCGGCCCTCTTCAGCCTTGGCACACTTGTCTGCCAAGTCGAAGAGCTTGACGACGGTGGCGATGTTGTCGTGGATGCCGAGCTTCTCGAGCATCCGCACGTCTGTCACTCCAGCCTGAAAGGCTGAAATGACCTGTGCGTCGGTGGCATTGGGGATCTTGTTGCGCACTTGGCTGAAGCGCTGGATGTACTTGCGGAGGGTCTCGCCGGGCTTTTGACGCACGGCGCGGAGGTCGTTGTAGGTGAGGCCGCGCTCGTACGTGCCCTTGAAGTTGGCGACGAAGCACCGGCAGAGCTCCTCCCAGGTGTTGATGGACTCGGCGGGGAGGTTGGTGAGCCATGAGGATGCGGAGTCCTTGAGGGCCATGGGGAACCAGTTCGCCATGACCTTGTCGTCGCCCCCGGCGGCCTGGATGGCCAGAGAGTAGAGCTGCAGGAACTCCAGGGGGTTGTTCTTGCCGTCGTAGCGCGGAGGGAGGTCCGGCCTGAACTTGACCGACCAAACGACGCGACGGAGGCTGCGAGTAAACGCGGCCGTCGTGCCATAGGTGACCGTGCCGTTGGCGAGGGTGGCGCGGAGGTGGCGCCCGGCGGTGGCAATGTCCTGGACGGCGCGGTTGCGGCGTTCCTACCCGCGCTCGATGCTCACGCGTGCGTCCTCAGGGGCTCGCTGCACGATTTGGCAGTCATGTGGCGACGACGCGTGCGATGCAGCGCGGCCGTCGCGAGGAGGAGCCCCCGCTGGAGCAGGTTGCGGTGCAACCGGTGGAGCTGGAGCAGGTGCGGGATGGAGAGGAGGCGCGGGAGGTGCGCCGTGCGCCACGTCCCCCACGAGCGCAGAAGGAACCAAGGAACGGGACGGCGCGGGTGCCGCGGCGCGAGCGGCGCCGATGAGCTCGGCAACGCGGTTGAGCCAGGCCTCCTGAGCCGCCGGCGTGGGGCGGTACTGCAGCAGCTCCTGCGCCATGAGGAGCGCAGTCGCCGGGCTGGGCGCAGGGCGGCCCAGCGAGGAGGCAGCACGGTCCCGCGACGGGGGCAGGGAGGAGGCCTCCTCTTCGCCGAGGTCGTCCTCAGCGTGGTCGACGTCGTCGTCGTCCGGGTGCTCGACGCGGGGCTCGGGGTCGACGCGGCGTTCCGGAGCAGAGCTCCCACGCGGGCGACCGCGCGGACGGCCTGCGGGAGCGGTGGCGGCGCTAGCCGTCCGGCGAGCGAGGCGTTCGGCACGAGAACCGGCCATGGCTGTGTCGAGGATGAAGACGCGCCTCAGCCCCCTACCTGGCGCGCCAAATGACGAAGAACCGTCCCAAGAACTGGGGGTGTCTCGAGAAGGATCGAGTAAGGGGCTGAACACGGAATCAAACAACCCTCAACGTGCTCCGGCGATGGTGCTCGTCAGACTCGCTGCGGGACAGCACTGCAGAGATGGAACGCTCGGTCTTACCTAGGTTCAGGGCCCTCTTGGAGAGGTAAAACCCCTACGTCCTGATTGGTTGTATTGCTTGTAGAGGTTTTTAGTATAGGGAAGCTTCTTGAGCTCGAGGTGGCTACAATGGCTGCTGCTCTAGATCTGCCCTAGCCCAGGGAAAATCGAACCGCCCCTGCATCCTATCGTGCTCCCCCTCCTTTTATAGGCGTCCTGGGCCTCTTCCCCCAAAAATCTAGGCGGGAAGGGCTGCCACATAGCGACGAAGGAGGAGGCAGGGTGCACGATAAAGGTGAAGTCCATGGACGCGGTCCATGGCAGGAGCGGCGTCACCAAAGCTGGAAAAGCCACCGTCCAACCAGGATGGTGGGCCGGCGCTGCAGGAGCTTTGGGGTGACCCCCACGGTGACGTCGCCCTCGTCAGCAGCAGCAGACGGTCTCTTTATCACCAAAGTGGCAAGTCTTGGAGCTCCTTTGCTTGGTGCAGTCTTGTTGACTGCTTTATACATGGGAATGGCAACTGTGACGCTGGCGTCACCGCGCGCTGGCGCGCCCGTGACTCTGCGGAGTGTGCAGAGCCCATGTGCGCTCTGCCGCGGAGGCAGAGCTGGCTTCGTGAGGAAGGAACCTCGCCAGGCTTGAAGAGCCTCGCCAGGCTTGGAGAGCCTCGCCAGGCTTGGAGGGCCTCGCCAGGCTTGGAGGGCCTCGCCAGGCTTGAAGGGCCTCGCCAGGCTTGGAGAGCCTCGCCAGGCTTGGAGGGCCTCGCCAGGCTTGAAGGGCCTCGCCAGGCTTGGAGAGCCTCGCCAGGCTTGGAGAGCCTCGCCAGGCTTGGAGGGCCTCGCCAGGCTTGAAGGGCCTCGCCAGGCTTGGAGAGCCTCGCCAGGCTTGAAGGGCCTCGCCAGGCTTGAAGAGCCTCGCCAGGCTTGAAGGGCCTCTCCAGGCTTGGAGAGCTTGAAGGGCCAGGTCCTTAGCAGAATCTGGGGCAGACTCCGTGGTTTCCTCTCGAGGAGAGGTCCCTCGCGAGGGGGAATCCCTCGCGAGGCTCCCCAGGCTTGAAGGGCCTCTCCAGGCTTGAAGAGCCTGGCTTGGAGAGCCTCTCCAGGCTTGGAGAGCCTGGACCTTGGTGAGATCTTCTGAAGAGTGTCGTGGGCCCTGGCAGGCCGGCTCGTGGTACCCTGGTTTCCACTACGCCGACAGTGGGAAGTAAATTCCCTGAATGAGTTCCCCATCAAGTTATGAGTAATTCTCGTGTTGAAGTCGAGTAGAAAGGAGCGCTTGAATTGATGGGAAGAGGAGGGGAAGAGATGACGTTCATGGCGTGCAGTTTCTGTACATGAACGACAGGAGGAAGACGACCAGCCAGAGCGCTCGCTCAACTTGGTCGGCTGAATGGGCAGGCCAGATTCGCCCAATGAAGAAAAGAAGCAAGAGAGAGTAGAGGGGAAAAAAGGAAGAGGGCTGGCCTGCTTGGGTCGGCCCGAATGTCTTTTTTTCTTTCTTCTTTTCTTTTTCTGTTTCTATTATTTGAACTCACTTTTGAAGTCAGTTTTGATTCTAAAGATTTCAGAAAAATATGAAATATATACTTTTTGGAAAGCTTGTTATAAATCAAACATTTTGGTACTTTTATAATTTAAAACAAAATAATGAAATTCAAAATATTCATATTGACATATTTGGCACCTTTATGCCAATTTCAATATGGTTTTAGAAATTTATTTTAATACCCTTTTATTTTAAATAAAAACTAGAATATCAAAAGTAATCATTTTAATAAATATTTTGCAATATCATTTTAATTTCAAGATAATAATTTGGGAAACCTTTTTACAAAAACATATGGTAATAAGTCCAAAAATACTTTTAAGGTTTATATTTTCCCAAAGTAAATATTTTAACTTCAAACTGTAAAATAGAAACAAATAATTTGTTTGAAATGTTTGAAAACCCAAAATACTTTTTAATAGGTCATAATACCTTTTATCTTTTGAATTTTCTTATAGTTTAAGATTTTCTTTAAGCAATTCTCAAAAGTTTTCTTTCTTTGTCAAAAAGTTTTAATTTCTTGTGATTTTAACATTCCAAAATCTTGGGATGTTACATGTGTCGTCGAAGACTTCAACTACTATGTTCATGTCTAAGATTGTTATGTGCTACATATATAGTTAATTATCATATGTCCTTTCTACTTAGACTGTGTTTTAAGAGCTATGTGTGATGATAATCTCAGTACTCGAAAAAGTGGTGAGAGTGTGTGTGAGTACGCCATAACCAAACAGCCGGTGTTTGCATGTATTTTGCACACACAGATGACCAAACAGCAGGGCATCATGAACTTGGCCCCAGGCAAACGTGTGGCTGCCACTTTGTGGGCAACTAAATGGGTTGCAGAATGGCTCAGGCCACGTTTTTTTTTGGGCCACGGATGCAAAGTGGCCAAAATGGTTCCAGGTACCCAAACACACCCTA
The DNA here is from genome assembly GCA_012064385.1 of Puccinellia tenuiflora. Taxonomy (NCBI): domain Eukaryota; kingdom Viridiplantae; phylum Streptophyta; class Magnoliopsida; order Poales; family Poaceae; genus Puccinellia; species Puccinellia tenuiflora. Next base: position 508,528 of record QRDG01000002.1, read on the forward strand.
ACAAGTACAGGATGTGTGGGGTCTGTGTGTGGCACATGATGGATCGATTAAGAATTTGTACAAAAACTCGAAATCCGAATGCAGCAATATGGAGCCGGGCTACATGAAGCACCCATTTTTCTTCCAAAAAATGAAAAATGCTATATTCAAGCTTAAAATAATCCGATTCTTTTACCCATACACGGGGATGATTTGTACCAATATGCACTTTCTTGGTATCAGAGTGTGTGACATGGAGCTCATATTTTTCGAGTTTTTAAAATTCTATTTTAAAATTTCAAAAAAAATGTTTTTTTTTGTATTGATACACCCGAAGTTGATTTCTATGAAAGTGATTTTTTGTTGAAGAATACATAGTAGGTCGGGCTAAAAATACAAAAATGTGGCTCTAAAAGGTTGGGGCGGGTGCTTTCATCTAAAGATAACATCCTTGCATCAATTGGGAGGCTTCTCAGAGCTCAGCCCATTTCGATCGTTGGATCGATCCCACCAGCAAATCCCGACCGTTCATATTTTTAACCCCATGGTATATATCTAAAGATATCCTTGCATCAGTTGGGAGGCTTCTCAGAGCTCAGCCCATTTCGATCGTTGGATCGATCCACCAGCAAATCCCGACCGTTCATATTTTTAAAACCCCATGGTATATAATGCGCAACGTTGCTGTGAAACCCTAGCCGCCACCACCCAATCTCAGCTCTTCCCCACTCAGCCAATCCCCTCCCGCGATTTCTCTCCATTGCCGCCGCCGCTCTCCCGCTTCTCCTCCTCCCACTGCTCTCCCGGGCACCCACTTCCACCGACACGCTCTAGCCTGCTGTGCCATGGCAGCGTAGTCGTCTTCCTCGGCCCTAGCCTATCGTGAAGCATTAGATACCCCGTGCACCTTCATCGTCAAGATCGCCGCCGGCGCTATCGTGCTCTCCTCGTCTGAGATGCGCCGGCTCCGCTCTTCCTTGGCTCAAGATAACATCCTTGCATCAATTGGGAGGCTTCTCAGAGCTCAGCTCATTTTGACCGTCGGATCGATCCCACACAGCAAATCCTGGCCGTTCATATTTTTAACCCCCATGGTATATAATGCGCAACGTTGCTGTGAAACCCTAGCCGCCACCACCCAATCCCAGCTCTTCCCCACTCAGCCAATCCCCTCCCGCGAAGGTCCGTCCGTTCGTGACGGTACGTCCCGGTTCTGGTGACTTCGTGCGACTCTGTGCGCTCGCTGTAGACACTCCCAAAATCCCGTCCAAAATCCACAAATCTCCACAAATCAATCCAGTTCATCAGTTCTAGATCCCTTTTCTCATTTCCCCAAAGATCAAGAAGATCTTTCAAGGGAAGGACAGAGGGAAAGAAGCTGCTCTCTGACCGGCGGCGGAGCAAAGCTCCCCGTTTGGGCAGAAATCAGAGTTCTTGCTCGAGTACGAGGATAGGAAGAAGTCGAGATGGATAAGGTTGAAGATCTAATGAAGGGCTTGAAGCTGTCAGAAGCGGAGAGGACAGGTCTCAAGATTGGAGGTCCCCGAAGAGGAAGAAGGGAAGATCAAGATCCACAAGCTATGGGTAAACTTTTCTCTGAGAAACCAGCAAATACTGCAGGAATAGAGAATGCTCTTGGTAGGATTTGGTGTCCTCTGAGAGGAATTCATTGTAAGAGAGTAGGTGGGAATATCTTCCTCTTTACTTTCTATCAAGCTAGTGGAAAAAAAAGTCTTTAGAAGATGGTCCGTGGATGTTTGGTAATGATCTTCTGGTGATGGAGGATTTTGATGAAACAAAGGACCTGGAGGAGTATGAATTTGCAAGCTTCCCCATTTGGGTGCGTGTTCTGAAACTCCCGCTGGGAATGATGAATAGAGAGACAGGGGAAGCAATAGGAGCAGAAATTGGTGAATTTATTGAAGTAGAAACAGATGAAGATGGTATGGCATATGGTCAGTATCTGAGAATTAAAGTTAGGCTGCAGATTGCAAAACCTTTGATGAGAGGGAAGATGGTTCAGGTGGGAGATGAAGGTAAGGTTAAATGGTGTCCTTTTGAATATGAGTTTCTTCCTGACTTCTGTTACACCTGCGGTATTGTTGGACACATTGACAAGAACTGCTCTATCAAACTGAAGAAAGGGGAGATACAACAGTATGGCAAATGGCTTATGAGGATTCCTTTTCAGAAAGGAGGGGGAGGCATGGGCAGTTCTAGCAGAAATTGGGGAATAGCAAAGTCGGGTAATTGGGGTAGCAGAAACAATGACCAAGGAAGTGATAGTCCATCTTGGAGGAAAGAGGGGCCTTTACTAATAAAATCCACGGAAAAACAAATCGAGGAAGATATCACAAGTGTTCAACATGAAGCTAAAGCAAAAAATGAAGTTCTGAAAGAGGAAAAACAGGAAAAATCTCTGGTTGTCAGTCCAAGGGAGATTGGTAGCAGTAATGAAACCCAAATAGGCAGAGATGAGATAACAATGATGACAGTTCAAGAGGAAAGGAACAAAGAAAGTAGTGAATCAATAACAAAGGAATTGGATGATCTGGTCACAAATAAGAAGGGGAGGGAAACAGGAATCAAAGAAACCACAGAGAGAAGTACAACACTAACAAAAGAGGAGAAGCAGAGAACTTTCAAAAGAAGAAAAAGGGACAGAGTAGGCGGAACGATGAACCAAGTTGCAATTGTGGGAATGAAAAGAACAAATTCTGCAGAAGAGATGGACATTGACAAAATATATACCTCAAAGAAGGCAAAGGGTGATGAAGAAGATGCATATATGTCGAAAATGAACACGGGGCTGTCGGAACAGTCCTGCGAGAACAAATGAAAATTGGAAGTCTGAATTGCCGGGGATTGGGAAATGGCCCGGCAATTCATAGTCTTCTGGAATTCCAGAAGAAGGAAGACCCCGATATTCTCTTCTTGTCTGAAACAAAATTAGATGAGAAGAGACTTCAATGGTTCAGATGGAAGTTAGGCTTACCAAATATGGTTGCAAAGGATTGTGAAGGTCAAAGCGGTGGTCTAGCACTATTTTGGAAGAGTGATATATCAATCTAAAGGCAAGATTAAAATCAAGGTACCACATAGATGCAATAATAACTCAATCAGACGGTTTCAAATGGAGATTCACTGGGATTTATGGGGATCCAAAGACTGAAAACAAAGAGAACACATGGAAGCTTCTCAGAAACATCAAGCATCATAGTAAACTCCCATGGATGTGTGCAGGAGATTTTAATGAGATACTTTTTGAATTTGAGAAAGAAGGAGGGGCAATGAGATCAAGAATTCAAATGGATAGATTCAGGGATACCTTAGAAGACTGTGAACTTCATGATCTTGGCTTTTTAGGTGATCCTTTCACATTGAGAAATAATAGTTGGTCCAGCCAAAACTATATAAGAGAGAGACTGGACAGAGCAGTTGCAACAAAAGAATGGTGCCTGCATTTCCCAGAATATAAAGTGGTGAATGGAGGTCAAGGGCATTCTGATCATAGACCACTAATAATTTATGTGCAAGATCATGTTGATCAACGTCCAACAAAATGGGACCCAAGCCCTTTTCGGTTTGAAGCTAGATGGCTGGAAGAAGATGATTGTGAAGCCATAGTCCACAATGCTTGGTGTAAGTCAGATACAGAAGAGAAAAATACAGTAACTCGGAGACTAAAGAATGTGGCAGAAGATTTAAAAGCCTGGAGTAAGGAATCAATAGGAGATCTGCAGAAACGTATTAACAGTGTGAAAAAGGACTTAGAGAAGTGCAGAAGAAGTCCCATCTCCAAAAACCAAGTTACAAGAGAACATGTGCTAAGGTATAAACTGGAGAAACTGGAAACACAAAGAGACATCTATTGGAAGCAAAGGGCACATGTTAACTGGCTTCAAAAAGGTGATAGAAATACTAAATATTTCCATTCCTTTGCTTCTGAAAGAAAGAAAAATAACAGAATTAAGAAGTTGATAAAAGATAATGGGGAAGTAGTGGAAAAAGAAGAAGAAATGGCAGACATGGTCTCTCAATACTATAACAATCTCTTTACCTCTAATGCAGGAAAAAACATAGAAGAAACTCTTGAGCAGGTGGTGCATTGTATTACTCCATCCACGAATGATATGTTGCTCAAAGAGTTCACTAGAGAAGAAATAAGAGAAGCCCTAAATAATATGGGTGATCTTAAGGCTCCGGGTCCGGATGGCATGCCAGCAGTATTTTACAAAAGATATTGGGATCTTATAGGGGACCAAGTGGAGAAGGAGATACTTGAAGTACTAAATGGAAGTGACATACCTTCAGGATGGAATGATACTTGCGTTGCTCTCATACCAAAGGTAAAAAATCCTCAATATTTGAAAGATTTACGTCCTATTAGCTTATGCAATGTTGTTTACAAATTAGTTTCAAAGGTGCTAGCTAATAGACTCAAAATCATTCTTGATGATATCATAGCCCCGAATCAAAGCGCTTTTGTTCCAGGCCATTTAATTACGGACAATGTTATGTTAGCCCATGAAGTAAATCATTTTATGAAAAACAAAAGGAATGGTTCAGTGGGTTATGCTGCTTTAAAATTGGACATGAGTAAAGCCTATGATAGAGTTGAATGGGTCTTTCTTGAAAAAATGATGAGAAAAATGGGTTTTCATGAAAAGTGGATTAATCTAATTATGAAATGCTGCTCCACAGTAAATTATAAATTCAAAGTAAATGGGATCATGACAAAAGAAATTATTCCAGGAAGAGGCCTTAGGCAAGGAGATCCTATTTCCCCTTATCTTTTCCTGATTTGTGCTGAGGCTTTCTCAAGCATGCTAAATAAAGCTGATCAGGATGGAAGATTAGAGGGTGTTAGAATAAATCAGGAAGCCCCGAGCTTTAATCATCTACTGTTTGCAGATGACTCCCTAATTCTTCTAAAAGTAACAGAAGAAAGTGCAACTCATCTGCAAAATATACTAAAGAGTTATGAGGAGAGCTCAGGACAAACAATAAATACCGATAAATCTTCCATTGTTTTTACAAAAAATACAAAGGAAAGGGAGAGAAAGAAGATGAGGGACACATTGAGGATAACCTGTGAAGGGAGAAATAGTAAATATCTTGGGCTACCAGTATATGTTGGAAGATCTAAGAAAAAAATCTTCAATTACCTGAAGGAGAGGATATGGAACAAAATACAAGGGTGGAAGGAGAAGTTACTTTCAAAGGCAGGTAAAGAAATCTTGATAAAATCCTGTGCTCAAGCAATTCCCATCTATGCCATGACTTGTTTTGATATAACAAAAAGTTTGTGCGAGGAAATAAACAGCTTAATAAATAAATTTTGGTGGGCACAGCAAGACAAAGAAAACAAAATTCATTGGCTTGGATGGGGGAAACTTACAAGAACTAAAAGGGAAGGAGTGCTAGGATATAAAGACTTATATGCTTTTAACCTGGCCATGTTGGCAAAACAAGGGTGGAGACTTCTTACTAAACCCAGCTCACTATGTGCTAGAGTTATGAAAGCGAGATATTATCCAAATTCATCAATCCTACAAGCTGATTATCAAGCAGGAATATCTTATGCTTGGAGGAGCGTTTTAAAAGGAATAAATCTGCTGAAACAAGGCTTAATTAAGAGAGTTGGAGATGGAACAACAATAAATATATGGCAAGATCCTTGGCTGCCCAGGTTATGGAGTAGAAAATCAATAACGCCGAGAGGGAAGAAAATTATCACAAAAGTGTGTGAGCTAATAGATCCAATTACAGGTTCCTGGGATAATAATTTAGTAAGGGAACTATTCTGGCCAGAAGATACAAATCTGATCCTTTCTATCCCCATCTTTGAAGATATCGAGGATGAATGGGCTTGGCACTTTGAAGATAATGGTATTTTTTCTGTTAAATCGGCATACAGGCTACAAAGACAATTAGAAGATATAGCAAGCAATGGGCAAACTGGATGTCAAGTGACAGATAAAAATTTCAATTGGTTATCCATTTGGAAACTAAGTTGCCCTTTAAAAATTAATTTTTTTTGTGGAGAATAGCTCATGATAGTTTACCACATCGAATTAATTTGGCTAGAAGGGAAGTGATCTCAGATCCCATTTGCCCTAGGTGTAACAGATACAATGAAGACGGAGCCCATTTATTTATGAAGTGTAAGAAAGTGAAGGATGACTGGAAGGACCTTCAACTTGACATTATCAGAGAAAACTTAATGAAGTGTCAGGATGCGAAGGATTTTATCAAAGAAATAACTTTGTTACAAAAAGAACAAAAACTGAAAACAATAAGCTTGATTTGGTGGATATGGCAAGGGAGAAATAAAGAGGTAGCTGGGGAAAGGAAAAAATTACAACACTCTGTCTCCTTCTTAGCTGAGAAAACAGCAACTGAGTTAGAACAGTTCTTTGAAAATGAGAAAAAAGCGAAAAAACAATCTTTTCAACTTTGGGTCCCTCCAAAAGGAGATATTCTAAAGATCAACATTGATGGCAGTTATATGAATCATAAACAATCTGCTGGATGGGGTTTCATCATTCGAAATTCTAATGGACAAACTTTGGGCGCAGGTGCAGGTCATATTCCACATGCCTATAATGTTTTACAAGCTGAAGCAATAGCTTGTCTATCCAGTCTTCAAAAGGCTCAAGAATGGGGTATGCTGAAAGTTCAAATTGAATCTGATTCCCAACTCTTAGTCCAGGCGATCAAAGGTACAAATCAAGATTTGGCTGTTAATGGAAGCTTGTTCAGGGAGATAAAATATTTTGCTAGTCTAAACTTTAGTATGTTTGAGATCAATTACTGTCCTAGATCTTGTAACAAAGTAGCTGATATGTTGGCAGGATATGGTGAAAGTTTAGGCCAAGGTAGTGTTGTTATTTGGCCTGATGAAACACCAGAATTTGTAAATGCTTTACTAGCCAGTGACCTCGCTGTGCTAGATATGTAATATTAGTTCAGTTTATGTGTCAAAAAAAAAAAATCCCCTCCCGCGATTTCTCTCCATTGCCGCCGCCGCTCTCCCGCTTCTCCTCCTCCCACTGCTCTCCCTGGCACCCACCTCCACCTACACGCTCCAGCCTGCTGTGCCATGGCAGCGTAGTCGTCTTCCTCGGCCCTAGCCTATCGTGAAGCAGTAGATACCCCACGCACCTTCGTCGTCAAGATCACCACAGGGGCTATCGTGCTCTCCTCCTCTGAGATGCGCTGGCTCTACCCTTCCTTGGCTCGGAACTGGACCTTGTCGGCGACTTCTCGACCTGCAGGTCCGTCATCCGCCGCCAAGTTCAGCGAGGGCGCAGTAGCACAGGCTGCAGAGTCCGCCAAAGTTTGCAGCACTGGCACCATCGCCATCGTCCTCGATGCAGCACAAGAGTAGCACGGCTCTGAGACAACCATCTGCGGTGCTACAAGGACCGGTTGAGGTACGCTGCTGTAGGAACACGGCCTTCCCCTTTACCCTTATATTCCCCTTTTTGTCTGTGTTCGTGCTGTTCTAAGATCTAAATCACGAGCTCTCTCTGTAGTTGATGTTATGACCTCTCTTCGACTGGAGCCAGTGCACGCACATCGGAAACGCTTGATTCAGGTTCGTCCCCTTTAGATTGTGCAGCACATCGAAATGTGTTGTTGGGTTTTCTTCATGCATGCTTAGTCCACGTATAGAGGCTTACAGATTTTTTTAAACCTTCTATAGGTCCCAAAAGGGCTCATTAATCAGCAGGTGGATACTAAATTTTATCCTCTCTGTCTGTATGCATGTTTTCTAGCAATTCTGTATACTTTCCTAACGATGTCCTTTTATAGGAAGATAGCTTTGGACTATTCTCCTCGGTTGATTGTCGTTATTAGCTGGATGCTCTCGTTTAGGTATGGATTTTTCTTTTCTACTATAGATGCCTTAGTTTCTATGCATATTTCTACGCATTCTTCCTAGTGCCTTAGTTTATTTGGTCAGCCATTCTGCATATTTTCCTTGTGGATGTGTGGCTTGACACATATGCCTTAGTTTCTATGTATGTTTCGACGCATTTTTCCTTGTGGACGTGTGGCTGAACATGTTTTCTAGCTATTGTGCATATTTGCCTAACAATGTCCTTTTACAGGAAGAAAGATTCGGACGGTTCTCGAACTTTGGTTGTCTGTCGTTATTAGTTGGTTTCTCTGTCAGGTATGGATCTTCCTTTTTTTCTACATATGCCTTAATTTATATGCATGTTTCTACGCATTTCCCAATGTGTATGTATGGCTGGACATGCTCTATGATATGTAGATGGCTAATGATGTTTCTTTCTTGGTTTTTTTTCTTGGATAATTTATTCTGTAGTTCACCTTTTGTGGTGCAGGAATCAGACACTTTCTACCCCCTGAGTTCTTGAATTTATAGATTGTTGTTAATTTTGACTGAGGCATTGATCCTCAATACGCATATATGGTGTTACATGGTGCTCTGATCCTGAATATTTCGGCACTGGGGCAACCCCGAGGTAGATTTGACTGCATTAAGTTATGATTAAAACCGCAATACCTGCATTTTAGGATCTAAGGGCCATTGAAAATAGCGATATTTGGTGAAATACTTAAGTCAATTGCCGATGAATATTCTTCCTTCAAGCAAGAGAAAATACTAAAGATTTAGGTTTCATCCTACTTTTCAGTTTTCTTCCCGGTGATTGTTCTAAGCTAGAAATGTAAGTCAATTACTTCTGTTGCTAGATGGTAAGTAATATGCAAAACATAGGCGTGTTCTGGTTATGAGCAACTGGCTGCCTCTTTTTTTGGCTGCATGTGTCATTTGTTTAATGCCACTCTGTACGATTTTATTTGACACTGGAGATGCAAACATTAATACCAAATCATGTATGCTTCACGCAATACTTACTTTTCATGAACTCTTTTATGGAACTAAGTACATTTTTGGTGAATATTTGCTAAATTAAAATGTGTAAGATCAATGCATTCAGCCTTCGGTAGTTGGTTTGAAGGCCACACACAGATTCTTTTAGTAGGTGAAAATTTGCTAAATTAATATGTGTAAGATCAATGCATTCATATTTCAGTAGTTGGTTTGAAGGCCACTTGCAGATTCTTTTATGTTTTTCTTGCACTTACTTGATATATGTAAAAGTATAATTGTTTTCCTTGATAACCTTTTTTCTGTAAGTACCTCTCAAGGTTGTGGTACATGCTGTATAATTATGTTTGTCTTTGCCTAAGCAAAAAAGATAAGATAATAAGTTCTATTTTAGTCTGGTTTTGAGTTTGTCTTTGTGTCAAACAATCCTTTTTTGTGTTTTCAACTATTAGATTTGTTTGAATTTGTATAGTCATTGTACAGATATGTTCCCGGATTAATTTTCAGTTCTTATGGTGTGGTTTTTATGTCCTAGGCCCTGAATTAGTTTGTGTTTCTCTTTGGGCTACCTTATAATATTGCCCTTTGCTATGATTTCTGTTAACGTTACGCTCTTACTCTATCTTAGTCGGTCTAATTATAAATTGAACATCTGTAAAGTTTCTATAGATTCATTTAGTAAGTGTTTAGGGTTCAGGGCATGTAGATGTCTACTCTACTGCGTTTACAAAATAAGGTGTATGGTTCTTGTGATTCAAACCTACTTTTTTTTTCTAATTTGCTAATCTTTACGTTTGGAAGGAAATAAGATTATATGTAGGATAGTTAAACTTTGAAATAATTATTTGATAGATTGCTACGGAGATAATTGTTGACACCGTTCTATGTCAGGCTTACTATGCTAATCTATATCCTGGTCTTAGTTTTCTCTATAGTTTTTTCAGAGACGTCCATGGAAAAACACTGAACTGAACAACAGTGTATAGTCTCTTGTGTCTACATTCTTATGTGCATATAATGCTTTTTCTAATTGATTATATGTAGAATTTGTTACTATGACACTTTTGTTAATTTGAATTAACATTATCTCCATGGTGCTATATATAGGACCTGTGTTAATACCAAGCTTTGGGAAATTTGCTTTCATTCTACAATGTAGCGGATTGTTGAAAGTTTCTTTTTTGTTTGCAAGGTTACCAAGGATCTATTGACAAACCCGAATGTACTGCCGACCCCATCCATTGATGGAATAGCGCATCTGCAGAATCAACTGCTATTGGTTCAACCTCCCAGGCTATTAAAAAACTTGAAGCAACTTTGGGTGAACTACTGATTCTGCCGGCTGATAAAGCAGCAATGAAAGTACCCCCCAACAATGAATGGTGCAGACATGGATACATCTACGTCACCGCCACCTCCTGAACCAATCAATGATAAGAGGTTTGTCTAGACCTAGCTTGTTGATACTTGAAGTATCCTTTATTTCTTCTACCCCAATTCAATCGTGGTCCCATTTTGCCTCTTCATTCGAGACACGGGTTTCATGGATTTCCTTACGAGGGGCTGAAATTATGTCTCTGGTGTCCATCTTGGATTGGTTAACTAATCGCCTTTCGATCGCATTGTTGGTTTCATTAATTTCCTTAGTAGGCACTGAAATCATGTCTCCACTGTCCAGCTTTGATCGGTGAACTTAATTAGAAACCATGTATTTACTGCATCTCCTATCTCTGCATATATTCTGTGGATCTCGATGCAAACGCTATGTGGTCAACTTATGATATGCCACTATAGTGTGGACCTCTAAATTGCTGCCTTTGTGCTTCAACACTACTCTGGTTTGTTCATTTCTGTATATACTTTAGCTTGTCCTGCTTTTGTGTTGTGATGATTTTTGTTTTCATGCATAATTTTGCCAGACAAATGGTCGCAGCTTCCACTAAGACAAACGTCATTTTGGCCCTACGTTTTGGTATAAGATTTATCTGCATTCCATCTGTGTTTAAACCAGTGTTACCAAGTACTATTAACATTATCTCAATCAATGTGTGCTACTACCTTGTTATATCTTCCTTGAGACATAACCCATCATCTTATTAATGTGTACAATACATGACGATTATGGGCAAAATAATTTATAGTTAACATGTGGCGCAGCTTGCTTTGAAAGCATGAGGATTTGTAGCTGCATTCTTAGTTCATTGTTGCTTTGAAGACCTGTGTTGGTTGCGATTTGTTCATGCTTGCTTTGAATAATTGATTCATGGTAAAAAATTGTAGCTGCATTCTTAGTTTATAATCTCCATCTAGATAAAAGTTATGAATATTGGATTTGTTCCATTAGGTTTCTGTTCATGAATGACGCATCCATTTTTGCAAGAACAACTCGGGATGGAAATTTTATTGCTGGTGCACGCGCGCTGCAGTTTCCTTGGTCTCTGCTCCATACTCTTTCTAAAGTGAGCGTCGACCTTCTTTGCTTCTACTGCCCCATGTGAAACCAAATAAATGACACTTTTCAGCTCAGAATATGTGGATTTCTTAAATATTGCATTCCAGCACCTACAAGGTAGGCCTCATCTCCTCATGTGATAGTCCATTCTACCTTTAAATTTCAGATGCATCATCTTCTTGATGGAATTATCAAATCATTCTTTTTTGTTGAAATTCTATGTGATTGAAAATTTCTCCCGCTTAGGTTGCACGTGATCAAGTATTGTTGCCTCTCTCCCTTCTGAAAGGTGCTATTTAATGGCCTTTTTAAAGGTACGAGTGATGTATTATGGAAATTTGTAACTTGCTATTTCATGTGTGTTATGGAGAATCAAAACTGTGGTCCATATTATACCTTTTGCGTAGTCTATTTTTTCAGTCAACATAATTTAACTTTCCCGTTTGATTTTTTTTTGGAAACAGGAGTGAACTCAGTCACATATCTAACTATATTGACTAATTGTTTCTTTTCCTGATATCATTATGCTTTGTATGGTTCAAACCTTTGACTATTATAGCACCGTTTCTATATATTTGATTTGTATCTGATGTCTAGAGGAATCCAGTCAAAGCATTACACCGCATCCCAATTACTTTTTTAGACCTGCTACACCTATGCTGCCTTCTGAATAACTACAGTTCTATCTCCTTCTTAGAACCTTTTTTCCTGTCTTACACCTCAATTGGTTGAGCTTTGTTATGTCTGGGAATACGTTGTATTTTCGTTGGTCAACAAGAACCTAGAAAATGCAGAGATGTTCCCTTGTGTTTTAGAGCTCTCGGACTACGCTTAGGATATTTTGTTTATGCTGATGCTCATGTTGCCTTTTTTCCTGCAGCGGCCGCCACCCCCTCCCCTCATCCTTTTGGAATCCTTTTTTATTCGATTCACCACTTAGTTGGCTTGTCGTACTTCCTAACCCTCCTAGCTAGCCGTATTGATCTTGGATTTGAGGAGTGTTGCATGGTGGTATTGCAAGGCATGCTTTGATCAAATGCTTATTTCTTACAAAACCATGTGCTTTACCAAGAGCGAATTTCATATGCATATCATCGGTGTTGCTTGCTTTTGTTTGTTAGTTCACTTCATCTGTCAGGTAGCTTTCTTCCTCTCTGTGTTAAAAAATTCAGATGTTTGGCTATGCTTATTTTGGCCAAAATATTTTTATTCCAAACTAAAAATAAAAAAGGTGCTTGTGAAGGAGATTTCACAAAACATTTGACCATTATAATTAATTTATGAGGCATGCGCTATAGTATGCCTTATCCTGTTTCGAAAGTAGGTAGTTTAAAAGTATCTAGCTGTTTTCTTGCTTTTTTTGAAAAGTAGCAGAGGTGGTAGACTTGCTATTAAATGTTTAGGTTGGTGGCTAAAAATCCATAGTAGTTTCTCATTTCTGTGATTTTCCTGTAAAAGTTCGGATACCTGACTATGTTTTCAGTTGCTTCTCTGGTTTAATATAGTTTATTTTACAACTAAAATATACTGTTTGCCTCCTTTTCTGAACTGAAAATAGGAATGTTGTTATGATAGAAATGTGGTTTTGATTAAAAAGCTGAAGGTTGTGAGGCCCATTGATGCACCATGTGATGGTTCGGCGCAGAGATGACTTAATGGCCACCTTGGCAAAGTGATCCTCTTTTATTAACACCATTGTCGTGCTTACCCGCGCCTTCTACTGACCCAGGTTGTTTGGTTTGTATGGTGTTTTAAAGATGTTTTTACACTTTCCACTGATTATGGTTTATCTATGTGCCCTTGTGCGTGATAGTGATGTTATTAAATATATGTAGATGTCCTTCGCACAAAGAATAATGTTTCTGTGGATCATATTAATCAGGTTATCTTTATATTATTGAATCACTTATGCAGGAGCTCAAAACAAGTACTGCCGGCAAACCATGTTTGCAGATCTCTATTCCCATAGGAATTGGACAAAAGAATGAACTCATGAGGTACTACCATCCTTGTTGTTGGAACCTTTATGTAAATCCGATTGCCTCGAGATGGCCATTGTAAGCTAATGTACTGTCTCTGCCATTCTTTTGCAGCTGTCCACTGTCATTACCACCAATAGTGGTCTTAGATGACTTCGCCTACGTCGTTTGCAAACTCCTTAAGCAATGCTGAGATATTACCCTGCTGCAATTTTGGCTCCAGCTCTCTTACTACTATATATTACCCACTTATATATGTACTAGGTTGTGGTTTATATAGCACTATGTTTCCCGAGTATGAACCTACCAAACCTCATTATGCTCCAACTTCAGGGCATTGTTCAGTCTTCTGTAAATAACTATCTGATTGAACCCAGGTATGTTACCTGTATTGTAAACATTGTTTCAACGTTTGTATGCCACTGTCTTTCCATGTTGCTTATATTTCTGCCTGAGATATTAACTGTATTCTTATTCATCTGTATTAATACATGAGAATTATGGGTAAAATATTTTTTGAATCAAGCCGCGCTTTTAAACTAGTCTAAAGCATACTTCCTTGCTCCTACCCCGGCGCTCCTCAGAGCTTAGCCATTCTCAGCCGTCCTATAGACGTAGAAACAGATCGTGGCCGTCCGTTCGCCTCTCGCGGGACGGGTCGAATTCGCGCGGTGGCAGTCGTTCCACCGAAAACTAGGGACAGAGTCGTCTTCCAGGGACATGTCGACGGCGGCCGTACAGGCGTGGCGGTCCGGCAGGCGACGCCGGGTACGGGATCTACAGGCGGTGCCCGCCTCCGCCCCTGCCTGCCGCGAGGCTATATGCCGACGCGCCTCCTCACTTCTAAACCCTAGCCCAGACGCGCCTCCGTACTTCTCTCGATCTAGGGTTCCTGAGCAGTCCTCTCCGCTGCTTCTTCGCCGCTTCATCGCGCCGCTTCCGCCGGCGATTTGATCCGCCGCGAGCTGGGAAGCTGCGACCGTCGTGCCGCCACTCGCCGTCCCGTCACCCGGTCGCACTCGCGATGCCGTCGCACAGATCTGACGGTGGTTGAGGTAGGCGACGGTGGGTTCTCGCCAGGGCGCTTATGACCTTGCCAGTGCTCTTTATCTTTTCTCTCCGCACGCCCGTTCCCATCGCCTTTTCAGTTTGGATCCTCCTTGCTCTTCAGTTTGGATCGCGCTGCTTCCACCACCGATTCGGAGCGCCGTCACGCGTACATCAGATGGCGCCACAGGGATCCGGCGCTGGTTGAGGAAGGTTGCGGCTGGATTTTCTCCTTCGAGCGTTTTCTCTCTTCTGCTTCCGTTCTACCTATTTTTAATGTCGGATCTGGCTGATTAAGCTTCGTCCTCACCTTCTTTTCTTTGTAGTGGACGTTGTGGCTTACTCTTAGATTGGATCCGGTGCTCCTTTCCAACAGCTGGTTTCAGGTGCGTGCACGAAAGCCTTTTTTTTATTTTGCTACTGGCTGGCTATTGTCAGAGAGAGATGCAGTTTCTGGGTTCTTTGTGCTGTCCAATAAAAAATCTGATTTTGTTTTCCTATCCGGTGGTATGCATAGAGGTAGATGCATTTACAGATTCTTGAGGACTACGCGTACGGTAGGTAAAAAGCTGTAGCTTTTATGTATATTACATGTAATGCGAAGGATAAATACAGTACCTGTTAATGCTCATGGAGGTTTTGTTTTCCTCTCCAGTGCTATCCATACAGGTAGATGCATCTATAGAATCGTGCTGCCCATGCATAGGTACACATTTCTCTGTGATAAGCTGTATGACTGGAGAGTCGGCTGTCTGTTTGTTTCTTTGAACACAAACTTTTCATGTTTCCCGTGTGTTCTATTAGGACTGATTCTTGGTTGCTTCCTATTTTCATGTATCAATTGTCATTTTACAATTCTATTCCATATTAGTATATATGGATAGAGACAGTTGTACACTTCGAGCCGGGTTATATTGTCATGGCAACAAGTAATTTTGTTGTTTTTGCTAGATTGTCATTGCAATCAGTAGTTTAATTGTTCTGCTGCTGAATACCTACGGATAGAGGCAGTTGTAAATTGTAGTCTGGGATGTTGATTTCAGACTGAAATGTTTTTTTTGTGTAGGCGCCACGATCGTTTACAGCTCCTTTTCGGTGCACCGGGTTAGTACATCACCTCCTGCTCTCTGTTCGTTTTGATTATTACTAATTTCTTATTATTGTTCTTGCTATTCTGTTAGTTTTCTTATAACAATCTTTGCCCAGGGAAAGGTTCGACACACTTCAGGTTCTGCTTCTCCAGGATTGTTTGTTCACCTCTTTCCTGTTCCTTTTCAGTGTGAACAAGTTCACTGGTCAGCGGGTTAGTAGATCGTCTCATGGTCGCTGTTTGTTTTGATTATTAGTTCTTATTACTGTTCTTACTATTCTGTTGGTTTGCTTATAGCTGGTTCTTTGCACAGGGAAAGTTTCCAGCCGCTTCAGGATCTGCTTCGTTGCTGCTTTCGGTCGTCTGCTGCATTCCGTCAGGTAGTGGCCTTCCTATTTATGTATTGCTAGGTACTTAATTTTATGCGTGGATGAGCTAAATGCGTATTTGTTCCTTTTGCGCCTTAAGTTACCATGCTTTTCTATGTGCGGATGTCTAATGGTGTTGCATGGTTGGGGTTTTTTCCTATTTTTTGCTCAAGCTTATACATAAAAACAACATATACATGTTTGCTTATAAATGATTGGTTTAAACTGGTTCTCAAGGTCTCAACCAATTTTTGTTTTTTACAAAATGATCAACACATATTGTTAATACCATGAAGGTGCTAATGCATTGGAACGGAATATTTTTCTACATCCTCAAGAAGTTTGTTAAGGGGAGTTTATTATTATATATGGTTGAACAGTTCAATTGCGATGTCAGGTTTTTTGCTTATTTTTAGAGATTTTGAGACATATTAGGAACTGAATCTGTAGTGCCATTTCCTTTAATATGGATATTCCACTTTGCCTATACAATAGCATCATGGAGCCACATTTTTTTCTTCAGATATTGTGTTAGTTTATCATGGAGTTGGGTACTCAGGTCTGAAATTGTTGTGCTGCATTATCACCTTTCTAAGTCTAGAGAACATATTCTCCATTGCAATTTAATTCTCTCAAATTTCTGCGTTGTACTCTGATGCATGCGATCATTATCTTCCACAGCGGTGACAAATATCTTACTAATTCATCTATGCAGAAGGCTCTGTTCTAGGAATCCCCTCCTCAAACTGAGACTCCAGAGGTACTTATGTTTCCTGTCCACATTGCTAGGCATATATTGTTGTGTTCAAGTTATTTGTGTAGATGTTAGTGAGACCATATATAAATTACGTCAAGACTTATTTAGGTTTTGCTTTCTCATGTGTATACAAGCAAGATATATGAGATATACATGGAGATTTTACCATATAAAAAATGTTTAGAAGATATGAAAAGCATATAGGTAATATGACAAAGCATACATGAGAAAGATAGCATATACCAGTGCTAATGTTTCTCAATAACAAGTCGTTCAACCAGCTGAAAGCATTTTGGAGCCCCAGGTTGTTCTGTGCTTGCTTGCACGAATATGACCCACTTGGCGATGCTTAAATGTTCAGTTGTAATTTCTTAGTTAGAAGCAGTGGTATTTGTACTTGAGGTAGAAGCAGTTTCTTAGATTGCTAGATCAGTGGTCATTTCTTATGAACAATAGAACTGACACCCTCTGCTTTGTTCATCAGGTTAGAACAGATGTATTATCTGTTGCTGGTTAGTAGAGTGTTTGTCAGGTTCTGTTATGGTTATTCTTTTGGGCTCTATACTATGTATCTAGGAAAATTGATTGTGTGAATAGGATGATATTATATGACATTGCTCATACTTGGTATTTTTAGTGTGCTAACATACATGAGTGCCCATAAAAAGGTTGCCAACTAACTATGGTTTTTGTTGCCCTTGTGGATAATTTAGTGAAGTGCGCAATCAACTGAATGATTTTGGCAATGATAATGATTATTTGATTCCGCTTGGTGTTTATATTACTGATATGAACAAGTGTAATTTATGTTCCATTGCATGGTAAAGTGTGTGTTGCTGCCTGGTTAATTATGAGAGAGGAGGTAATTGGGATGCTTACCTTTCACAAGAACAGTTATTCTTCTTTTGACTTTTGGTTTACACCAATACACCTTCTCATGTTTACCTAAACAGTTGCCTTTACTGCATATTGTTAATTTGAACCAGGGTACTGTCAGCTAATAAGGCGACCATTTTTGTAGGATTTTATTGAGAACTGTTTTACCACATGGCATAATGGAACTTTTTTAGTAAGCAATAAGTTCTTATAATTTTTTTTCTAAGTTATGTTCTCTACCAATGGTTTCTGTGAATTGCAAAAGTAACATTTCTATTCATTTTTCTTTTGGTGTGAGTTCATTGTTTTTGAAGATTAATTTGGTTGGTATATGTAGTTTAACTTTTAGTACTAACTGTAATGTCACATCAGGCTACGTTATACCGTTTTATTTGTTAGTAATTACTAGAGCGAGCACGACTTATAGTACTCGATTTTTTATAAACAATACTTTGGTTTATAACGATCAATAGTCTTTCTTCATACCCCTTTTGAGTTTATTACCATGTTTCCGTTCTCCACTTTGTATTTTCTTTGCATACCTCAACTATATCGTTCAGCTTACATGATTAGTTATCTGTTGTTGGGATTAACAAATTTCAAAACCAATCCACTGAATGTATGCTTAAGATCATTTCATTTCTATCGCAGTATCTTGCATTTCCTTTCGTCTTATAGTGTCTTATGCTTAACTTTTTATTTTGCCAGGAAAGGGTATCACACGCTCCCGATCGTTATTTCATGAAGAACTTCCAGGATGGTCTTGCCGTTTGTCGAGTCCATGGCACTCCTGATTTGGTCTCTACTTTTACGTGTAATCCAAAGTTGCTCGAAATTACCGGCACACTCCTGCTAGAGCCTGGCCAACAACCATGTGATAGGGATGAGCTCATTGTTAGGTTGTATGGGCAGAAATTTTCCGTGTATCTCCACTACTAATAAAACAGCGAACTAGAACTTCCCTATGTCCACCCCAGAAAGTGTACACAGGTCCTCCACCACCGTCTGATCTAATCCAACTAACCAAATCTAAGAGCCCATATCGTCCCAATGGTCTGCCACCTAAACGAAGGGCTGAGATTCAATGTTTTGCCAGCAGACCATCTCCACGCACGTCCTAGGCCGCACGATTGAACGGCCAGACTTCTCACTTACCATCCATGATTCACGCTAAAACAAACCGCTCCGCCGCTGCTCAGCCCACACACCAAAAAAACACACACACACACACACACACATCTGCGGAACAATACCCTGCCCACGCCGCCGGACAGTCCTCGCGAGAGGACGCTGCCGCCGCCGCCGCCGGACTACCCGCACAGTCGCACTTATACGCCCCACGCCTCGGAGTGCCCCCGCGAGGGCACCGTCGCCGCCGGATTGCCCGCGTGAGGCTGCGGCCGTCACCGCACTGTCAGGCGTTTGCTCGCGTGGGTCTTCTAGGAACAGACGCTCACTCCAAGAGTGGCCAGCTGATCGTGCGTTACGGACGGGCCGGTCCTTGGAGAATCTGTCTTCTTCTGTTGCTTTGATTGTCCGATCGTGTGATTCACTGATTCTTCTGGTGTTCTGATTTTCTGATCGTGTGACTGACTTGTCTTTTATGCTATCTTGAGTGCAGTTGCTCGGCGCCAAATGGCAAGAGGTCCAAGCGTTGTTAGTGGTTCTACATGTGCGCCTAATATTTGTCAGTTAGTTGGTTTACAGGTGATTAAATTGATACAAATAGTGATGGTCTTGAAGCTCAGTCTGGTTGTTTACAGGCTTGGGATCTTTCATAACAGGCACCTAACTACGGTTTTTTCTTACTTGGTTTATGGAACACTTGGTAACCTGCTCGACCACGGCTTACAAGTTATCTGTATTGCTCATATGCGCATGAGCAAATAAAATTGTTTGTTTCAGATAGTGCCATGTTCTTTATGATAGAGCTTTCTTCAATGCGCAGTACAGAGTCACTAGGCCCTACGAGTCACATGTTAAAATCTGATTGGTATTAGAGTTAGATTCACAATGGTCGAAGAATTACCTATTTCATTTCTAGATGTTATGTTTACCTGCAAATTAGAAAATTATATTTCAAAATATTAATTGAAATTGCAATTTTTATGGAGTTATTACTTATTCCGGACAGAGAAAGCAATAATACACAATGCAATGAAGTTTTTTATTCAGACGTCAGATGTGTTTGGAACTATGTTTATTTTATATGGTTGTCATTTTCTTTTAATTAATAGATAGTAAGTTTGTGTCATTTTGATTAATTATTATTGTCGTTTCACTGAATTTTTCACATAACATGAAAAAATCTTTTAATATTACACGTGCATCGCACGTGCCCAATTACTAGTATAGATGATATTAGAGTTGGTCGTATCGCTGGTCCCGTAAAGGCTGGTACTATTTCTTTTCCTACATTACATTTCACCATATGTTAATGTTTTTTGGGATCACTTAAATGTTATCTATTATTTTATTTGCATTTACATGTTCAGTATTGTTTGTTGCAGTGTATGCTGTCAAGTTCCAGAAGTGAGGCTTGCCGCATGCTCATATCCTTATCTGGAAGGATGTAGACAAGGATCGTCAGGTTAGTGCAGCATTGACCGGTTCTTTTGTTTCTGCTGAAATGCCAAACCCTATTGAAGATCCGTTAGGCTATGCTTTCATTTGTGAATTTATGATGCATGGACCCTGTGGTGAAAATAATGACAAGTGTGTTTGCATGAAAGATGGTGAATGTTCAAAACATTATCCAAATTTTGTTCTAGTCTGAAACAGTTATTATAATGGTAGCTTTTAATATTAATAAAAATGTGAAAAACTTGACAATAGATGGGTTGTTCCATATAACATGACTTTTATCAGGAAATATCAAGCCCACATTAATGAGAATGGTGTGATAAGACACAATCATGAAATATCTTCTCAAATACGTGATTAAAGGGGCTGATTTTCTGCCTGACAGGATCAAGAGTAATGGGGTTGCTGGGGGAAGGTGCTAAACGTGTTGTGGTGGTCGATGTTCCAGCCGATAAGCATATTGTTCACGCTCCAGAAAACTAGCCTCTTATCAATGTTCCGCACACTATGAATTATTTTCAGGTTAAGCAGAAATATCATCAATATGGTCTACTTTAGAGATAAATATATCTGCTCCTTGGCTAAACATATTGCAGCCTCTTATAATTTTGATTTCCATGTTGTAGAGTGTTGTTGACAAAGAATCTATGTCCACACCCCTAGCAAGATATGAGGAAACATCTGTTGGGTAAGCAATCTAACAATGTAGTCTTATACTGGATTCTTCAGTTAATTAGAATAATATTTAATTATGTGGATCATACTAATCTAGTTTCTCTACATTATTGATTCCTTTCTATCGGTGTAAAGTTCTGACCTCATATTCTCTCTTCACTCTAGACGCGAAGCATCTTCACTAGAAGGTGGATATAATGGCCTGGAAAAGAAAGAAAAGACCTAGGTCACTCTATGGGGATACTATTGCTTAAGGTCAGGTCTAACCATACCTACTACCGTGTCAGGCTACACACAAACTGAACTTTCGGTTAACTATGAATTTTGCTCTTGCAGGCTAGCCTTATTTTGCCTATACATAGTGTTCGTCTGTGACAGTTCTCAACAAATTGTACTAAGTGATATTGTGTAGATATCGTCGTCCAAGTTTCGTTGCCCAGATGTCTCAGCTGACTGGCTTTTGGTAACTTTATTGGTTGCATGAAATTCATTGATGTTTGAGATCATGCGTATTCCAATCCAGCTTAGTTCAATGAAGCGTTCAGATGTGTATTTAGAATTATTTCCATGTGCATATATGTTATGTGTACCTAGATGTGACTCCTATCCAAGCATCTTAGGTTATAATATCAGTGTGATGTGTATCTCTAAATTATTGCCCTTGTGTGTTTCACTGTTTCGGCACTGCTCTATATAAATTTGGTTTGTCTGTTTCTTGTGGTTCTGCTTGTGTGTGTTGGTATTCTTTAAATATTTACCACCAAAGTAGAATAGGTTATTTATTTCTTAATATAGCTAAATTTGAGTCCTGTGCTACCCAGTTCTTCTCCCCAGGTGACATGGTACCTATAATAGTAGTTAATACTGTTTAGCTTATACTTATCAAACTTAATTCTGGTTAGCTTATACTTTAGAATATTAACCGTCTTCTTAGTAATCTATATAAAATGTGATAACTACGGACAAAATATTAAAAGAGCCAATAAGTGCCGCGCGGCTGGCAGCGCCGTCAAATTGCTGTGCCGTCAAGTTCGCTTGTCCAAAAGTCTCAACGTGTGTACTATTACCATTTTATATAGCTTATATTACCGCTTGATATTAACCATCTTATTAAGGCCATTTTTTTTGAAAACATGCTTATTGTTGTTTCATTCCACACAACTACTCTCGATTAATTCTGAACTTTTTCCCTGTAGAATAGACTTATTTTGCCTGCTCGTGTCTACCCTGGCAAATTGTGGTTGCTGATATTTTGGTTCCGCCGTCGTCCAGGTCTTGGTTGCCGAATGTTTCATTGTTAATGTTGTTGACACCATCCTTCTCTGCCTTTTAGAATCATTATTGGTTATATGAAACTCATCATATGTTTGATCATGTTTTGCTCTCCACTTTAGATCAGTACATTGATTAGAGATTATGTATGTAGTACTACTTCCACGTGTGTCTATATATTATGTGCACCTTACTGCAACTCTCCTCGAGCCATCTTATATTATGTCAATGTGGTATGAATCTCTAGATTATTATCCCGTGTGTTTCACCATTTCTCTGTTTTTCCTGTTTCTTATGCTTCTGATTGTGTGATGTCAGAATTGTTGTTTTCATTTGAACTTGGAGATATGGCTTCCTTTTGTCTTTCTATAAATTACGGTGTGATATGTGTGCTCGATCCAAATATGTTACCGCTGAGAGTAATAACAACATATCAGCATGATTATGATATCACCATTTTGTTTAGCTTACACTTCAGAATATTCACCATCTTCTTAATAATCTGTATAAAATGTGAAAAGCACGGGCAAAAAATTAAAAGAACTAACAAGTGCCGCGCGGCAAGCCGCGCCGTTCGAATCTAGTTGTCTGAATATTGGGGCACGAGTGCCGGAGCCGAGGGACCTATTCGAACCCTGGTGGTGGCTTACAGAGAGAAGGTGCTACCAGAAGGACAGAAAGAAATTTGACACGCTAGTAGCTCTTATCGGCTGGTCAATTTGAAAGCAACGCAATGCGAGAGCGTTCAACAACCTAAGTCAGCAGTGCACAGCTTTTGTGCTTGCTGGACGCATCCTAGAGGAGTTTCTTCTATGGCAGAGGAGGTGGTGTCGGTGTTCCCCCATTAGGAGAGAGTAGCCTTAGGTGTTTGGTGTTGTGGTGTTTCGTTGAGTCTCTGTTCGCAGCGACTTGGCCTTCTTGTAATTTCTGTGCTCCCTTCTATAAAAATATGGTGCGAGCTCAGCTCCCCTCGCGTCTCTCCCCAGGGAGGCGCCAGGGGCTAACCCTAGCCGCCACAAACCTCCCCCTCCCCTACCTTCTCCCCCTCCGCCGCTGCTGTCGGCTGCAGCCATGGTGGCGGCGGGCCCCGACGCTAGTGGTGCTCGGGGGGTGGACGCGGCGGTGATCCATGGAGGCGGTTGTGGCGGGCATCCGCGAGGTAGGCGCGTGCGGCGTTCAGGGCGGCGATCCCTGGATGGGCGGCGGCGGCAGCAGCCTACATGGCCCTCGCAGGCAATGGTTGGTGGCGGCGGCTGTGGATCTGGTCCCCGTCCAGATCTATTGTCGGCTTTAGCCGGCGGTGCGAGGAGGGGGCAACGAGGGGCGGTGGTGCTCCGTTGTCGGTGGTGCCCGATCGGCGTAGCGGCGTGGTGGCGACACGGGGCGGTGGTGCAGCACAGTCCCCTTCGCAAGGACGCTGCTCGTCGTCTTGCGGGCGTGGCGGACAAGGTTGCCAACGATCTGTCGGCTTTCCGGTGGATCGGGCGGCCGGGATGGCCGGTTGCATGGGGGCTCGGCCTGAATCAAAGCGATGGTCCTAGGGTTCCTCTCGTGACAAGGCGACGATCTGCCTGACGCATGTCCTCCTTGATCTGGCCGATGTGGCGAGTTCCGGAAGGCTCCACCGGCGAACTTCCATGTGCGTTTATGCCTGGAGTTTGCTGGATCGGGTGGGATTCGGTCGTGCCCACGATTCTCCGTTAAGGAGCAAGCGGTATGAAGCTCTGCTATCTGTTGCCATCTTGGATGAAGTCAGAGGCGGAGAACGTCATGAAAGCCGAGACCGGAGGACTAGGAACGGTGATTTGACTCTTGGTGTGATGTGGAACTTGCTTGGAGCTTCAGGACTCGTATGCAGCGGTATGGAAGTGGGGGCGACAGCACAGGTGAAGTTCAAAGTTCTACCTTTCAGGGTGAAAATCCAAGGTCTGGCCTTAATTGGTTGTGCCTGGCAATGGCCTTGTTGAAGACATTGTTTTGAGAGCGGACACTATTTTCAGGGTGAAAACCCAAGATCTCGATCGGGCGACGACGGCGCTTGTGCACTGTTTTCTTCTTGAAGGCGTTGCTTTTGGAGAGATTGGACATCAGGTATTATTTTGGTGGTGGTTGTATACTGTAACTCTGTAGCGGGACTTTTTCTTTTTTAGTTTCTTCTTCTTATTGTCTTTCGGTTGTGTGCATCCGTAGTACCTTCGGTTATTACGTTGTTGCAGAGGCTGGGTGTAATTGGTATCATCACGATATTAATATACACTCTTTATTTAAAAAATAAAAATAAATATGGTGCGCAATTTATGCACTCTAGAAAAAATATCTTTTTCATTTTTGACTTCAATTTGTCTGTTTCTATTCAGGCCTCGGGTGAAAACATAATTCTTTGTGCAAGCATGGTATATATGTACATGTATAATTTCTTAAAGCATTTTTAGAAGTCAAAAGGTAAAGATTTTTTAAACAAAAATTAGAAAAATAGGCCCCATGTAGCCATGGCTCTCTTTTAGGTTTTTAGTCAGAGGCAGTGATATGGAGCTCATTTTTTTGACATTTAAAAATTCTATTTTGAAATTGAAAAAATATGATTTTTCGTACGAATATGGTTTTTACCAAATTGCAAAACAAAAATGTTGTTTAAGAATATGTAGTATTTTGGTCTAAAATCGTCGAAATGTATCATTTGCAAATTCATTCTTGGCTTGCCATTTGCTTTTTTGTTTAAGTAAAAGTTGAAGGCGTAATTCTTGAAACTATATGCATATATGGTATGCATCTATTATCTATATGTACTAGTATGTTTTTTCAGAATTTTCTGAAGTAAGAAAATAAAGATTTTGAATTTTTTGAAAGTCGGTCACCATGTAAGCTGGTCTCTCTGATAGGTTTGAGTTAGAGTTAGTGATATGAGGCTCATTTTTTCGAATTTTGAAAGTTTTATTTGAAGTTCCAAAAAATATGTTTTTTCTTTGTACAGATACACACGAAGGAAGAACGTGCATTTTTTGTTTAAGAATGCGTAGTATTTCGAGCTATAAAACAGAAAAATGTGGCTTTATGTAGGCATTTGGTAATTCATTTAGTCTTCACATCTGTGTTTTCTGTTCAGTGGGTGAAAGAATTATTCTTTGAAGCTTCGTGTATGCATGGTATACATCTATATGCACTTGCATATTTTTTAAAGAATTTTTAGAAGTTAAAAAATAAAGTTTTGAATTTTTTGAAAACCAGGCTCTATGTAGCCCGGGCTCTCTTTTAGGAAGTCATTTTTTCGAAATTTGAAAATGTTATTTTGAAATTTCAAAGAAGTATGACGGGTCAGCAGATTGGGGAATGGGAAACACAGAGAGGATGAAGATGGGATGGGTGATAAGTAGGGCGCTGGCTCTAGTAAAGTTGCCGTGTTTTTTCCGAGTGGTCCAGGTTGGCGTCTGCCTAACGTATTTTTTTTTGGGAAACGCTTTGTTCCAGCCGGGGGCTCGCGCGAGTCGCAGCCTCCGCCTCCTACGCGTGACACGTGTCCCACCACGGCCCCACAACGACAGCACACCGCGCGTACTTCTAGCTCCCCAACCACTCATTTCTTATCTCTTATCCTCTCGCTAGACTTCTCTCACCTCTTGCCCGCTCGCCTCCTCCGCCGTCGCCTTTTGCTTGCCGTCGCTGCCTCAACTCGCCGTCGGCCCGCAAGTTGGCCCAGATCGATCCGCCGCCGTCTCCCCTATGCTAGCTTGTCGTCACCGCCCTTGCTAGCTCGCCGTCTCCGCCCTTGCTCGCCATCGCCGTCATTGCCTCAGCTCGCGCGCCGGCCCCCAAGTTCGTCGTCTTGAACATCTGCTTTTTGTGAGATGCAGGCTACGGCGATGGACACGTGGGCCGCAGGCCGCGGCAGCCGCGGAGCCGCTGCAGGTCGCGCAGGTGTACGGTGACGAGCCACGACAGATGTCCACGGCGGAGGTGGAGCAGGGTCGTGGAGCTGCTGCTTCCATCTCCTCACGACCTTACCTCGATTTGCTCTCGTGTAGTAATCAACGGACGACGGCGAGGTAACGACGACGCTGCTCCTTGCGGCGGCGTTGATACAAGGGCCGACCAACGTTGCTACCAGCGGTCACCGTTGTCGCTACCAAGGCACATCGACGCTGCTACCATGCACCATCCGTGTTGCTCTCCTGCAGGAATCAGCAGAACGACGGTGAGTGAACGGGGCGTTGCTCCGTGCTATGACCGGCGATGCTACTGTCGACGGTCGGTGATGCTCCCGCCTGTGGACGGTGGTGCTACCTAAGCAAGGCGACGATGCTACTGTCGGCGCTCGGTGATGCTACCTTAGCTTGTTGATTTTACTACATTAGTATAATCTTTTTGGTACAATGTCTCCGACGTGGTCTCCGGCGAGGCCTCCGGCAAGGTCAGCCTTTTTCTATATGTTTTTCTGGACGAACCTTTTTGCTACAGTGCAGCAAAAGGGGGACTTTTTATAGCAAAAGCGGGAAGTTGTGTAGCAAAAACTGTATTTGACTGTTTTAGGGACACGTGTCAGCAGGAGCATCCGGGGGCTGGAAAGTTTTGAGCCCCCGCTCAGCACGTTCTTTTTTTTTTTTAGGCCTCTAGACTGGTAGAGCTTGTAGTATCTGCTCACGTACGGACTCACAGTCACGTTCATTGTGGCATGAACATGATGAGAGGCCCCGGATATTCGCTCCCATGAGAGTCGAACCCGGGAGGGGCGGGTGGCCACTGCCACTCTGAGCCATCGCGCCACAGGTATGTCCTCCATAATGTATTTGTTCCAAACATTACCTGCAAGAATACAGAATGAGAGATACAGAAGACACTAATGAGACCAACGGCTCGATGGGTAAAAAGGTAACCCGGCCAAGCGAGCTCTATCACATTCTATCTTAAACTGAATGAAAAAAATTGTACAAATATGATTTCTATCACATTGCACTTTTTGTTGTTGTTGAAGAATAAGTAGTATTTTGGCCTACAAATCACACAAATGTGTCATTTGACAATTCATTCCTGTCTTCCCATTTGCCTTTTTTTTAAAGGATCTTACACTGTGTAATCAACAGAGAAAACAGAGAACACAGAGAAAGAACAGGAAAACGCAGTAGAACGAGCCGTCGGAGCCCAGCGCAACAGCAGCACCAAAGGACGCTGCTGAACCTCCGCGTCGCGTGAAGAACTGCACCGCCGAGCACCGCCGGAGGAGGAGACACCAGGCCACCGCCAACCCCGGGAAGGGGAGCACCCCACTCATGTAGAAGACCGCAAGAGCCGTCCGCCGCAAGCGACGGAACTGAAGAACGCTGAACGCGCACGGCCATGGCGCCTCCTCCCCGCAGCCACCCTTCTTCCAACCAACCCTGCACCGAGCACGACCACAGCTCGCCGGAGTCGCCGCCACTTGCACGTCTTGATCACACCTTCTCCCCTCGCCACCTCGGCCGGCCAGAGAAGGAAGAAGACCAAACCATGTCGAAGCAGAGCACGACGCCAGAAGCCCTCCTCCCCACGCCACCATGGCCGGCAGAAGAGGCCTGAGCTTCGCACCAAAAACCAGCAGCCACCACGAAGATCCCAGCAAGAAGCTCCTGTACAGACGGCCAGGACGGCCGCACCACCCCCAGATCCTGCACAGCAGGGCCAGAGCCCACCCTACCGCAGCGAAGAAAGGACCAGGGGACAAAAGCTCCACACGCCGGCCGCCGTCTTCACGTCGTCGACCAAGCCCTGAGCACCAACTCCCACCAGATCGACGAATCTGGGGGCACCAAACGCCAGATGCTTCACGGCTCCGCCAGAAATGGCCTCGCCGTGATGGGGAAGAAGCACCGGCCACCTTATTCCACACCGTCGCCGCCACCACCACCCTTCCAGCGCCGATGGGGAGCCTTACCCTACTATCTACAGGCCTCGGGCACAGATCGACGGCCCCTCCACCCTCCCGCCGCCACAAGGATAGCCGGAGAGGGAGGCGATCGGCTATCCGAACGTCGGCGGAGCAAGGGATCTCGGCGCCCTTCCTTTCGCCTCTCACGAGAACTATTCACGAGAGGGGAAAGTTTCCCATTTGCCTTTTTGTTTAAGTAAAAGTTGAAGGCATAATTCTTGGAAACTATATGCATACATGGTATACATCTATTATCTATATGTACTAGTATGTTTTTTTCAGAGTTTTCTGAAGTAAAAAGTAAAGATTTTGATTTTTTTGAAAGTCGGTCAGCATGTAACCTAGTCTCTCTTTAGGTTTCCGAGTTAAGAGGGAGTGATATGGAGCTCATTTTATCAAATTTTGAAAGTTCCATTTGAACTTCCAAAAATATGCTTTTTTTGTACAGATACACACAAAGAGCGTGCATTTTTTGTTGAAGAATGCATAGTATTTCGGGCTACAAAACACAAGAATATGGCTTTATGTAGGCATTTGGAAATTTGAATATGGCTTTATGTAGGCATTTGGAAATTTATTTTAGTCTTCACATTCTTCTTTTCTGTTCAGATAGCATGGGTGAAAGAATAATTCTTTGAAGATTTTTTACGAATTATGCACTTGTATATTTTTTTAAAGAATTATTAGAAGTTAAAAATAAAGATTTTGAATTTTTTTGAAAGCCAGGCTCCATGTAGGCCGGGTTCTCTTTTAGGAGCTCTTTTTTTTAATTTGAAAATGCCATTTTGAAATTTCAAAGAAGTATGAAACCAAATCATGGAGTGAAACGTCATGGCGTCATGGCTGGGAGAAACCTCGAGACGGCTTTGTAAAACTGAACGTTGATGCATCTTTCTCCCTTGCGGATGAAGTGGGTGCAACGGGTGCTGTTCCTAGAGATAACCATGACGCGTTCATTGGTGTCCCTCATGTGGCTAGTGCACTGATGGCGGAGGCAAGAGCATTACGAGATGGGCTCATCTTTGCTGGGCAGCTCGATTGCTTGAACAATTCAAAAAAAAAAAATAGCTTGATTGCTTGAAGATCATTGTCAATAGCGACTGCTTGAAGATCATTGTCAATAGCGACTGTATGGAGGCAGTTAATACAATGAATGAGGCTGGGAATTCGGCTGGTCCAGCTACCGTGATATGAGGAATGCACCATGCTAGCTAGTGGTTTTAGCTCTAATCAAGTTTATTTTTGCTCTAGGAAAAGTAATTTAGTGGCTAATATGTAGCTAGTAAAGCAGAGGGTTCTATGTCGACTGTGTGGCATGAGGATCTCCCTAATTTTATTCAAGAATATCTTGTAAACGATGTAAGCATTTTTGACAAGTAATAAAGCTGACATGATGACTTTCCCTAAAAAAAAAACATTACCGGCTAGAATACAGAACGAGATACAGAGGACACTAATGAGACCAACGTCTCGACGGGTAAAAAGACAACCCGACCAAGCGAGCTCGGGCGCTACTGGCATGTTGGCGGACGTCCGCCAGCACGATTTTTTCGTCCGCCAGCTGATGACATCCGCTGATTTTCCTATTGAGCTAAACAGATTTCTGGAAACGATTAGTACAAATGGTGCGTAACGGACAGCCCGCCAGGTCCTGTTGGACCGTCCGCCAACATCCCCACTACTAAGAGTTTTCGTTCCGAGATCAGCTTACTTTGCTGCTGTCTTCACAGCTAGCTGCCTCTTTGATTTTTTTGGCGAACTTTATCTTAACGCCAACAAAGAATAGGCTACATTAGAAGAAGCCGCATTCCGAGCAGCAACAAAAGAAGCATGATGAATAGCAAAGTTCAAAGGAATTTGCGGAATCACGCACTCCTCCCAACTGGTTTCAAAGGACAGATCAAGCTAGCTCTGTAGAGGAATGATCGCAATACACATCCAAGACAGACGAAACAAACGAACCGACTCTGATCCTACTTCCCCACACGGGATATCAAGGTCTATCACAACTAACCTGGGGATTTGAGATTTCTGAATCCTAAACAAGCTAAATTCAACAGCAAGGACATACAATCAACAAAACAGTATCCAAATCAAAATTCTAGTTTAGGAACTTAAACATGCAAGCGAATGCACAAGGAACTCTCCAGATGGATTCACAATGACAAGATAAAAAAAAACTCTAATGCACTGTGCAAGGAAAAATAAGAAAGACAAACAGAAGATACAATCAGAAGTACTAACTAGGGTTTTCCAGATTACCAATACCAAACAAGCTAAATTCAAGTACTCTACACACAACACCAGCTAGTTTTACTAAAAGTGCATTTCAGAACAGAATCAAACTCACGCAAACAATGCTCAATCCACACTTCTAAAAAAACTACAGTTCATAGCATTAACAGGATATCTATTAACAAACAAAAAAAGTTACCAACACAAAGATTTAGCGCAACAGCTTCATAGATATGGCAATGTAGATAACATAATCCGTGCAATGTACCACTCAAGGACCATACCCTCTGACACCAAAACCAATGATCCTAGACTTTGCCAACACAGTAATAAAACAGTCCTACTGACCAGAAGCAGAGTATGTAGACAACATAATCCGGTCACTACACGGCTTTGCCAACACAGTAAAATAAGAGTCCTACTGAACCGAAGCAAAGTCCTCCATCTTCAAAGGAAGGACGTCGTTCTTCAAATCGCAACCCTGCCTCTTCACAGCACCAAACTTGAGAAACACCCCAAACCGCGGCACACTTCGCTTGTGCAGATCAACTTCTAGTGAAACTCCAGCAGCACTGCTCCCCCATGATCGCAACAGCGAAATGCCCCCCACACAACTGGTGTCCAGAATCTCATTGTTACCTGGGCTGACACGGCCCTGAAGACCAAAACGCAGCTTCAACACGGTCAAGGGGTCAAACCGGCGACTCAGGCCAACGCAGAACTTGTTCACCCTGGTAGAGATTGTATAGCTGTTCTGAAGTCCAACAGCACAGGAACCGCCCTTGTAGACGGCAGAGGCAGATACCTTGTCATTCTTGTCTAATCTGTAAAACGACAAAAGCATGCCGCATGCAGCAATATCAGAACTGTAACCACCAAAATTATGGACAAAACAACGCCAAAAGTAGTCTAACTCACGTGATCAGAGAGACATCAAACACATCTGTTTTGAAGCGAACTGCAGCGTCATACTTTGTGAACTCTCTTGCCTCCTTTGCTGGGTTGTACACAATGTCAGCACCAACAGAAAATGCCTTCAAGCCAAATACACAGGAAAGGTTGATCAAGGGACTGGTTCCCATCTGGATGCTGGCAAGAGCTGCACCATAGTCATGCAGGTACTGCATATTCACCTGAATTAAGGACAGAAAAACAATCATCAAAACTAGAGCAGGGAAGTTCGAGACATATCCAAATTGAAGAAAAAAATCACAGGACATTCCAGATTGTATATACCTTGATATTTGACAAAGGCACGGGAATAGAGATGCTGCCTTTCAGACCGCCAAGATACAACCCTGGAAGCTTGAGGGAACCACGGACAACCTGATAAAACACGAATATTATAACACTACAGATAGGAGCAGAGGGCACAGCAACTACTAAAAACAGATATATAAAAAGGGGACATAGATCAAAGAGTGCACTCAGCCATTCTAAACATACGGCCAAATTCTCAATTATTATAGCACCACAGAGCATACAGCTACCAATAAACAAATAAAAGAGCAGATCAGATCAATGTTCATACGAAGATCAAAAATAGTAAGGTGGTACAGATTACAGAGAAAAACACATCTACTCATAAACAAATATAAGAGTGACCAGAATCAATGTTTAATACAAAATCAACACAACTATTATAGCAGTACAACCTACTCAGCCACTACTGAAACAGCAACCCAGATCAATGGTACACAAATATCACACATTATGTATAACAGCTACTGATTAAGCAATATAAGAGTCACCGAGATCAATGTGCTTACATTGTGATCGTTATCCGCTTTTGACTTTAGCTTAAAAAACAAAGAAGCATCCACATCAGCAGCATTTGTGGAAAGCTGATCACCATCCCCAGAGAGAAGAGCATACTGAAAGATAAACAGCAATGAAACTGTAAACCAAAGGATGGGAGCTATGAAAGTCACAGAGAAAGATAGCAACAACAGGAACATAATACGCTTACCACAATGCTAGTCACATCAGAAGTATAGGCAACATTAACACCAGACTTGTCACCGACATGAAAGAAAGAGTGAAGAAGATCTAGTCGACCAGAGAACAACGAAATCAGTGATGACACAAAAATATGATCTCTACAGAGCAAAGAAACAGTGGTAATCTCACCAGCTGACGACTTGCTGAAGTCAGAAAACTTCCCGTTGTGCCAGTTCAAAAGTGCACACTTCCTTGGGATCTGCTCAATTTCAGCGGCCACCTCATCAAGCCTCGCTGGTTTGTCATCAGGCTTGGGTGGGTAGTAGCCTGCACTGCCGAAGATCATGTTGATGACAGCCAGGCGGATAAGAATTTTTTCAGCCAGCTTGACGACGCGTTCAGGGAATGATGCAGCAGCCTCGCAGTCTTTTAGGGCAGACTCAATCCTCTGGATGAGAGATTCCTCATGAACGGACTTGTACTGCTTCAGCTGTGCTTCAAACTGTTCCTTCATCTCTGTTGTGAGAGAGTCCTTCATCTTCTGAACCCGTTCAGCAATGGATTTCTCGTATGACACGAGTGTTTCCTCGATGCGCTTCAGATGAGACCCGTTTCTCACAGAGGTCTGGACAGCAGAGTCTACTGTTTTCACGACATACTCAAACCTCTGCACGATGAAATCATGGTGCTTCTGCATCTCCTGCTGCAGGATCCTAGAGAGCATAATATACATAATGAGTGCACGTCTAGTTGGGGCACAAACAGGTTAATATGAAAGATAACACTTAATAACCACAAATTTCATGGTAACTTGCATAAAATAGATATCTCAGTATGATCCCTCAAACTAGATGGTAACTTCTGGTGGGAACTCACGGAAAATAAATAAATACACTAATGAATTGGCAAAGGGTACACATCACAGTCTGACATCGAGATAAATAAAATTACATGTGTACAAATAAATTAGTGTGCAATATTATTAGTGCAAAATCAACAAGACTGCAAAATGGCAAGCCCGAATATACACTGCTTTGGAACAAAAGCGAACAGGCTCATCCTAAAATGGGAGGGAGCAAAGCACCTGCTAGTAAATTGAACTTGCTAGTAGAATGTAATGTCCAGTACTAGGTACACAAGATCGCTTCAGTGAAACAAAAACTGTTGCATAGTCAAAGGTACCGAAATGATGAACTAACTACTTCCAAAAACTGCTGCTGGTACACATACAAGGTCGATCTACAGCTAGAACACTACTGGTCAAAGGTATCAAAATGATGATATACTGGCTAGTTACATAGTCTAAGAGCAGGAGATGATGGGGAAATGGAGGTTGTATCACCTTTTGAGCTCGGGCGATAGGCCAGGAGGAGGACGAGGAGGAGGAGTAGTACGGCTCATTCGGTGAGCGAGCTCGGCTATAAACTGCCTGCGGGAACAACAAACCGGTCAGTTTCGAGCAGCAGATCTATCCGAAACCAAAGCAGAACAACAACAGAGTTCCATCCTATCCGAAAACGACGGAATGATGCAAACGCATACATATTCATCTCAATAAACCGGCCAGCAAACCCCATCGACCAGAGAGGATCGTGGCCCTCCAAGACAGCAGAAGTCAAAAACTCATCCCTGCAGGAAGAAAAACGAGCGGATTAAGCATGTGGATCTACTGGGGAGCGCACCGAGATCATGTGAAGCTAAGGAATACCATGGATCCGCCATCACGTAGCTCTAGCAAAGAGAAGGTGGGTGGCTCGCAAAGAAGGAGATCGAGATCCGTAAGCGGCGGCGGTTGGTAAGGAATCCCTAACCCTAACCGATCGATCGACCGAGCAGTGGTTTATATAGGGCGGAACGCGGGCCGCGGGGCTCGGTTTGCTGCTGGATAATGGATTGGAACCGGAGCTTCTCTGGGCCTTGGGCGCGCATTTGACACAAGAAGTGCCACGGGCCTCATTCGTGGTGTAGGCGGACAGGGCTGTGAATCGATTCAGAGAATTCATCTGGCAAAATTTTGCTCCCCTCAAAAGAAAAAAAAAAGAAAAAAGGTTGAATCTAGGGGCATATGTAACAGCCAAATAGTTCTGATGGACGTAGGTGCAAAATTTCTAGTAGATCGGCCTGGAAGGGGTGCGGATGCCAGAACAAATCGAGTAGATCGAACTGCCAAGAAGTTGTTGGGGAATTTGACGATTTGACAAACACAAAAAAAAAAATTGTACATCGAAGAGCAAAAACATCGGTAGATCGAATAGCAAAAGCATATTGTAGATCGGACAGCAAAAAACAAACTGCAGATTAAACTTCCAAAAATTTGTACCTACCGGTATCAATCCTTCTTTAGCCTGTTTGTTCAAGGCAACGGCCACGGCTGTGGCTCGCCTCCAGCTGCCACGACCACCGGGGCAGCCATGGCTCGCCTCCACCAGCTGCCACGACCGGGAAAGCTGCCTCCACCACCACCATATGAGAGTCATGGAGGGCTACTTCTTCAGAGAAGTGGAGGCCGACTACTTCACACGTAGCTGGATGATGTCCATGGCTGCATGTACTTGTTTTCTGGGGGCGAGCGAGAAGAGAAGATGAACACAGGGTACAGGTCGCCATGGCTGGGATGAACAAGGTGTGGTTGGGAGGGGAGAAGAAAATGCGGTGGTTGAGAGAGGAAGACGGCGACATACATAACTTGTGAGGAGGCATTAGTACTAGGGTTTCCTGTGGGTGCTCGGGCCAGCGTTATTATATTGGACCGACGGAGGAGAGCCTCCCCACGCGTCGCTCTCGTAAGTTTCCCAAAACCAAACAAACCCTTCTTTGATTCTTTCTCACGGCGGAGACGTGACCATATCAAAAACAATATCTTCAACTACCAAAAATCTCTAGGCCTCAATTAGGAAACAAATTAGTAGTATTTTGTTTGCAGACCCAAAACTTGTATTTTCACGTGTTACATGAAAAAGGAACGGCCCTCTCTCGCACTCTCCCGTCGGGGCGTCCGACTCGGCTCGTACTAGAGGCATGTTACGGCCACCGTCGTGAATCCCCACGACGCTAAGAACAACTCTAGTCGTTTGCCCCCCAGCGTATTCGGCGTAGGCCTTTCGGCGCTTTCACCGACGAAGGCTGCGGCTTGTGTGGGCGGGGGGGGGGGGGGGGGGGTGGGGGGGGGGCAGTTCCCACTCGTTCCCCCAGTTTTCGACCCCCAAACCAGTTATTTTTTGAAACTTCATGTTTCCGCTACCAAAAAAAGCTGAGGTTCGGTGATCACACATCCACAGTTTTGGCGATCAAAAGCAGCCACAGTTCGGCGATCGAAACGAAATAACGTGGACAAGGAAATCAAACGGCCGGCTCCACCTCCTCCGGAGATGCAGGTAGGAGCACGAATCGGTTTTCATGAGTGTCAAATCTAGGATTTAAAATCTGACGGGAGGAACGGGACGGGCGAGATACACGGACTGATTCGGGTAAAAACAATTTGACCGCCGCTTTTACCGTCAGGCGTACTCACCCGCACAGATCGGGCAAAGATCTGGGTGCGCGGTGGACCCACGGCGGCGGCAGCGCATAAAAGCGTGAGGCCACCCAGATCTAGCTTAGATTCCACATCCCACGGCTCCCAGCTCCCTGAACCAGCGCACGATCCGTGGGCTTCTGCCCAAGTTGACCTTTG
This sequence comes from Puccinellia tenuiflora, assembly GCA_012064385.1. Taxonomy (NCBI): domain Eukaryota; kingdom Viridiplantae; phylum Streptophyta; class Magnoliopsida; order Poales; family Poaceae; genus Puccinellia; species Puccinellia tenuiflora. Next base: position 544,220 of record QRDG01000002.1, read on the forward strand.
GCTAGATTCCATCCAGAATACTGTGACGTTGGACCGCCTCTGCCACCACCGTCTAGATTCACTTTTTTTTAGAACCACGACCCGCTCCAACAATAGTATTTGACGAATCAATAAACGGCTCGTCAGATTTTTTTTTCCTACAACCTCTGAAATTACTTTACGTCAACAAACAGACGTACAGTAGATCAAATACGAACTAAAATGAAAGAATTAAAACGCGTCCACATACATCAGAACCATCCCACTTCAATAGTTCACGCCAGTACTCTCTCTATGTTCTTCTCGCTCTCCTGGACGGCCATGGTGGTTAGGAGGGATGGCCGTGTTGAGTGCTGGTGCTGGATGGTGTGCTTCTGCCACCGACGCGGCGATACCTCGTCGTGCTCGAGTTTTTTTAACCTAGGGTTTAGGATGGGTGGCAAGTAAGCCATTCATATACGAATATGCAAGAGAGATTTAGATTCATATGCTGATATTACCATTATAACTAAAATTATCTTATGCCTCGTATACGCACATCGCTCGCTCCCTCGTGTACGTCGCTCGTTTGCTATGGGCCCCGTCTCTGTCAGGGTAAAAAGTTCGTGACGCCCGCCACATTCACGCGGGATCTCTTCAATGACCAGTGGGCCCGCATCCGTGGCCGGACCCGCATGGCTTGCGGAGACCGTTGGATGGGTTGACTAATGGACGAACGGAGATCTGACGGCTCGCGAGCTGCGCGAGGAAGCACACCATCCGTGTGCTCTCGTCTGCTTCAACCTCATTGGTCCATCTTTTTTTTCTTTTCTCTTGAGCCTCCGCTCCGCCATATATATATATATATATATATATATATATATATATATATATATATATATATATATATATATATATATCCAGTGTTTTTTTTTTTGCGACACATACCGGTGACAACATGATGATGCAGCTTCTAATTAATGGATATCTTGTGAGGCTGAGGTCTAATTTCCTTTGGACGAATCCAATCTTGGTTTCGACCATTTGGGCAACCTCGAGTATAGTAGGCTCATCGGATATGAGCAACGGCCTGATTTACCGTTGATCGTGAACTTTGCAGTGGGTTTTGTATATTGTTGTATCTATGAGCATAAATAAATTGACTAAAAACTAATATCGGTTGTTGTTTTCATAGCTCCCAGAACATGTGAACGAGCCCGGGCATGCACTCCGATACCCCGTGAATCATATCCAAATCTAACGCCGCACTTGCAGCTTCCTTTGAGGTGTCATGTGGGCTCGATGCTTCTTTGTGGTGTTCCAAAGTTCTAACAAATAAATTTATTTCCAACTTCACAGAGATCCAAGTTTTCGGCACGTGACTTAGGCGCTCTTCTATGTTGTCGTATGGAGGACACAATTCCTACATGGTCGGGCTCATCAAGCGTTACACATGGCGGCTCGTCCAGCGGTACACACGGTGGGTATTCAAGCCATGCATGCACACGGTGGCTCTTCAAGCGCTGCACATTTAACTCTCGACTATGTACGCAAAGTGAGATCGACACCTCGCATATCCCAATGAACCTAACCCTTCCTGAGCCGCGTGATTTAGGCCTGGAGTTGAGAGAGGATGGGACGGTAAATTTACCCCTTTGCGTACGATAAGGTGAAGAATAAAACTGGTGTGTATCCACCGAGCGGGGTGGGGGGTCAGGGAGTATCAGGAGCCACTGAAAAGGAGGGGGAGGAGGAGGAGGAGGAGGGCGGACAAGGGGAAGAAATTATGCTTTGTGCTTGCTTGTTATGTATTGAACTGGATGGTTATGTACTAAGCTTGTTTGTCCGGGATCACGTGTTAAACTTATGTGATGTAGTGAGCTTTGTTGTTAAACTTATGGCATGTAGTGAACTTATATTTTATGGTGACTTTTATCTATAGTGAACTTGTTGTCAAATCTGTTTAGTGCTACACTTTGTGAACTACAATTTTTGTTTGGCAAACTACGTATGAAAACCTCGTCAAATGTGTTTAGTGAAAACCTGGCCAGTTTTGTTTGGTCAACATGGAGCAGCGTTGCGACTTCGGCAGGTGCGTCATGCCCAACACCATCGCACCTTGGGCATGGGCGTCGTGCTGGCATTTTTTGCCAATTCTGGATCACGGCGACGTCCTGGAAGGGGGCGCATTGGGCGGGGTGGCATGGCCTATATTATATAGGTTGCAGCGAACCGTTTTCTTGGAGGCTTGTTAGTTGTCCCCGACTCCCGGCTCTTCCTAGGGGCGAACATGACCTGCATCTTGAAAGTTCGTGATGACCTAAAGTCCCTAGTACCTTGACGGGGGGTGCCATGGTGTAAGGCATGGCACATTGTGTGGGGTGCCATGACCTATATTATATAGATTGCAACGAACCATTTTCCTGGAGGCTTGTCGGTTGTCCCCGATGCCAAGCTCTTCCTAAGGGTGAGCTTGACCATTCCCTTTGCTCTGACAAGCTCTTCGGTCGTCGGAACTTTAAATCGGGCTGCCCCCTTCATAGATCGGGCCAGATGAAGCTTTTCACCGATCGGAATCGCGTCCAAAGCATGGAATCAGCTATATACGTCGATGATGGAGATAGTTTTTAGCCATCTCTTTCAACTGATTAGCGGACCTGAAATGGCATACTAATAGACCTTAAATGAATTCCCATGTCTGTCATTGGTCATGAACTAATTAAATCCTTCTTGGTAGTGCACATATGACCACTGATTCTGTATGATATTCGTGTGCCATTTGACTAGAATGCCCTCTGTTTTTCCGGAATTTATTTTATTGGTACGAATATGTTGCTGGCGTCCGGCATCATGTTGCTTCCTATGTACAGTCGTACTTATGGATTATAATTGTAGTTCACTTGATTGCAGACACATTATGTATTGCTTCTTTGTTCATTCAAAGAATAACTCCAATGGGATGTACTTGTTCATGCACTGGAATCAGTGATGTGTTGTTGGGAGTTTGAACAATCTTTACAAAGTCTAGCAAGTAGCTGAAGACTTTTATCTGCTTCTATTGATTGAACATGCTGCATAACTTCACAAAGGTAGCTGAAAGGGTCCTGTGGTAGAAGTATGGGCTTCAGACAAATAGCATAATTGAACAACTGGAAAGGTTTAAGCTTGAAGCTATGTATCCTTAGAACCAAAATATCGGTTGATTAAGAAACTCCCACCTATTTGATAACAAACATAGTCCTACATTTGTTGCTTATAAGGGTGCATTACTATACTAGATGAAGCGGATCTTATGTCATAAGATGCTCAGGTGCATTACTGTTGCAGTATTTGATGGGGTCGCAGCATGGAAAACAAAAAAAAATCCTACGCGGCAAGCGGAATAAACCCCAAGGATCTAGATCTACGAGATGAAGATAGCGAAGGTGAGATCCAATCTCTTACCCTTGAAGATCAACAAACGCGTTTTGTCGGTGCAGGGGTTGGCTAGTCGATCCCCGCAACTAGACTCGTCCAGTCGCGAGGAGATGTATTATCCTCGAGATCCAATCCGGTGAAGTGCAGCAACGGGCAGCACCTCCGCGGCGTCCACACGTACAGCTCGATGAAGACGTCGACTCCTTGATCCCGCAAGCGAGAAGACGTGGCCTTGATGATCTCAGCAGCACGACGGTAGTGCCGGTGATGATGACGATCTCCGCGAGCAGGGCTTCGCCAAGCCAAGCAAGAGGAGAGGGAGAGGACCAAGGTGGCGCAACCCCTAGAGCTAAGGGGGGTGCGGCAGCCTTTGGTTGAGAGGAGGCGGCGGCAGCCCTCCGGGAGAGGAGGGGTGCGGCTAGGGTTAGAGGTGAGAGGGGGGTGCGGCTAGGCAACTTGGGGAGGCAGCACAAGGGTGTGCCGCACCCCTCCCCCCCCCCCTATTTATAGGTGGCCGGCTAGGGTTTGGGTAGGGGCCGGCCGGCCCCCTTCCTTGCCCCCCAAGTTGGAGTCCATCTAGGACTCCTCCTTGGGCCCCTTTCCTAAAGGGTGGAGGGCCCAACTCCTAGTCCAACTAGGAGTGGGTTCCCCCCTTTCCTATGCCGCACCAGCCCATGTGGGCCTTAGGTGGTGCGCCCCACCTAGGTGGTGGCAGCACCCCTTTGGTCCATGTGGGCCCCATACAATATGTGGTCCCACTTCTAGAACCTTCGAGAACATTCCGGAACCTTCCGGTACCCTATAAAATTTCCCGGAACTTTTCCGAAACCTCCGGAAACCACTTTCCATATATGAATCTTATTCTCCGGACTCCTCCGGAACTCCTCGTGATGTCCATGATCTTATCCGGAACTCCGAATCACCATTCGTTCACTTCATCATTTAATTCATCGCAAAACCTAATTTCATCGGAACGTTAAGTGTGTGACCCTACGGGTTCGAGAATGCATAGACATGATCATATCAATAATTAATAGCGGGACCGGGATGTCCATATTAATTCCTATACACTCAACGAAAACCTTTTCTCGATGAACCACGATGCCGGAGATTCAATTAATCTCATATATGATTCCCTTTGTCTCACGATATTTTACTTGCCCGAGATATAATCGTTGACATCCCCATGTCTAGTTTAATCTCGTTACCGGCAAGTTCTCTTTACTCGTCCATAATATAGGATCTCAGTGATTACAAACCTAATCACATGTCTGCAGACTTTGATGCTATATTACCGAGAAGGCCTGGAGATATCTTCTCCGTCACATGGAGGGACAAATCCCACTCTCGATTCATATCACCCAACAACCCACCATCGGAGATACCTGAAAGCCACCTTTATAATCACCCAGTTACGAAGTGACGTTTGATGTCCACAAAGTATTCCTCCGGTGAACGGGAGTGATATAATCTCATGGTCTAAGGAAACTATATTTGGCATATTAAAAGTGTTGACAACAAAACTCTTGTGACACGATTAATTGCAACTCTTTATTTGGGTCATGTCCATCACACCATTACTCCTAATGATATGACTCCGTTATCAAGTGACTATAACAAGTCCATAGTTAGGAAACTCTAACTATCTCTTGATCAATGAACTAGTCCTGCAGAGGCTCACTAGGGACTCCGGGTGTTTATATTCCACACATGTATTATGTTTCCATTTAATACAATTATAGCATGGATAATAAACTATTATCATAAACGTGAATATGCTTAATAAACCATTTTATTATTGCCTCTAGGGCATATTCCCAACAGTCTCCCACTTGCACTAGAGTCAATAATCTAGTTTACATTTCCGCGATCCAACACCCATGGAGTCTCACTCATGAAGTCTCAGTGCTGATCATGTTTGCTTGTGGAAGAGGTTCTGTCCGTGCTCTGTACTTTACAGCTGTCTGTGTCCTTTGCAAAATTGTAACTGTCACCTAATTTGACATTACTTTATCATCACATGATAAACTTCCTATCATCCCATGATAAAACCATTATCATATAATGTATATAATATGTTTGGTTATAGAGTGAGAAATTCATATCCTTTTATGCCTATATGTATGATCAGTCAAATGGACTTTCCCATAACATATGCATCTGGAAATCACTCGATCTTGAAACAACTTTCTCAAACCAAAATATTATATCTTATTTCAATCCTTGAATTAATCATATACTCCTATATGTTGTAGACTTAACAAATCGACAGTGTAACTTTGCACTTCGATATTTCCGATCATGCTTTCGCTGCGCTGCTTTGACTTTAAAAGATCTCCAATTTAGTCTGGCTTTATGACTTCAACCAAGTCTACCATTTTCTAAATTTATCTCAAATTCATGAAAAATGACTCCTCATTCAACATGTTCTTACAACTAAGAACTTGGGTCACATACCGTCACATACAAACACATGGNAACAACTTCTCAAACCAAAATATTATATCTTATTTCAATCCTTGAATTAATCATATACTCCTATATGTTGTTGACTTAACAAATCAACAGTGAACCTTGTCACTTGATATTTCCGATCATGCTTTCGTTGTGCTACTCCGATATTAAGAGATCACTAATTTAGTCTGGCTTTATGACTTCAACCAAGTCCACCATTTTCTAAATTTATCTCAATCTCATGAAAAATGACTCCTCATTCAACATGTTCTTACAATTAAGAACTTGGGTCACATATCGTCATATACAAACATATGGTTCTTATATGTTGAGATCTATGAACAATTCATATTGAATTCCAACATATCCTCCAACCAATCAATTTTGTACCGAGTTCTCTAACTCAATGCTTCACATATATATCACAATGAGATGAACCATTCTTCTCTTGTTTCATTTTGAACTCCTTCAAAAATATTTAGGTTAAACATCTGACTTTAATGTTTATCAAACTTATCTATCCTTCATAGATACATTCATCTATATGAATATTGACGTTCAAACTAACTTCATAAGTTATGCATTGGTCCATGACAACATTTATGAAATCTCCATTTCACTCAAACACGATGTTGTAAACTCCCACTCAAATATACCTCATACACATATTAAATTGTGAAAACACTGTGGCTCCCACTCAGAAATATGTTATCTTTATATTTGACCATGATTAACTAGCTCCCACTCAAACATATGTCACCACATATTTTGATTATGGAAATTAATTTCTGCTCTAACTTAATATATGTCACCACATATCTTAATTAGATCTCACTCAGTTTCTTATGCACTTTCTCGACACTTTGGACTCCTCCAAAATTCTTAACTCTTAAGATTCGAGAACTCATATACGAAACACCAGCACTTTGCCAGCTCTAAGTTTTATTTATTCCACGCAAACTCTTTTGCAAAATAAATATGTGAAACATTCTTTTCACAAAATCAAGTAACAATTACTTTATGATTTAAACTTAAAGTAGAATGACTCTTAGTCACTTTCGTATTTAAAGTTTCTATTTCTTCTTTTGTAGTTTTGTAGGTATGTCTTGTTTCCCAAACATGACAAGTAAATCATGAATATTATTTTGCAACTTTTGACAAAATTCATATTCTTGAAACCTACATCTCTTTAGACAAGCTAAACCAAAATTCAATGATCACCATCATTAAAACCTTTTATGTGTCAAGTTTTAACCAATATAGCACTTTACACATGTGCCACTTGATACATAAACATGCAAGGTTTAAGCTTTCTAAATTTATTCCAACAATTCTTTTATCCATGAAACCATTTCACGATAAAACCACTAAAATACACAACATAACCAAACACATTGGTTTGTCCCTTTTAGTCTCACATTGTGGAATCTCTATTCATAATCTCATATGAACACTTTACAAAACTTTATTTGCTATGGCTTTTAATTATCTCATAATTATTGAAACCACTATTTCACATAACTCATATGCGAAACGCAAATCATTAAATAGATCCTTTATTTAAAACAGAGTGTTATCAAAATAAATCTAAATGATACAAATGAAACCTTAAAACCAAAGACCCTTCTTAATGACCACATAATATCAAATATAATGTGACTACAATACTTTAGGTCTATCAAAACACCTTTTGAATAATCTCTAAATATTGTAATTTGTGATAACACTTGTCACAAGTCTCCATACTAAACAATAACTTAAATATTTGTCCTCTTTTGATCAAATCGAAAAGACTCAATTATCTTGTTAACTTAATATCCTCTACTTCCAAAATCTCATCATGACATGAATAAATACTCCTATTTACTCATCCATGATAAAACAATGATGTCTTTTATTTACTGAAAAACACAACCAACACTTGTGTTTATTTTCAGCAACTCATGGCATTTTCAGAAAATGGCATTTTTAATCACACTACTTAGTGATGCGCATCAAGATGCTCTTCAGCACTAATAGTATAATTAAAACAAATCTCATCATTAAGTATTGGATATTTTAGCATGTCTTTATTTTATAAGTGTTTAACTAATTATCGTTTAGATCTAGCAAAGGACAATAATCTCATAATCGAAACGTGATCTCCAAAAAAAGGATTACTCATGAAAACAGAACAACCACTTGTCTTTAACATGAATGACCGTCTCACAAACCGAGACACACTAATTTAAGATCACACTTAATTCGATTACAAAACTCATTCAAATCCTCTAATCTAAAACGATAAATGTAGAAGTAGAACATCGCCAGCATCAACTCCTTGATTGCCATCTTCCCGCGAAATCCACTCAGTCCCTCCATGCACTTCTCAAACGGCAGGCCCTGTTTTCATAAAACAGCACAAGTATCAAATACTTAGCTCACCATAAGTGTAAATGGGACATTTAAACATTTATAACTAGTATATCAAATATAACCTTCTGCGTTGACTACTTCTCCTGCTATGGGTTCCACTTTAACTTGACGAAGCTGGGAAATAAACTCACAGAAAGTGATCGAATCCCTTCCCATGATATAGTTCCTCACATAATCCTTATAGCTGGGGGAAAGCGAGCGCAGCACCCCATCTATTGCCATCTCGTCAGTTATTTCATGGTTCCAAACATCCACCATAGTATAATACAGCCGGTGCATCTTACTTAGGTGATGTTCCAAGCAAGTGTTTTCTTCCATCTTAGTTGAAAGAAATTCATCCAGGCATTCAAACCTTGCAACTCTAACTTGTGCTATGAACCTTTGTTTCAGCTCATCGACAATCTCCATTGCGCTCAAGTTTCCAAATTGTCTACCAAGGTCAGAAACCATGAAGGTGCATATCAGCCACTCGACTCTCAAGTAGGTGGTCTTTTGATCGTACCACTCCATATACCCTTCATAGTCAACAGTAACATCAGGGCGTTTTTCTAAAGGTTCATCTATCACGTAGAGCTCATCATTGGCGTATAGGGCTTCTCTCAGACGCATGTACCACTCAGCAAAGTTGGACCCATCAAGACGCAGCTCCTCAGCAAGAAACATACTACTGTAGTCAGCCATGATCTACAAGGATTTTGCAAAGACATCTTTAGGACACTTTGTTTATGACAATTTTAGTTCAATTTAATCAAATTAACGAACTCCCACTAAACTCAACATCTCTCCGGTTGATTAGTGACACACGATCCAAATCCACTACACCACCACCGATCATCACGTGAGATGATGTAGCTTCAATGGTGAACAACTCAGTGTTGATCATATCATTTATATGACTCGTGTTTAACCTTTCGGTTCCGTGTTCCCGAGGCCATGTCTGTACATGCTAGGCTCGTCAAGACAACCGTAGTATTTCCGCATGTGCAAACTGGCTTGCACCCGTTGTATGTGAACGTTGAATCTATCACACCCGATCATCACGTGATGCTTCGAAACGACGAACTTTCGCAACGGCGCATACTAGGGGAGAACACTTAATTACCTTGATATTAACATGAGAGATCACCTTAACATGCTACCATCGCGATCACATCTAAGCATAACAATAAGGTGCATAAAAGGGATTAACATCACATGCAATTCATAATTGTGATATGATATGGCCTTTCTTCATATGCTCTTAGATCTCCATCTTCAAAGCACCGGCAAGATCTCCATCTCCGGCATGATCTCCATCATCTTGGCGCCATCACCATGGTTGTCCACCAAACTATTGCAACTACAACTAATGCTACTCTTAGCAATAAAGCAAAGCAATTACATGGTGATATCATTGACACGCAGGTCACATAAAATAATAGACAACCATATGGCTCCTGCCGGTTGCCGTACTCGTCGACATGCAAGTCGCGAACTATTACAAACATGATCATTGCATACATTATCACAAATCACATTGGCCATATAAAATCACTTGACCCCCTCTGCAAAAACAAGTTAGACGCCTCTACTTTGTTTAAGCAAATTTTACGTGGCTTGGGTCAACAAGATAGAACCGTTCTAATCTACGCAAAACCACAACGGTGATATAATAGTTGCTTATTTACTCATCCTTTTGAAAGGCCTTCCATTGAAAATTGCATCCTCACTAAAGCAAGAGAAACAGACACCCGCCAGCCACTTATGCAAAACAAGTTGCATGTCAGTCGTGGAACCGGTCTCTCGTGCGTGGACGAGTAAGGTTGGTCCGGGCCGCTTCAATCTCACAATACCGCAAAGATGCAAAGTGCACGCGAGAAGGTAGCAACATAAATATCAACGCCCACAACTCCTTGTGTTCTAATCGCATCAACACCTACGAATAGATCTAGGCTCTGATACCACTGATGGGGTCGCAGCATGGAAAACAAAAAATTTCTACGCGGCAAAGCGGAATAAACCCCAAGGATCTAGATCTACGAGATGAAGATAGCGAAGATGAGATCCAATCTCTTACCCTCGAAGATCAACAAACACGTTTTGTCGGTGCAGGGGTTGGCTAGTCGATCCCCGCAACTAGACACGTCTAGTCGCGAGGAGATGTATTATCCTCGAGATCCAATCCGGCGAAGTGCGGCAACGGGCAGCACCTCCGCGGCGTCCACACGTACAGCTCGATGAAGACGTCGACTCCTTGATCCCGCAAGCGAGAAGACGTGGCCTTGATGATCTCAACAGCACGACGGTAGTGCCGGTGATGATGACGATCTCCGCGAGCAGGGCTTCGCCAAGCCAAGCAAGAGGAGAGGGAGAGGAGCAAGGTGGCGCAGCCCCTAGGGCTAGGGGGTGCGGCTAGGTGTGGAGGAGAGGTGGCGGCAGCCCTTCGGGGTAAGGGGTGCGGCTAGGGTTTAGAGGGAGAGAGGGGGTGCGGCTAGGGGGCAGCCTCCAAGGTGTGTGTTGCGCCCCCCCCCCCCCCTTCCCCTCCTTATATAGGTGGCGGCTAGGGCAAGGGCAGGGCCGGCCGGCCCCCCCTTCTTGTCTTGCCCCCCAAGTTGGAGTCCAACTAGGACTCCTCCTTGGGCCCCCTTTCCTAAAGGGGTGGAGGGCCCAACTCCTAGTCCAACTAGGAGTGGGACTCCCCTCCTTCTCCCTTAGCCGCACCAGCCCATGTGGGCTTAGGTGGTGCGCACCACCTAAGTGGTGGCAGCACCCCTTTGCACCATGTGGGCCCCATACAAAATATGGTCCCACTTCTAGACCCTTCTAGAACACTCCGGAACCTTCCGGTACCCTATAAATAATTTCCGGAACTTTTCCGAAACCTCCGGAAACCACTTTCCATATATGAATCTTATTCTCCGGACTCCTCCGGAACTCCTCGTGACGTCCGGGATCCCATCCGAGACTCCGAATCACCATTCGTTCACTTCATCATTTAATTCATCGCAAAACCTAATTTCATCGGAACGTTAAGTGTGTGACCCTACGGGTTCGATTTGTCCCTCCATGTGACGGAGAAGATATCTCCAGGCCTTCTCGGTAATATAGAATCAAAAGTCTGCAGACATGTGATTAGGATGTAATCACCGGGATCCTATATTATGGACGAGTAAAGAGAACTTGCCGGTAACGAGATTAAACTGGACATGGGGATGTCAACGATTAAATCTCGGGCAAGTAAAATATCGTGAGACAAAGGGAATCGTATATGAGATTAATTGAATCTCCGGCATCGTGGTTCAATCGAGAAAAGAGCTTTGTTGAGTGTATAGGAATTAATATGGGCATCCCGGTCCCGCTATTAATTATTGATATGATCATGTCTATGCATTCCCGAACCTGTAGGGTCACACACTTAACGCTCCGATGAAATTAGGTTTTGCGATGAATTAAATGATGAAACGAACGAATGGTGATTCGGAGTCTCGGATGGGATCCCGGACGTCACGAGGAGTTCCGGAGAATAAGATTCATATATGGAAAGTGGTTTCCGGAGGTATCGGAAAAGTTTCGGGAAATTTGTATAGGTACCGGAAGGTTCCGGAATGTTCTAGAGGAATCTAGAAGTGGGACCCACATATTGTATGGGGGCCCACGTGGACGAAGGGGGTGCAGCCACCACATGGTGTGCCGCACCACCTAGGCCCATATGGGCCAATTCGGCTATGGCAAAAAGGGAGGAGTCCTACTCCTAGTTGGACTAGGAGTTAGGCCCTTTCCTTTAGGAAAGACCCAAGCCCGAGTCCATTTGGGACTCAGCTTGGAGGCCAAGCTAAGGGGGCCCGGCCGGCTACCTATATAAGGGGGAGAGGGGAGGGGGTGCGGCACACCCAAGGGAGCCCCCCAAGCTTGCCGCACCACCCTAACCCTAATCCCTAGCCGCCGGCCATCTCCACCCCTAAACCCTAACCCTAGCCGCACCCCTCTCCCCGGAGGGCTGCGCCACCACCACCTCCACCTCCATAGCTGTCGCACCACCCTAGCCCTAGGGTGTTGCGCCACCTCCTCCTCTCCCTCTCCTCGTGCTTGGCTTGGCGAAGCCCTGCTCGTGGAGATCGTCATCATCACCACCACACCGTCGTGCTGCTGAGATCATCAAGGCCACGTCCACCTCGCTTGCGGGATCAAGGAGTGGACGTCGTCATCGAGCTGTACGTGTGGATACCGCGGAGGTGCTGCCCATTGCTGCACTTCATCGGATTGGATCTCGAGGATAATACATCTCCTCACGACTAGATGAGTCTAGTTGCGGGGATCGACTAGCCAACCCCTGCACCGACAAAACGCGTTTGTTCGATCTTCAAGGGTAAGAGATTGGATCTCACCTTCGCTATCTTCATCTAGTAGATCTAGATCCTTGGGGTTTATTCCGTTTGTTGCATAGGAAAAAAAAATCCATGCTGCGACCCCTACAGTGGTATCAGAGCCTAGATCTATTCATAGATGTTGGTGCGATTAGAACACAAGGATTTGTGGGCATTGATATTTTATGTTGCTACCTTCTAGCGTGCACTTTGCATCTTTGCGGTATTGTGAGATTGAAGCGGCCCGGACCAACCTTACTCGTCCACGCACGAGAGACCGGTTCCACGACTGACGTGCAACTTGTTTTGTATAAGTGGCTGGCGGGTGTCTGTTTCTCTTACTTTAGTGAGGGTGCAATTTTCAATGGAAGGCCTTTCAAAAGGATGAGTAAATAAGCAACTATTATATCACCGTTGTGGTTTTGCGTAGATTAGAACGGTTCTATCTTTTGACCCAAGCCACGTAAAAATTGCATAAACAAAATAGAGGACGTCTAACTTGTTTTTGCAGGGGGTCTTGTGATGTGGTATGGCTAATGTGTGATTTGTGATAATGTATGCAATGATAATGTTTGTAATCTTTCGTGACTTGCATGTCGACGAGTACGGCAACCGGAAGGAGCCATATGGTTGTCTATTATTTTATGTGACCTGCGTGTCATTGTATCACCATGTAATTGTTTTACTTTATTGCTAAGAGTAGCATTAGTAGTAGTAACAATAGTTGGTGGACAACCATGGTGATGGCGCCACAATGATGGAGATCATACCGGAGATGGAGATCATGCCGGTGCTTTGAAGATGGAGATCAAAAGCACAAGAAGAAAGGCCATATCATATCACAATTTTTGAATTACATGTGATGTTAATCCTTTTATGCACCTTATTGCTTGCTTAGATGTGATCGTGACGGTAGCATGATAAGGTGATCTCTCACGTCAATATCAAGATAATTAAGTGTTCTCCCCCAGTATGCACCGTTGCGAAAGTTCGTCGTTTCGAAGCATCACGTGATGATCGGGTGTGATAGATTCAACGTCCACATACAACGGGTGTAAGCCAGTTTACACATGCATGAAATACTACAGTAGATCTTGACGAGCCTAGCATGTACAGACATGGCATCGGGAACACAAAACCAAAAGTTTAAACACGAGTCACATGAATGATATGATCAACACTGAGTTATTCACCATTGAAGCTACATCATCTCACGTGATGATCGGTTGTGGTGTAGTGGATTTGGATCGTGTGTCACTAAACAACTAGAGAGATGTTGAGTTTAGTGGGAGTTCATGTAGTAATTTGATTAAGATGAACTAGAATTATCATAAACAAATGTCCTAAGAAAATATCTTTGCAAAATCCTTCTAGATCATGGGTGACTACGGAAAGATGTTCCTTTCTGAGGAGCTACGTATGGATGGGGCAAACTTTGCTACTTGGTTCATGCAGAGAGAAACCCTTTATGAAAATCATGAACTCTACGTGATAGATGAACCTTTAGAGGAATGCCCAGATGTTACTGTTGACTATGAAGGGTATATGGAATGGTACGAGCAACAGACCATCTACTTGAAAGTCCAGTGGTTGGTGCGCACCTTCGTGAACATAAACCTTGGCAACCAATTTGAGAACTTGAGCGCAATGGAGATTGTCAATGAGCTTAAGAGTAGGTTCATAGCGCAAGTTAGAGTTGCAAGGTTTGAGGTTCTGGATGATTTTCTTTCAACTAAGATGGAAGCGAACACTTGCTTGGAACAACACCTGAGTAAGATGCATAGGCTGTATTATACTCTGGTGGATGTTTGGAACTACGAGATGACTGACAAATTGGCGATAGATGGGGTGTTGCGTTCGCTTCCTCCCAGCTTCAAGAATTATGTCAGAGACTATGTCTTGAGAGGAGATTCGATCACCTTTTGTGAGTTTGTGTCTCGGCTGCGTCATGTAAAAGTAGAGCCCATAGCAGGAGAAGTAGTCAATGCAGAAGGTATATTTTGATATACAAGTTATGAATGTTTAATGTCCCATTTGCACTTGTGGTGAGCTAAGTATTTGATACTTGTGCTGTTTTGTGAAAACAGGGCCCGCCGTTTGAGAAGTGCATGGAGGGACTGAGCAGATTTCGCGGAAAGAAGGCAATCAAGGAGTTGATACTGGCGACATTCTACTTCTGCCCTGTTTGGTTGCATGGAATTGGGGCATGGAATTTGAATTTGGGCCGATTCCGTCAATTCCACCGTTTGGTGTGCGCTCGGAATCCTCGCGTGGAAACTGGATCAAATTCCCCCCTCGGAATCCTCCTGTGTAAAAAGCTGGCCAAAGATTCCGAGGTCGCTACCTCGGAAACGCTCGGAATCGAGCGTGGCTCTTCGCCCTTCTTCCTCCCACATCCCTCCCGTGACCCTCCCCGCCTCCTTCCCGCGTGGCCCCGCTGCCGCTGCCACTGCCACCGCGTTGCCCCGACGCCGCCGCCGCCACCTCGTGGCCCCGCCGCCAGGCTCCCCATTTGCGCGCTCGCCGTCCTCTGAGCTCCGCGTCCCCGCCGTCCTCCGAGCTCCGCGTCCCCGCCCTCCTCCGAGCTCCGCGTCCCCGCCCTCCTCCGAGCTCCGCATCCCGCCCTCCTCCGAGCTCCGCGTCCCCGCCGTTCCCTCATCTTCCTCTCCCCTTCCCGTCCTCCTCTCCCCATCCCTGCCCTCCTCCGAGCTTCGCAGCTCCGTCCAATTCAACAACAGTTTCCAAACACATCCAAATAACCGAATTGAATTAGAAGCCAATTCATTTCCATCTCGGATTTGGAATCTTAGTCCAATTCAATTCCAGGCTCCAATTCCATGCAACCAAACAGGGCATTCTATATTTATCGTTTTAAATTAGAGGATTTGAATGAGTTTTGTAATCGAATTAAGTGTGATCTTTAAATTAGTGTGTCTCGATTTATGAGACGGTCATTCATGTTAAAGACAAATGGTTGTTCTATTTTCATGAGTAATCCTTTTTGGTGATCACATTTCGGTTATGAGATTATTGTCCTTTGTTTGATTTAAACGATAATTAGCTAAACATTTATAAAATGAAACATGCTAAAATATCCAATACTTGATGATTAGGTTTGTTTTAATTGTGCTATAGTGTTGAGGAGCATTTGGATGCGCATCACTAAGTAGTATGATTAAAATGCCATTTTTCTGAAAATGCCATGAGTAGCTGGAAAATAAACACAAATGTTGGTTGAATTTTTCAGTGAATAAGTAACATCATTATTTTGTGTGCTTCTTCATGAATGAGTAAATAGGTGTATTTATTCAAGTTATGATGAGACCATAAAAGTAAAGGATATTAATTTAATAAGATAATTGAGTCTTTTCGATTTGATCAAAAGAGACGAAATATTTGAGTTATTGTTTAGTATGAAGACTTGTGACAAGTGTTATCACAAATTGCAATATTTAGAGTTTATTCAAAAGTGTTTTGATGCACCCTAAATGATGTAGCCCAACCCACGTCCATCACCATGACAAGCCATCCGACACATGCCAAGTCACCATGGACGTCAAAGGTGAACTCCTTCCTTTATGAGAGCCTCAATACATTGCTTGTGGATGGTATACTACTTGACCATCGACCCTCTTGCATTCATAGGTTTGACATGGTTGCTACGGAGCCGAGGGGAGATGCAAGTGATGCCCAAGAGTCGAAGCCATCCAAGGTGTACGCATGGAAGAGGAGGAAGAAGCGGAGATGAAGACGAAGAAAAAGCCAGTCAGGCCGGCCTGGGGCCAGCCTCCACCCAGCCCAGGCCGGGCACCCAACCGAAGCCGCTGGCCTAGGGCCCGGGCACCCTGCCGAAGCAGCCAGCCTGAGGCCAGCCTCAGCCCAGCCAGGCCAGCCTCCCATGGACTACCCTTGTATCCCTTCCCACCTACCCCTTGGTGGTCAAACCTATATATAGGCACCTACCCCCTTCAGATCTAGACATGTAATAGGATAGAATTGGACTAGACACTTGGGCTTGTGCTCATCCCTCCCTTTGTGGAGAAGATCCCCTTGTGGATTCAATGCGCCTCCTTAGATGTATCTATTGGAGTGAATCAAGGCCCCTCTTTGCACGGAGTCTCTCTCGTGTGTGATTCTACTTCACCGTCTCTCAGTCACGAGATTCTACCTCGCGCTCACCGATCTTTCACATAGGGATTATACCTCACGGTCTCTCCCTTGTGTGACTCTATTGGGCCGGTTGGACCGACCGGTGAGGGTAACGCGTCAATTGTATCGAGTTTGTGTTCTTGTGTTCTTCGTGTTCTTGCGTGCGTTCGTCCCCTCGTTCGTCAATCCGTGAAGATCGGGCCACCCTAGAGGGCTTTTCCCGCATCATATGGTATCAGAGCTTTAGGTTGCCACGGATTTGACTTGTGTTTCCGCCAATTCCCCCAAATTTTTCTTTGATTTTGCCAATTTCGAAAATTCCACAAAAAATAGCCTCAAATTGCTTTTGGTTCGATCTGAGATTCTTGTGAGTTTTGGTAGGTTTTGATCCGTGGATCCATTGCTATACTTGTTGATCTACCTCCCTTTGCATTTCCATGGCCAAATTCCTTTGATTTCCCCTCCGATTTGGTGTTTTTCGGGCCGTTTTTCCGCCCAAATCGCCCATTTTCGCGTCCCGAGAAGGTCAAACCGACAGCCCGGTCTCAGCACGGCCTGTCCGGCCTCCCACCTGAGGCACCCGGCCTCAGCCCGGCCTAGGCCGACCTCCCTGCAAATTTAAAATTTTGTTTTGGCCATAACTTTTCACTCCGGACTCCGTTTTTGGTGATCTTTATCTCTAATCGAAGCTACCGACAAGCTCTACATTACCATAGTGGTTGATCCATAATATATTGCCACCATATTTCGTGATCAAGGAAGAGGCATTCCACTACACGGGTGAAGAACGTCGACGAAAGGTATAACATCCCCAATTCTTCTCCCACCTTGCATCACTTGTAAGCCAAGCCATTTGTGCCTATCAATCCTATTGAAACTTGCTCATCTATGATTGCTTGGGTTTTGCACACTTGATACCTTGTAGTGTTCCGAGCAAACTTGTATGCGCTAGTTGATATAGTTCTTGTTGGCAAGCAAGTAAGAGGCAAAAGAGAAATAGCAAAAGAGAATAGAAAAGAATCAAAAGAGAGAAAAATAAAAAGAAAAGAGCCTCATTGCCTAATCTCTTATAGTAGACGCGCAAGCTCGATGAAAATTTTGTAGGTGTGGTATCTTTGTTCAAATCTTGTAGCCCACCAATAATTTGCAATCGAGTTGGTTTCTCTTGTACTTGTGCAACTTGAGCTTATAGTCTTCGCTAGGTTCATCACTAGCTCATTTTTGGTTGCACGAGTCCCACTCTTCTAAGCGTGTGTTTCCATGAGCTTCACTCATATCCTTTGAGATCGATTTGTATTTGCTTTGTGGTCATCGTGGTTCTCTACTTTCCATTACAATATCTTGGTTTCTGATTGTTCCATTTGCTTTCCACATTCCATACCTATCCACTCAAAGCCGTGTGTGTTTTGGAGTTTGAGTTTGGACATTTGAACACAAGCTTCTTTACTTTGTGCGTTGTTGCCCTTGGTCGTCCACGACGTCCAATACTATCAACGAGGTGAGATTGTGTTCTAGTTTCCTTCCACTTCATATAGACACTTGTCTTGTGAGTGATCATGTCTAGTGAGAGTGGAGCATACTATGGAGGCCATGATGATGAAGAGACGATGAGATACAACGACCACGATGCCACAAGCATAGAAGACATGGGGAACGGCTACTACACCAAAGATGAACCCCATGACATGATGGATCACTACACCGACCCCGACTCCACGAGCTTCCATGACAAGATGGAGCACTATACCGACCCTGACTCCAAGAGCATCGACAACATGATGGAGCACTCCTATGACTACAACTCTGACGACTTGATGGAGCACTACATTGACAATGACACCTAAAGCACGATGGTGAGCTGCGACGACAACGACCTCCCGTGCATGAGTGGCTACACCGACTACTCCTTCGACAACATGCAAGAGGAGATGGACGATGGTGCTACCGTCCACAAGGTCTACTACCCCAAGCTTGCAAGAGGTGCCACATACGACCCACCAAGCCCAAGACGGAGCAACATGAGGACCACCATGAGGTCATGCTACCAAGCTACATCAACATCAAGACGGCGCCCCAAGGAGGACATCACCAACATCACCAAGGTCGTCAAGCATGGACAATCTTCATCAAGACGGCGACCCAAGAAGGATACCAAGATGGCTCCCAACTATGCCAAGCTTGAAGCCGAGATTGACACACTCGCCAAGCTTCGCCATATTTATCCAAGCCCAAGACGGAGCCGCAAGTCAAGGTCGCCAAGGCACCCAAAGGACTTTCGACGACACCCCTCCCCACAAGAACATCATCGACAACACATGGAGGAATCAAGAACGTCGCATCATATGGTGTCGCCTCCTCGTGCCAACTCCAACATGGCGTCCATGAGAAGCTCAAGCTCCAAGAAGGACAAGCAAGCCCCCATTCACATGGCGCCCAAGCTCAAGTCAAGGTCGACGAAGGATGACCCTCATCATACGGAGTCTCCTCCTCGTGCCACCACCAAAAGGGCATCCAAGAGAAGATCACGCCACAAGAAGGCCAAGGACATCCTCGCCAAGCTCGTGACAAAAATGGACACCTTCCGCAAGGATCTCCGTGAAGACATCAACAATTGCAGGACCTTCGGCGACACTTCTACGAGCATATGGTCCACTATACTTGAACATGGAGGAAGACAAGGCCCCATATATGATGATGATGCCGGATCGAGCCTACTTCCACCTCTACACCAAGATGAAGACCTCCTATGTCCTATGTGCAATGGCCATGATCACATCATGTGGGATTGCCCCAAGAGCCAAGACACGATGGATCAAGATGGCGAGAAGATGGTCGAGCATGGGATTTTTCCTTTGACCAAGGAGGCGAGCATGGAGTATGCTACCACTATGGACGTCGAGTCAAGTGGAGAAGCCGAGCATGGGATGTTCCCTTTGGCAAAGGAGTCGAGTGATGATGCCTATCCCATGGCATTCACCTTTGGAGGCGACATGGTTGAGGAGGTTGAGCATGGGAGTTTACCTTCAACCAAGGAGGCGTTTGGAGTTGAGACTATCGAGCCTATCCCTATGAGCTTGAATGATGAGATGGTACCAATCCCATGTGAGCATGAGCGCCACCTAGACCACTTGAGTGAGAGTGCAAGTGAGTTGAGTGCCTCCACCATATGTGAGATTGAGTGCTTCCACTTTGAGGGAATGAGTGATACACCACTTGAGTTGCGAGAGGTAGTTGATAGGTCAAGTGAGGCCATTTCGATTTCTAACAACTTACCCTCTACCTCTAGTGTGTTCTCTCATGTTTTCCTAGGTTCCATGGATGAAGACACGCCAAGCCTCAACTTGACGGAGCCTCAAATGGAGAAGATGTACATGGAGGATGAAGGCGATGCCACCCCATGTCTACATGATGAACAAGTCGGCCACATGGATGCCACTACCTCTACCACAACACCTACATCCCATGAGCGGGACTACAACGGTATGTATATGGGTGTTGATGATGCCATGATCCCGCTAGTGGACATGATGACTTGTGATTGCTTGCATGATGTGGATGATTCTTTTGATGTCACCTATGATTTTTTTCATATTCCCATGTGATACCTTGTTCCAAACCAATGTTGATCATGTGGAATTTCCTATGTGTGATAATCTTGCCACATGCATGCCTTGTTATGAATCCTTCCTCTTTTCTCCCATTGTTGCATGCAATATGTCGAACAATTTCTCTTTCATATGTGTTGCTTGCAATGATGATGAAATTCTTGATAATGAGTTTTCCCCCATAGCATTCTCAATTTTTGGAGATGGTTCCTTTTGCTATGTTGAGAATTTTCCTTCCTTCACTTTGCATGTTGACCATCCGCATACTTCACACTTCCATTTTGAATTTGGTGCGTTTGGTGATGTGCAAATGAAGAGACGCATCATGATGGATGATGTATTCATGTACCATGCACACAATTTTTTATGTGGAACTAGGTGATACCCCGCGCATTGCCGCGGGAATATAAGACCAATTTGCGATATGAAAAACATAGTACCACCATTTGTGCAAATTAAATAGTACAATCTTCATACCGAGTTATGCTTGTTGAACATGGACAAAAGAAATACTTGGTTGCAGAAAATAGAATTGTAAATAAGGCATGAATGAGCCTATCTTGCTTGTGAAAGCCAATATGTTTATCTCTAATAGTCGGTCCTTCCTGCAAATATGTTCAAACCTTTTATTTGTAGGCATACATTTTTTTTCTTAGAACGAAGAAGTCAAGTAATTGGACTTGCTATAAGCCTATGGATTAGCCTACATGAGATAGAGGAGAAGAAGGATTTTTCTAGTTTTGATACAGAAAAGAATAAAAGATGAGCTAAATGAAGCGGCTTCCTACTGCACGGAGGAGCCGAGGAGGTGGGTTGGGGATGTGATGTAACATAATAGCTATGCTTGAACGCTGGTTCAATGTAACATGGTAGCTCTACAAAATCGATTCTAGATAGAATACTTGTAGCACCTGCAGGAAGTGTCGATTGCAACATAAAGTAATAAATATCGGCCGGTCAAGTAAAACTGAACATCAGTATAAGCAAACCATCAACTACACTTCCTCTCATTAGGAAGGACTGGCCGGCGCCCAGCAACTACACCCGACGGGTGTGCAGGGGCGTCAGAGACGCGTCCGATGGCCGCCCGACATGCCACGCAAGAGACTACTGAGGCTGCGCTGAGGACACAAGACGACATGACGCCATTGATCCAAGGGACCATGTTGGTCGACCTTCACCGAGGCTGCGAGTTCGTCCACCGTCCACACCATATCTCACTCCACCATCCGACACCCAACGGAGCCTCGACGCACGTACAGACGTACTGACGACCAGGGATGCTGGGAGGGAGGCGCGTCGTTGCTCACCTTGGCTTGATCCGCCGGCATGTATGGCAGTATCAGTGTATCACACCATCACTCCGCACCTCGCCACAGTCACCGTCGACAAATCGCCGCCAAAAAGCCACAGCTGCAAAAACAAAACTGAAGATGGTAATTAGTAATGTCCACGTAAACATGCATCAAGGAGGTGAGGTATTTAAAGCTAGGCAGAAACGTCTGCTTGTATGCCTTCACCAATTAATTTCTTGCCAGAGATCGTAAAGGAGATGAAGAGGTGGTTGGAAGAGCAAAGAACATGGAGATCTTAAAATGGGTGGTAGTAGTATTATTAGAATTAAAAGACACACGCATGACATGCTACAGTGAACACGTTGGCGTAGGCGAGTAGCATGGACGAAGGTTGACGTGATAGAGAATGCAGCGACCATATAATGTAGACCATAGATTTGCTATCGGGTGGACATGAATAATAGAGATGATGTGGTTGCATGAGGTTTGAGTTTGCAAACATTAATTGCAGTTAGTGGGGATGACTCTTATAGATATTATAGATTTCGTGTGTAATGGTCCCCGCATGCTAGTGTCAACTTCAATTGAGCATGAGTTGACAAAACGAGCTCTTGAGAGTATCATACTTGTGAGTTTCGGTTTGAACCCGGCTCTAATACCTTCCGCATGTTTTGCTTCCAACAAATTGAACAATTTCTCTTTCCTTTGGTTGGTTTGCAAAAAAGTGAGTGATTTTGGTTACCTTTGTGACATGCATGATTCCGTGAGCTTTTATCTAGATGATTTATGTGTTGCCACAAACTTGATGAGCAATTTCTCTTTCCTTATGTTTGTTGGCCACCATAATGATATTTTGAGCATGCTTTGTCACAAGTGCTTCCGTTTTTGGCCCATTGATGATGATGTTTTCGACATCCCTCTTTGTGTGTTTTTGCCAAAATCTCCTCTTATTGCAACAAAGATATTGATCAATTTCTCTTTCCGATGCTTTGCTTGCAATAGTGCTCATATGTTTCAAAATGAGATAGCTTCGATAGCACTCTCAAATTTTGTTGGAGATTTTGAGTTTCCACATCTCGAGGATGTTTCGATGAGTTGCTTGCACTTTGACCTTGCATTTGCTATGCCTTCCATATATTTGTATTGTGCTAATTGTGTAATGAACAAGATTGGACATGTCATGGATGATGTGCTCCACTATCATGCACACACATTGTTTGCTTGGTCTTTGATGCATGTAGGTAACAATGGCGACATGGTGACATCCGCTCCATCGGCAAACCATCTACCTCCTTCACATGGTGATGACGTGCAAGCGTCGAGGATGATGGCGTCACAGCCGAAGCCGCCGGCCTGGGGCCGGCCTCCACCCAGCCCAGGCCGGGCACCCTACCGAAGCAGCCAGTCTGAGGCCAGCCTCGGCCCAGCCAGGCCGGCCTCCCAGGGACTGCCCTTGTATCCCTTCCCACCTACCCCTTTGTGGTCAAACCTATATATAGGCACCTACCCCCTTCAGATCTAGACATGTAATAGGATAGAATCGGACTAGACACTTGGGCTTGTGCTCATCCCTCCCTTTGTGCAGAAGATCCCCTTGTGGATTCAAGGCTCCTACTTAGATGTATCTATTGGAGTGAATCAAGGCCCCTCTTTGCGCGGAGTCTCTCTCGTGTGTGATTCTACTTCACCGTCTCTCACTCACGAGATTCTACCTCGCGCTCACCGATCTTTCACATAGGGATTCTACCTCACGGTCTCTCCCTTGTGTGACTCTATTGGGCCGGTTGGACCGACCGATGAGGGCAACGGGTAAATTGTATCGGGTTTGTGTTCTTGTGTTCTTCGTGTTCTTGCGTGCGTTCGTCCCCTCGTTCGTCAATCTGTGAAGATCGGGCCACCCTAGAGGGCTTTGCCCGCATCACTAAAGTATTGCAGTCACATTATATTTTGATATTATGTGGTCATAGAAATGGGATTTAGAATTAAGGTTTTATTTATCATTTAGATTTATTTTGATAACACTCTGTTTTAAATAAAGGATCTGTTTAATGATTTGCGTTTCGCATATGAGTTATGTGAAATAATGGTTTCAGTAATTATTTGATAATTAGAAACTATAGCAAATGGAGTTTTGTAGTATATTCATATGAGATTATGAATAGAGATTCCACAATATAAGACTAAAAGGTTTTATCATGAAATGGTTTCATGGATAAAAGAATTGTTGGAATAAATTGAGAAAGCTAAAACCTTGTATGTTTATGTATCAAGTGGCACATGTAAAGTGCTATGTTGGAATGTTGTAAATATTGTCATGGACCAATGCATAACTTGTGAAGTTAGTTTGAACGTCAAATATCCATGGAGATGGATGTATCTATGGAGGATAGATATTTTTGACAAATATTAAAGTCAGGATGTTTAACCTAAACAAGTTTTGAAGGAGTTCAAAAATAAAACAAGAAAAGAATGGTTCATTTCCTTGTAAGAAATAGGTGAAACCACTACACCACGGTAGAAACTTGCCAACACAATTCTGTAGGGAAAGGTGTACCAATAGCCACAAAACATCTGTCGGCGTATCTTTGGAGCTATACCGACAGATCATTTGTTGGAAAAAATGAAGATATAGCAACAAGGCATCTGTCGGTACAGGTTTTGCTACAAATAACCTGTCGGCATGTATATCACGACATGCTAAGTGTCGGCAGAAGTTCACCCAGACAGCGTAAGTGTCGGCGTAGCCATGCACGTGGCAAGCGGTGAGCAAATCTGGATAGAGCGGGCCAAGTAGGCGCGCGATTGGAAATATTTCGGGGCGAAGGCGGGGACTTAGAATTTTCGCTCCTAGGTATTGAGGCACTCCTCCCCTCCCCGCCCCCAAGTCCTAAATCAGAGGCTCCTACACAGGAAGCTCCCTTCCCCAGATCCCGCCGCCGCCGGCTACCAGCATAGCGTAGCAGGGCCACTGCCTCGCCATCTCCGTCCTCTGGCTCACACATCCCCCACCACTGGCCTCCCCTTCTCTTCTCGCCTCATCCTCTATGTCGCCTGCAGCACTAACCCTAGCGCGGCCGCCCTTGCTCTGTCCGCCGCCTCAACATCTCCGGCCAGCCACTACAGACGCCTGCGCGCTCAGTCCAGGTCTACCACCACACCTACTGCCGGATCGACATGGTTCTAGGTACGGGACGCTGCCAGCCATCCTCTCCGGCTACAGGACATCGCCCCCATACCATGGACCAGGCCGCTGCCTCCCAAGCAGCGAGACGCTGGCTCCTCACTTCACATAATCGTAAGCACGCAGATGGTGAGTCATCTCCTAGCCTGCCCCCCATCCCTCCCACCAACGAAACCTTTTTTCACCATGTTTTTCCTTTTATGATATGATGTTTCGCTGTTGGTACTGATTGTTTGGGAGAACTGTAATTTGATTCTACTCTGTAGAAGTTTAATCGATCTTGTTGTCAGATGAATCTTGTGGGTAGTTGTGTTTCATCCCCAAATAAAATTACATGTTAAGAGTACTGAAATTTCTATTTGTTTCCCTTTATTATCAACAAAGTTGAGAGGATTTAGAACCTATTTACTCTCGAAAAAAAAGGATTTAGAACCTATTTTATATATTTGTAATATATACTGCTACTCTTGAAGCTGAGTTCCGTATCCCGTGTTTTGATCACCAGTTTAGCAGTAAAAGGCTACTTGTGAAGGGCAAGTTATTTGTGACTTCGTGCTACTCGAGAAAGGTTCAGCTAACTAAGTAAGTCTTGAGTTTTTAGAGTTTCATCTTTGCTTCTGGTTAACTACGTGAGATGTAGATAATCATCCTACAGTACAAGATTTATGACAGACTAGTATATGTCAGACAATATTAGTTTGCAGTAATATTAAATTTGCTTACACTGATTACATATTAGACATAATAGGTCTGATCAAGCTGATCCTACAATTCACAGAATATTATCCTGACAAGCAACCAACTGCTCAATTCCTCTCAAGGATTTTTCACCTGAATAGTATATTCTATCTATGATTTTTTCAGCAACTTGATTACTTTTTAACTGACTAAAGTACTAACTATTTATCACAGATTGAAGCCTTGAAGGCCCAACATAATTTGGTTTTAATCTTTCTGTTATCTATTCAGCTTATGCAGATGGAAGCATCTGCTTGGATGTCTTATAGAACTTGTGCAGCTCTATATATGATGTTGCAGCAATATTGACCTCTGTCCAGGTATTTAGGCCATCTCTCTTTTGTTCTTAGATCCATTTGCTAGCCTAATTTTCTTCTACTGCTTTCTATTGGTTGCTCACTTGATTACACTTTGCAACTTCTGGTACCAATTACAGCCTTTATCCCTTTTGTGGATGGAAATATTATTTCCACCATTTAGTTTAAATATAGTGTCCTAGGACTCCACGAGATATCTATCCCTGACAATATTATCCACACGCTAAACTTAGTTACCTGTTTCTGTTGTTGTCTGCTTGGCAGGGGCTTGTTTTAGTGCAATAGTGTGGCTTTACTTATTTGAACCTCTGTGACAATGTAAGGGCTTGCAGTTGGACAAGCAACTAAAACCTCACCTATTTTGTTGTATTCGTGCCAAATCTAGCTTGTAAAGCAGAGTAAATACATTCTGCTTGCATGAATCCTGATAGTAACGAATACATATACATGCCTTGGTAAAAGAAGCTAACTCTATGTGTAATGGTAATAGCACTTTAGCTGCGGTGGTTGCTCCTGGTCTTGTGTCCTTTTTTGTCCATCACACGGTCTAATTGGCAGCTCACCTATTACGTATGATTTGTTTTCCTCTGACAAATTGTTTTCGTAACTAATACGATGTATAGTTAGGAGCCCATGTGATGCCATGTCTACTATAGTTCTTGTTGGTCATGTGGCGATCGTTGAAAGCACCGGAACATGACACTTTCATGTGAAATTTTTTCAGGTACTTATCCCGTGGACATGGATGATGACTTTGAAGTGTTTTGGACCAATGTTTGTGTGAAGGGTCTTGGATGTGATAGCATAAATCTTTTCAGCAACCTTGTGCATTGTGCTTATGGATGTGATGAGCATTAATCTTTTGTTGTATTTTTCTGATCTTTTTGGACAAAATTATTATCTGTGTATATTGTAAATAGGCTAGAACAGTAGCTATGTAAAAACAGGATGATTTAGTACTTGTGATCAATATATTATTGACTTATGGACAAATGTGCTTGTGGGTGCATGTGCAGCGTGTATTGATCTAGCACCTTATTGATTTTCATGATATGAAGATTGCTGAATTGTATACAAAATGTGTGCTTGATTGTATACTGGTGTAGCAACAGAATAGGTGTCGGCAATAGGTATGACTACAGAACAAGTGTCGGCATAGGCATCGTGTTTCTACACAGATTAAGTGTCGGCAAAGGTAAAGTATGCCAGCCACATAAGTGTCGGCATAGGGTGGGTGTATGCGGACTGAAACTGTGTTGGCATACTAAAGGTACGCCTACAGAACAAGTGTCGGCAAAAAGTATCATCTGTCGGCAAAGCCTTCCCCGACTGCTTTTGCCCCGACTCTCCATCTTCTGTCGGCATATGTCTTCCCGTCTGACAAACTGTCAGCAAAGGTACCCTATGCCGACAGATGCTTCTGTCGGCAAGTTTCTACAGTGGTGTAGTGAACATTGAGTTGATAACTCAGTACAAAAATTGATGGTTGGAGGATATGTTGGTATTCACTATGAATGGTTCATGGGTCTAAAATATATGAGAACATATGTTTTTATTTCACGATATGTGACCCAATTTCTTAGTTGTAAGAACATGTTAAATGAGGAGTCATTTTTCATGAAATTGAGATGAATTTAGAAAGTGGTAGACTTGGTTGAAGTCATAAAGCCAAACTAAATAGGAGATCTCTTAAAATCAAAGTAACGCAGCGAAAGCATGATCGGAAATATCGAATTGACATGGTACACTTTCGATTTGTTAAGTCTACAACATATAGGAGTATATGATTAATTCAACGATTAAATAAGATATAATATTTTGGTTTGAGAAAGTTGTTTCAAGATTGAGTGAGTTCCGGATGCACATGCTATGTGAAAGTCCTTTTTGACTGATCATACATCATGTAGGCATAAAGGGACACAAGCATCTCACTCTATAACCAAACATATTATATACATTATATGATAATGAATTTTATCATGGGATGATAGGAAGTTTATCATGTGATGATAAAGTAATGTCAAATTAGGTGACAGTTACAATTTTGCAAAGGACATAGAGAACTGTATAGTACAGAGCACGGACGGAACCTCTTCCACAAGCAAACATGATCAGCACTGAGACTTCATGAGTGAGACTCCATGGGTGTCGGATCGAGAAAAATGTGAACTGGATTATTGAATCTAGTGCAAGTGGGAGACCGTTGGGAATATGCCTTATTCATGTTTATGATAATAGTTTATTATCCATGCTATAATTATATTAAATGGAAACATAATACATGTGTGGAATATAAACACCAGGAGTCCCTAGTGAGCCTCTACAGGACTAGTTCGTTGATCAAGAGATAGTTAGAGTTTCCTAACTATGGACTTGTTATAGTCACTTGATAACGGAGTCACGTCATTGAGCGAATGACTTGATGGACATGACCCAAATAATAAAGAGTTGCAATTAATCGTGTCACAAAAGTTTTGTTGTCAACAATTTTAATATGCCAAATATAGATTCCTTAGACCATGAGATTATATCACTCCCGTTCACCGGAGGAATACTTTGTGGACATCAAACGTCACTTCGTAACTGGGTGATTATAAAGCTGGCTTTTAGGTATCTCCGACGGTGGGTTGTTGGGTGATATGAATCAAGAGTGAGATTTGTCCCTCCATGTGACGGAGAAGATATCTCCAGGCCTTCTCGGTAATATAGAATCAAAAGTCTGCAGACATGTGATTAGGATGTAATCACCGGGATCCTATATTATGGACGAGTAAAGAGAACTTGCCGGTAACGAGATTAAACTGGACATGGGGATGTCAACGATTAAATCTCGGGCAAGTAAAATATCGTGAGACAAAGGGAATCGTATATGAGATTAATTGAATCTCCGGCATCGTGGTTCAATCGAGAAAAGAGTTTCGTTGAGTGTATAGGAATTAATATGGACATCCCGGTCCTGCTATTAATTATTGATATGATCATGTCTATGCATTCCCGAACCCGTAGGGTCACACACTTAACGCTCCGATGAAATTAGGCTTTGCGATGAATTAAATGATGAAACGAACGAATGGTGATTCGAAGTCTCGGATGGGATCCCGGACGTCACGAGGAGTTCCGGAGAATAAGATTCATATAAGGAAAGTGGTTTCCGGAGGTATCGGAAAAGTTCCGGGAAATTTGTATAGGGTACCGGAAGGTTCTAGAATGTTCTAGAGGGGTCTAGAAGTGGGACCCACATATTGTATGTGGGCCCACGTGGACGAAGGGGGTGCAGCCACCACATGGTGTGCCGCACCACCTAGGCTCATATGGGCCAATTCGGCTATGGCAAAAAGGGAGGAGTCCTACTCCTAGTTGGACTAGGAGTTAGGCCCATTTCCTTTAGGAAAGGCCCAAGCCCGAGTCCACTTGGGAATCAGCTTGGAGGCCAAGCTAAGGGGGCCGGCCGGCCACCTATATAAGGGGGAGAGGGGAGGGGGTGCGGCACACCCAAGGGAGCCCCCAAGCTTGCCGCACCACCCTAACCCTAATCCCTAGCCGCCGGCCATCTCCACCCCTAAATCCTAACCCTAGCCGCACCCCTCTCCCCGGAGGGCTGCGCCACCACCACCTCCACCTCCATAGTTGCCGAACCACCCTAGCCCTAGGGTGCTGCGCCACCTCCTCCTCTCCCTCTCCTCGTGCTTGGCTTGGCGAAGCCCTGCTCGTGGAGATCGTCATCATCACCACCACACCGTCGTGTTGTTGAGATCATCAAGGCCACGTCCACCTCGCTTACGGGATCAAGGAGTGGACGTCTTCATCGAGCTATACGTGTGGATACCGCGGAGGTGCTGCCCGTTGCTGCACTTCATCGGATTGGATCTCGAGGATAATACATGTTCTCGCGACTAGACGCGTCTAGTTGCGGGGATCGACTACCCAACCCATGCACTGACAAAACGCGTTTGTTCGATCTTCAAGGGTAAGAGATTGGATCTGACCTTCGCTATCTTCATCTAGTAGATCTAGATCCTTGGGTTTATTCCGTTTATTGCGTAGAAAAATTTTTGTTTTCCATGCTGCGACCCCTACAATACGTACTCCCTCCGTCCTCAAATAAGTGGACGTTTAGTTTTGAAATTTGTCCACAAAAGAGTGTATTTTTATCTTCCCAATGCATTTTAAAGTAGAAACGATGCTTCTCTCTCATTACACGGGAATCAAGCCCAATAAAATTCAACACATGGTCTTCTCATTTTCTACATGAACTTAGCTCATTGGAGGTGGGGAAATTAAAGAGGAGAGAGATGGAAGTTTGTACCTTCCCAATGTATTTTCTACTCCACTCCATAATCTGTTTTAAAATTTCTAGATGTCTATTTATTTGAGGACGGAGGGAGTAGGCTTTTGATCAATGTTCTACTTTGTTGTTGGCGTTGTAATGGAGGAAAGTGTGGTGGACATGGAAAATCATGGAGGCGTCGCGCTTCCTACGACTAGTATGTTAGGGGCCTCAAAAATTAAGATCGCCCTATGGATCGGATAGGAGCATGCACTCTTCAGTGCGCTGGCGAGTCCATTGCATGTTGTACCTACAAATCAGCATTCATGTAATATTTGATCCTCACGATGCAGGTCATGCATAGTGTGCTTCAGCATCGCCCACTCAGTCGAATGTGTGAAACCCATTGATGGTTGAGAGATCGAGCAAGCCTCCTCTTTATGTCTCTATTTTAGTGTTTTGAGAGCAAATACAGCATACCCCGCAACTCTGGACAGATCTGCCAGAAGAACAAGCTATGTCCCTACATGTGCAACTCTATCGTCTAGTATATATAATGTATCTCACAAACATGCAAAATATCAACTTCAAATACTTTGTACTCTAGCTAGACAAAAATAATAAAATCTGATAAAATTTTATCAGATTGTGGAACTAAGCGCAATTTTTTCATTTATGTAGCTTAGAATATAAGTAATTCGAAGTTGATTTTTTGAAAGTATGTGGAATACACCAATGTCTACGTCCTGAATTCGTTTCAATTTTTTTGAAAGTCGTAAATAATTTTTTCAAAATTTAACATACCAGGATCAATGGAGCTCGGAGCACGAAATCTCCACTTGTACATACGCTTATATAGTTTCAAGCGGTATGAAGCTACTCGTATCAACAACACAAAGAGTTTTTTTTTTTTCTGAGAAAAAAAAACTGGTGCTCGAGCATGACCTGGTCAGGCCTTCCTATGGGCTTCGAGTTGTTTCGAGCTTCGGCCTCAGGTGCATGGCAGCATGGGCTTTTATTTAGGACAGTTGATGCATGTACCCGTAACGATTTCCGAATAAAAACCATACTTTTCTGCTCGAAAATAAAAGAAGATGACCCCATTTCACATTACAACCCCATAATTCGGCCATAACGTGGTAGTTCGAGAAGCCCGCTGCAGTCCCGTACTCTTCAATAATCAAGAATCCCAATTTGGCGGCTAAACTACGGCGCTGCTCGTTCCATACATGGAACGGAATCGAAGTGGGCACCCTCCCAAAACAGCACCAACTGATCTAAACAGCGATGGACAGACCCTACGCGTGCTGTACACGCCACACAGTGGTTCATACCATTATCATCCATGAACAGAGGATCTAGATCGCCCTCCGACAGACACATTTCACAACGGCTAGCCATATGCGCTTCAATCAACAGTAGATATATTACAGATTTATTTTTTTCTTTCAGAAAAACAGTACATGCAGAGCCAGGAACTCCTTCCACGTCGCAAATCGCAATGCCGATCGATCGACCCTGTCGGCGCATCGGCAGCAGCTGTATCGTCGAGGCGATCATTCCCAACCACCGCGCGATGGATCGATCGATGGAGTGGTGTTGGTGTAACAACAACTAACCTAACTCTGAGGGCCGGGTCGCTTTGCGTCACGTGAAGCGGCCCCCGCTCTTTGGGCAAGCGCGCCCATGTCGTCGATGTGAAAGGGGGTCGGTCTGGCTCTGGCTGATGATGATTTGATGGATCGCCATTAGCGCTCCAGGCTGTCCTTGCTCCCTTCGCTACGACTCACGCAAGCTTCGCATCGGAACCGTGCTAATAGTGAAAAGGAGTGGGCGCGTGCGATGTTCGTTGGAGTGTGACGTACTTCTACCGGAAGCTTTCATATTCGTCGCATGCATGTTACTCCTCATCAGCTTGCTGTTCTTGCTACTGTTTACATCCACAGGACAAAGCGTTCGGTAGACCGTAGGTCGAAAGATCTACCGATCGGGGATTTTTCTTTGTAAGCAGAGAAAGTGTGGAGCTGCTGCCGATAATGCAAGCCGGATTTATTCAATTAAGGAGCTGGTTCAGGTGGTGTTGCCGGTGATGGAAGCATGCATGGGTCAGCCTGCGCCTGCGCGTAGTAGGGTCTGACGGGCACCGGTAGTTGTCTTGTCACCCAGAGGGGATCTGGCAGGCATCCCCAGCTAGCTTCTCTAGCAAGCCTAGCTGGGCGTGGATCGAGCCAGCCGCCACCCGCCCATCATCACCACGAAAAATGCGAAAGAAGTCATATCCATCCATCCATCGGCGGCCGGCGTCGCGGTGGGACGACGGTCTCCCGAGTCCCGTCACAGGTTTCTCGCCGCAATAATGCTTCGCAGTCGCAGATGCATGCAGGCAGGGGTATCAAATCTGAAGGTGTACTGTGCACCCTGTACAGTAGCAGTAGCTCTGCATCTCTCCGTGAAATTAAGCACGTAGGTCTAGAGGTAGTACAGCTAGTGGCTGAAGCCTGCTTTTAACGTGCATGGTGGTGGCGGTACTGCTACAACGTGTAGTACGGTGTAAATGTAATTTACTGCTAGTACTCTGGAATTCTTTTTTTTTCGTGCTAACATTGATGATGGTG
>QRDG01000003.1:0-108278 GCA_012064385.1 Puccinellia tenuiflora
CTTTTAGTGAAAAAGGAAATAATTTTGGCATCACAATATTAGGTTCCTTCAGGTTTAGTGCAGAGCAAATACCGACAAAATTATTCAGATGATCAAGACAGTCTTCTTTTCTTTTATCACCAAATTGTTTCTTAGCTATCAAGTGTAGTACGTCAATACTCACTCTAAAACTATCAGCTTGTATCTCCGGTGTGGTAATAGGATTAGCAATAAATTGATCATTTGGAGTATTTGTGTAGTCACACAACTTAGTCCTATCACCCATTTTAGCAGATTTTTATGTGTTTTTGAATTTTTAATGCAAAACTGAAAATAAAATGACACTAAAACAATACAAACCGAATTAACTAATGCAAAACAAAATGCAAAACTGAAAATAAAATATGCAAACTGAAATCTAAATATGATATGCAAGACAAAAACAAAACAAAATAAAATGCTTGAAGGTAAAGATGGACAAGATGATGCTCACGTATGTGCAACCTCCCCAAGCTTAGGTGTTAGCATAAGTTGGTGATGAAGTTGACTTTGTTGTGATATCCTTGGACAAACCCTTCCAGCTATGATTCCCCAGCAACGGTGCTAGAAAAACACGTGATGACGGGATTGATGAGAGTGTTCTTCTCCCTCAACAACGCCAACAAGTACTCTTGATACCCTGAAAGGAAGATAATATATTAGGGATAGGTTGAGCCTCCAAGTGCCGAGTATGTAGAATTGGTAGTTTTTCCCCAAGAAGGTGACTCGAGGGTTTAATATCGAACTCTCGGGGAATCAGTAGTGTGGGTTTTATCTTCTTGTCCTTCTCTAGATTTCCTTCAAACAAAATAGATTGCTTTGTGCCCTCAACCTCACCAAGTGGTTGTCAAGCACAAGTTGTGAGAATGATATTAAGATGATAATGAATGCAAAACAGTAAATAAAAATTCAATGGTGGTGAATAAGTATGCAAGGATGATAGTAATGATGATGGATGGTATTTTTGGGGTTTTTATATGTGAATGCAAGAAGTAAAAGTGTTTTTGTATTTTCTGATTTTAAAATGGCTGAATGTAAAAGATGCTTAAAAGTAGTTGGAAAGTTGTTTCTTATGATTAAAAATGGACCGGGGTTCATGGTTTCACACATGCACTCTCTCTTTAATATAGTGTGGCAAATGAGTATACATAGATTTAACATATGAGATTGCAAACAAGGTTAATGACATGTTACTAATTATATGGGCATCACGTCCTAGCATAGAAACCTTTTGGTTATTAGTCTCACTTATACTCCACCAAATCATGCACCTTAGTAATTAAGATAACATCAGAGTATAGCTTTAAGATTAATGACATGAAGTGAAAATAAAAACATGATGGATCTAGTCTTAGGTAGAGGCATGTCACTCCTCCTACCCTTCAACATGGTATTTTGGTTTATCCCTAGTGAGGCAACAAAGTAAGGTAAACACCCAATGGATCATGATATTCAAGTTGTCAGCTTATCACTTCACCACCCCCGTTACTCCAACTAATGTACATGTTCCCCCACACACGCTCTCATAAACATGCTTGATCATAACAAGGATACAAGATCGGGGTACATAATATGCATCTACTTTCATAACTGAAATATAACATTGCAATCTCAACATATATTAACTCATAGAAAGATCCACCACAATGGTAATACAACGGTGACTGTAATCATGTTCAGCAGCTCATACGGTGCTAATTAGTGAAGCTCAAGAGAGAGAGAGAGATACATATGCTACTGCCACAAACCCATAGTCCAGAGGTGGACTACTCCCTCTTCATCATGGACACGGTGGAGATGTCGATGGAGAAGGTGGAGGCCTCTCCGGCAGGGCTCCGCCGGAGTTTTCCCCTCCAATCTGCAGCCTCCTGGTCTCTGTTTCTTGTTTCTCTCGTGTGGCGGCTCTCCTCTGGAAAAACGTCGGGGGACCTCTTATATAGGCGTTTTTAGGTCACGAGGAAGCTTCTGGGCGAAGGATCGACGTAAACGGGGCCACGAGGGCCAAATGGGATGGGCCCACGCGGCCTGGTACTGTAGCCACATGGGACCCTCCATCTTGGTCCTCCGGCCTCCGTTCATTGACTTCTTTCGCTCCTAAATCTTCTCCTTCCAAAATATTGACCCCCGTAAATTTATAGCTCATTATGACGTCGTTAAGGTCCTGAAACAAATAAGGAAAGAAATAGGGGTTTTCTGCCTGCGCAGGATTAATTCCATAAAAAGGGGATATCATCATAAATTACCAAAAATCATTAAATAACAGTAATATACCCCTTATATGATGCAAATTTTAATGGAATATAACTATTATTGTGCAAAGTTCATGTACGCATTTTAGATGCATTATCTGGTCATGGGCATCAATGGCCTCCTTTATTTTGAGCTTCAGGTCCTCCCCGTTCTTCCGAAGGTCCTCCACCTCAGCCTGCCGTTGCCTTTCCGCCTTCTGCAGCCGTTCGAATTCTTCACGCAACCGGGTGAGCTCAAGCCCGCGCTCCTCTGACGCTTTCACTACGGCCTGGAGATCAGACACGGTCAATGCGTGTGCAGCATCCTCTCCTTCAGCTTGTCGTTAAGCATGGCCAAGGGGTCCGAAGCCGCCAGCTGCCTCTCCAAGCCGGCACGGGAGGTTGAGTCGCCTACCAAAGGAAACCATTCTTCCGGCTGAGAAACAGATGAACGAGGGGGAGCCGAAATAGAAGAACGAAGAGAAAATCCCAACCTTTGGCTGCGTCGAGCTCCCTCTTGAGCGTCGATCTCCTTGGCGGCATCATGGAGCGAGTACTCCATTGACGAACGAAGTAGCGAGACATCAGCAAGCTGCTCCCTCGCCTGCTTCTCCACCAGCGCCGCAAGTGGGAATCAGCCGGATTCATCCAATCCAACCGGCATCGGGCCAGAGAACGGTGGAGTACACTCCAAGACGGCCTGTCATGGGCCAGGGACTGGAGTCGCCACCATGGCAACGACCTTATCCTTGGCCGGCTCCGCCGAGGTCGACGGAGATAAGGAGTAGGCACCACCTCCAGCCTCCGCGTGCAGCCAAGGGGCCTCCACGAAGGCCTCCACGACAACCTCATCATCACTGCCAGAGGCCGGGGGACCAAGGTCAACCACAAGAGGCGCAGCATCCGGCGGCACTACACCGCCTATCACCACGTCCGCGGTCTCTGGCAGCACTGCGGCGCCCATCGCCGCGTCCACAGCAAGAGGCGGCTTCGCCGACTGCGCCTCGGAGTTCCCATGAACCGTCCCAGGGGCGGATCCGGCCAAGGCACCGGAGCTCGGCCCTCCAGCTTCAAGCGGCTCCCTGCGCAAAAGCGGAAACGTCAAGACCAAGAACACAGAACAGGAAGAAAGGCACCTCGGCGTAGGATTTTACCCGTCGCGCGTGCCCAAGGACTCTGACTTCTTCCTCCTCACACGCTTCTAAGACGGAACCGACCCACTGCCCGACGGGCATTTCGCGCCAATGACGGGCGCATCCATGTCCATCATGGAGACGGCGGGTTTATCTGCTAGTTGCTGCTGAGCAGCCGGCGATCCCGCATCTCCGGCTTCGGCTTCCGCAGCTTTACCACTGGCCGTCTCCGTCCCCGCGGCTTTGCATGCGGCCGCTCCCGCCTCCGCCTTGGCCTTCTTAGTGGCCACCAGCTGGTCCATAGACATTTTGGCATTTATAGCCTCAATGCATAAATCCACCTGCGCCATGCATGCGTAAAAAACCTTTTCTAAATCCTCTGGACCAAAGTCAGAGTTAGGATAAGCCCAAAGAGCATGACCAGTCACCTCGGCATCAGCCCCGCGAGCTAGGGCCTATTGCTTCTCTCATTCGTCCTTATCCTGGGCTGTTATGGCTAGCCTGGCCCCAGCCGCGGCCTCCATCGCGTCTACCTCCTTTTCCGCTACCGACTTCCCCGACGGCGCCAAGCCGGCGGTGGTCGGCCGGCTCGATGCCGAAGACAACTTCTTTGCGGGCAATATGCTCCGGCTAGCGAAGTAGCCTCCTCTCCTGCCGGGCCCCCTCGCCGCATCTGATTCGGCTATCGCCTTCGACCAACGCTCCTTCAAGACCTGCCGGGAGGGCACCGCCTGGGCCTTCCGCGCGGCCGCCTCAAGCTCTTTGGTCCTATTGATGGACGGGGGTGGCTTGGAGGCTGGCACGGAAGAAGAGCCCTCAGAGTCCGGATCGGAACCACTACAGAGATCAACTACTTCATGCACGCCGCCGTCGACTTGGTTGGCGGCGTCGCGCACAGGAGACTTACCGCGGGAGGTGCATCGCGGTCAAGCTCCGAATCTTCGTAGCCGCTCGAATCAGAACAAGTGGCGGCCGAAGGTACAGGGCTCGTCACGGCAAGGTCATCATCGACATTAGCATCAGACGACTCCTCGGTGGTGTCGCCACGTTCGTCCGCCTGCTCCCCCGCACCCGGGAGATCAGGGGCATCTTCCGCCGCCTGCTCATCCAACGTGGCGCCTTCAGCTTCCGCCGCCTGCTCATCTAGCGCGGCGCCTTCGGCAACAGCCGCTGCTCTTCAGAGAGGGGTCCGGCCAAGTCTTCGCCAAAGACAATGCCAAAGTCTTCAACTTCTTGAAGCTCGCAGATCTACAAAATCCACCAGTCGAAGCAAATCTGTAACGCCCCGACCCCGGAATTATACAGAGATGCTATGTAACCCACAGGCTATGCTACACAATCGAAGGTTAGTGGGGTTACCGCTCCCACGTAACACCTCGATCATCCATAATCACTGCATAATGGAGAGATCAATACTGCGGAACATCTGGCACATCACAGACTCTACGACACAAAGAGATCATAATTCAACTCATATAACGAGAAAGATAGCAAAATACACATCAGAGGTCACAGACCCAACATTACAACAAGCGGAAGCAAATTTAGTTGTCTAAACAACAAGATCCAAATTATGGCCTAAGAGGCCTACAATAACAAAATCCCAGCCAGCCTGTTCCGTGACGTCCCAAGCTGCCACCTGGAAACCCCAGACTACTCGTCGATGTCCACAAAGAACCCACCTTCCTGTTCGGTGACGTCCTCCTCTGAAACAAGTAATAATCAACAAAAATAGACTGAGTACGACATACTCGCAAGGTTACTAGGGCGATATAGGCCCAATGCTGATTGGCTACAAAGCTGTATAGTAGTTGTTTTGCATAAAGCTAGTTTTCCTTTTTTAAATACATGACTTATGGCATCGACTAATCAGAAGGTTTTTCACAAAGGGGATAAGATAGTAAACTTTCAATCTTCGGTTCACCTTGAACCTACAGTATCCAGAAATCACCACTCATCTCTACCAAGGCACTCCCTCGAATCACCCTTGAAGAAATGAACCTTTTAACACATGTTGCCAAATTTTAATTAAGTTCATGTTTTCTATGATCTCATAACCCATTCCCAAGTTTTCCATAACCGTGGACACAACTTTTCAAAAAGATTAAACCCTGCAGGGGTGTACTAATTTACCCATCAGTACCATCCGGCTCGCCTGTTTAGCTCTCTTCCGGGGAAAGCTGGCAAGTGGGCGCGGTTAAACCTTTACCTCGCATGAGACTATCCAAGGATCATCGTGACGATAGGACAAGTTTCCCGTGCAAATTTCAGCACCCTGCCCCCATCGCCACATCCTAAACACCACCACCCCCTCTTCGCGCCATCATCCACATGCAACTCACATGCAAATGGAAAGCGCAAACTAGAGGACCCTTGGATACGCCCGCACAAGTTATTTGGTTAGTAAGGGGCCCATACCCCCACCGATGGAAGCACGCTCGATCTTGGTTCAAGATAAAAGAACTCACACCTAGGCGGCAAGAATGAGACAAAACACCATCCCCCCGATGGCATCTCATCCAAGCCTTTTAAGCATTTTAATTAAGTACCACAAGTATCCACCATGTCCGAACATTCCACCAATTTCATAAGCATGGAAATACTCACCGGACTACTAAGCATTCGACTAAGCATGGCTAAGCATGTATTCAATAGATATGAATTAACTCTTGCCAACACATCAAACCTATGGGTAATAGGAGGGGAAACATGTAATGGTGTAGGGAACATGCAATTCATAGGATACTCTACACATTGACCAAAAGTTGACATTGGAATCGAATGCAATATTATGGTGGAGAAAATACTTGTAAAACAATATGATGATATATGCCAAGAAGGTTAGGTTATCTCTTGCCTTGCTGACGGGGCTGAAAGCACGGATCGTCGAGGTATGGAGGGGGAACCTCGACTCCCGAATCTACCGATACACAAATAATAACAGGAGAACAAATAAATAACAGGAATACAACGGTGCAAAGCACAAACATGATGACATGTCAAGTTTATGCAATGATATCATCATTTAATTTAGCTAACAATTTAAATGGAGTGCCAAATAATTGGTGCAATTATTTGGAAGCAACCCAATATTTAATTTAATGACTACATTCTTATGAACTATTACAGTACTAAGATATGGTTTAAATATGCATGAAAATGACATGAACAGATAGGTATTATTCTCCTGATAATTTTGGTACCTTGTTTGCAATTTTCCGAGTAACGATGAATAAAAGGTGAATTAAATGGTTATTCAAATTTAATTCTTTTAACCATTTCAAGAATAACATCAAAGGAAGAGTTGTTGCCATGGTGTGAAATTAGCATAACTAGATAGCCTTTGATTTAATGAACATTTTGGTATATCATTTGCAAGATTTGAATTAATAGTTATTAAATTATGATTTTCACAAGTTTTAACTAGTTGAGTCGATACTTCCGGAACAACTTCCGGGCTACTTCCGGAAATTAACAGAAGTATCCAGTACCGAAACTACTCACGGTCGGTACTTCCGGCTAAGAGCTCGGTAGTACCGGTCAGGTCGGTACTTCCAGAACAACTTCCGGGCTACTTCCGGAAATTGACAGAAGTATCCAGTAACGAAACTACTTATGGGCGGTACTACCGGCTAACTACCCGGTAGTACCGGCGAAGCGTTTTGAGCACGACCGGCGCGCGTGTGCGGTGACCGCGCGCAATGTCGAGCACGCGCTCGACGGTGCAGGGCGCGCGAGGACGTGCTACAGGGTGCATTGGACGCAGCACGCCGAGGAGAACCAACTAGTGGCAGCGCCGCTAGCTATTGGTCGCCGGAGCGACGAGAGCGACGGCGACCGGCGGCGGGTCTAAGGCTAGCTACGGCGGCACGGCGAACTAGTGAGAGAGGAGGAGAACGGGGGTGTCCCGGAGGACCAGCAGCTCACCAGGAGCTCGAATCCGCGAACGGCGAGGCGTGGGGAGGTCGGACGGCGGCAAAGCGGTGCTCGAACGGCAGCGGCCGGAGGCGGAGAAGAAACGTACGGCGAGGTCCATCTCCGGCGCCCCTCATCGATTCCTTGGTCCAGCGGGTAGAAGACGGCGAGGTGGTCCCTGCGTTGGTCTTCGATCTGGACGGGGAAGTCCATAGCGGCGGGGCGACACGGCGGCCATCGAGCTATGTCTCGGTTTTGTGGAACAGAAAACGGGGATAGAGGGAGCAGGTGAGGGAGAGAGAGAGAGAGAGCGAGGACAGAGCGTCGGTGTCGTTCTCTTTATTCACGCGCGGCGGGGGGGGGGGGGGGGCGGCGACGTGGGTGCAGGGACGAGGGCGTCGGCGGCATGGTGCACAGGGTGGCCACTATCGCCACCGTGGAGAAGATGACCATTTTGCGAAAACCCCTGGCTGCAGTTTCCTCTTTCCAAATAATGTTTAAAAATAAAACCAACAGCTTTGAGGGATTTAATTAAGCCACTTAAGCATTTCTGAAAATTATTCAGGTAGTCTCCCCATAACATTTGGAAGCTCCACAAAAATTGGTGCTGCAAAATAAAATGTTTTGAACAACATTTGTTCATAGGGTTTGAATAGGCAATTTTTGATAATTTACAAATGTGATCTTTATTTTTCTTTAGCTATTTATTTGGGGTAGTTAAACAATTCATAAAATTATGAAAATATATATGGAGGATCCCAATAAAATAATGAAGCTCCCCATAATTTTATTTTGAATTTTGAAAAGTTGAACTTGGATTCAAATTATAAAATGATTTGAACCATTTGCTTGGCAAGAATTTGCCTTTGACAATTATTTATAAAATATAAAATGTATTCTTGGAACTTCCTGGACAAATTGGAAATTCAAGAATAATTTGGTTTTGCCAATTTGAGCAATGCATTTGGTTTGGAATTTTGGGAAGGGTTTTGCTTCCTTTTTAAATGTTTTCCAATTGTTGCTTTATTAAACTTAGCAATTTAGAATGTATGCCATGATGCAAGTGCAATGCAAAAGTGAAAATTTGGCTCATATTTTAAGCTACCAAACTAGGGCTATTACAAAATCTCAGCCGGCCGAAGAAACTTGGGAGAGATAAAGAACAACGAGAAAAGAAAACTGACCCGGGGGGCGCGATCCTCGTGCGAATACAGCCTCCATCCAAACTTCTAGTTCCTCCTGATCCGGTCGGTGATCAGAACGCTTGCCGAGTCACGCATCTCCTCTAGCGACAGGGCCTCCATGCTAACGTGGGTGGGATCCCTAGGCCCGGAATAGAAGCACATCTTGTGCTCCCGACCCCGCAACGGGAACACTCGGCGAGACATCCAAGCCAGAGTCAGATCTCTGGACGTCAAGCCGGAATCTACCAGCCGCTTCAGCCGGCCAATCAGGATCCCCTCCAGGACCTCATCGACAGGAATTTTCTGGCTCCAGAACTTGTGCGCAGGCAGCACATCAAGAAAGGCAGGCAGCCCAATCCAGTCCGTCTCCGTGCGATTCCGGAAGTAGAAGTAGGAATTCTGCCACTTCTTCATAGAGTCGTACAGTTGGATCTTAGGAAGGATCAGATTCTTCGTGTAGATGGAAACACTGCCGCAATCACATTGTTTCCCGTCGGTGGTCTGCGCCCGCAAGTAGAAGAGCTGGGAGAAAAGCTAGGGCCAGATGCCCAAATACGCCTCGCAGAGGGTGACAAAGCACGAGAGCTGCGTGATGCTGTTGGCCACCAAATGGTGGGGTTGAAGGCCATAGAACGTCAAGAACTGCTGGAAAAAGGGGCTCGTCGGCAGCCCCCTCGCCAGATGCGAGGGGAAGACAACGAACTCCTTCTCTCGCGGGTTTGGCGAGGTCTCGTCTGGACCGGGAGCACGGTTTCCCACCTCCTCCTTCAGACCCAGGAATCTCCTTCGGCGGAGCCTTCTGAGTTCGGCGCCATCCACACAGGAGCCCATCCAGGTGCCTGAGCTCACCATCGATGCCCGGTTCCCGTCGAGAGATGGGCGGCGCCGGCGAAGATGAAGAAGCAGAATGGAAGAAGGGGACGAAGAATGCAGGTGGAGATTTGGTAGGAAGGCGCGAGAATGGGGAACGGTAACCAGAGCCTTTCCCCCTTCTATCTCCTTTTAAAGGGATACAGAGCGGAACTGCCGCTTCCCACCGCGCCGCGTGGCACACGACTTCGGCTATTTTACCCGGAGAGGATCCCGCTAAGTAATGGTTGCCGTAGAAGATCCCGCCCGACGAAGCCGAGTAGACGTTCCCCCGCCCTCAGGCAGAGAACTGCCAGTCAAACGGGATGTGGGAACGTGGCTGACGTAGGCCACGGTCGATTTCTCAAGCCGTCCCAGCAGAGTCGTCAAGGTCTCCAACTTCCAGCCGCGCGTAGCCGGACGAGACATCTTCAAAGACTTCAAGCAAACCGGCTAATCCCAGCCGGACTCTTTGCCCTCGACAGATAGCTACAAGAATGGGGAAGCTCGCGAAGACTTCCCTGCAAGCAGTCAAGCCTCCACGAGCTCGGGGCACTACTAGGGAAAAGCTTACCCGTGGCGCACCAAAATGGCTTACCCGTGGCGCAGGGGCCTGCGCCACGGATTGCCACGCCACGGGTAACCACACTTACCCGTGGCGCAGGCACAAATGTGCGCCACGAGTATTGCCCATGGCGCACATGTCTATCTTGCGCCACGGCTAAGGGGAAGTACCCGTGGCGCACCTCTTACTCGTGCGCCACGGCTAGTGTGCGCCACGGCTACCTTCTGTCGTGCGCCACGGCTAAGTTTTTCTGTATTTTTTTATATACAGAAAATACAGTATTTATACAGATATTTATACAGGTATTTATACAGTTGTTAATACAGATGTTAATACAGATTGCAGAACAATATACAAAATACATAGATCACACATGCACTATAACTGAAAATATATCACGGATCATCATATATATACATCGAGCGGTATCGAGTAGCAAGTTCGAACATCACATTACAAACTAAAGAAGGTTTAATTACAACACGTGTTTCCATCCATTGTTGGAACATAACCTAAGACAAGCATAAGATAGCTAGGCGTCGACGGTCTTCGGGGCCGGGAAGGGGCGGACGCCGTCTTTCGTGAAGGGCCGGATGTCGCCTTGTGCCTTTAAACGTCGTTCCACCTCCGCATTATCGAGTGGAGCGCCGTCGTAGTAGAACTTGCCTCCAACGGTGCAGACATCGTGTAGTATGATCCGCGCGAACGTCTCCTGGATGCGATAGAATTCTTGTCGGAGATCAAGATCTTGGATCGTCGCCAAGTTCTCGGCCCAGCGTTGTAGTTGTTCTGGCAACTTGAGTTGCTCTGCATCCCGTACGAAGGCACGGATCTGGTGGATGGCGTAGTAGGCATCCCTCTCGCTGTTGTTTGGTTGCGTGACGCAAGCAAAGTTGACAATATGGTGGAATATGGCAATACCTCCTCTTCCCTTTCTCTTCCTTTTGAGGATGCCTCCCCTCATAGTGAAGCCAACTAGAGCACTATCCAAAGCCTTCTTGAGGTTGGTGTAGTCTTTCGGTTTGTGCTCCCTACCCGAGTCCAAATATGTGACTAGGGAATAAGCCGGGCAAAGAACGAGCAGGACGCAATACTTGTCTCTGGGCAAAACAACAATTTAGACAGAGTGTTAGAAAAACAATGATACAAAACTAATTTAGACAGAGTAGAGAATGACTACTTACTCGGGATAGTAGGGCAAGAGAATGTAATCCTTCCACTTATTCTCCACCATGATTTCTTCGAGGTGTTTTGACATAAATTGCCAGCCTTGATGGCTTCTGAAGTTGGTCTCGATCATGTAGTAGGGGTCCACTATTGCGACGCCCCCGATCTTCTCTTTTTGGACTTGGTGGGCCATACTGAGACAGAATAAGCGGACTAAGTGAGGATGGAGCCGCCTCAAGTTAAACATCTTGAAGATGTCATCAAACCGTAGGAACAGCAAATCAGCCGGCTCTTGTATGCAAAAGCCATCAACTCCCTCTGGCACCTTGGCAGTGAAAAGCGGGTGTGGGTGTGTTGGATCTTTCATTTTAAGAAGATCCAGCTCTCGTGTCAGAACACGCTCATGCAGCATCTGCATATCCCCACTCATGAGGCTGAGCACATCACGCGGTACCATCGGTAGGCCCGCAATATGTATTTGCTGCATAACATCTTTGCTGGGTCCTGGCCCGTCCTTAAACCGGATCGGTTTCGGAGGCATGGGAGGCTGGCTGCTCGAGCCAT
This sequence comes from Puccinellia tenuiflora, assembly GCA_012064385.1. Classification (NCBI taxonomy): domain Eukaryota; kingdom Viridiplantae; phylum Streptophyta; class Magnoliopsida; order Poales; family Poaceae; genus Puccinellia; species Puccinellia tenuiflora. The sequence continues at coordinate 11,624 of QRDG01000003.1, forward strand.
GGCCGGCACCCTGCTGCGGCTTTGGAGGCATAGCGGGCTGGCTGCCGGATGCATAGTCGCTCTTCCTAGTTCTTTTCCGCGCCTTCTTAGGCTTTGAAGGGATGCCTCCTCCGGCCGCTAGCGCTTCACGACAGGTTCCAAGTAGTGTGTTGGGGCTCAGGATAGCTTGTGATGCTTCTTTCTGCGTGAAGTCGTCGGCTGGAGGCGTCTCTTGAGAATCGAACAGACGCTTCGTGCACGCGGCTTTATCTGGTTGACTGGGCTCGTGAGTGTGCGGAGCACTTGACGGTTCATCAAGAGAAGCCATGAATCCTCCGTCTTCGCAGCGGTCATCATCGATGTAGCAGTCATCGAAGATGTCATCTTCCCGTGCCGCAGGCTCTTTCAGTTGTGGTGGTGCTGGTGCGCTGGCCTTGACAGGGTTTTGCCCCAACCCGACTTCCGGTGTTGTGTGTGGAGTGTCCGGGCTAATACGGATCTGGGTTTTCGGCCACATCATGGCCCAGGGGATGCATTCACGGAGGAGCAGGTGGTCCTCGGCTCCCACGGGTTGAACAGGAGGATCCACCTCATCGCAGCCCGCAAACACCCTAATCAGTGAGACCTTGAAGAAGCCATCTGGTATCGGCCTGTTGTGGTGCATGCGATTTTTGGGCGCAACGATGGTAGCCCTAGCAACATCCTTCAACTCTCCATTCACATGGTGTAGGAGAGTGCATCTAGTGTCGCCCTGCGAAGAACATGCATGTACGGCGTTAGATATGCAAGGCAAAGGAAAAATGGATGAAGTAATATGCGCTGAGCCTACGACGCTTATATACCATGAGGGCGTCGAGCTCGGCCATTGTCGAGACACCGCCGACAGCTTGAGACAAGGAGTCGGAGTGGGCACCGCTTGGCGCGGTGCCGGCCGGCGAATTCTCCGGAGCAGGCGACGGCGTGGTGAGGACCGGTGGAGTATCCTGGACAGGTGGAGGTGGCGGCGCGGTGTTGGCGGACGAAGCCGCCGACAAGGTGTTGTCCGCCGTGTTGCCTCCAAAGTTGGGCACTGGACACGGCCCTTGTCGACCTCCGTCGATCCAATCCGTTACCGAGGTCACGACGGAAGGAAGGAAACCGGCTAGCGCCTTGGCCACTAGTTCGTTGACTATATCCTCCTGCTTGCGCTTCTTCCTCTCCTTTCGTGTGTCCTTGTCCTCGGCATAATAGTCACACCATAGGACCTTGCCATGGCCGACAACACGGCCACCTGACGGTGGCTTGTCCAGATCCCGCCCCTTGACCTTGTTCAACGCCGCGTTGAATGGAGTGTCCCACACGGGCTTCGTCGAACTCTGGGAGGAGCTTTCTTCCGTGGCTCTAGACTTTTCCACTTCCTCCAGAGCCTTTTGGAACTTCACGACTGCGGGATCCGTCGTAAGTTCCTTGGTAACCGGGTCCTCCGTGAACCGAGCCCTGACAAAGTTTCTAGTCTGCTTGTGTTTAATTTTGGCGAAGGGGTTCTCTATGCCCTTTTCTGCCCACTCAGCGTCCTGCTTCTCCCATTTGGGCTCTGCCGCGAAATAACCACCACTTCCGAGATGGTGGTGACCTACATTCTTCGAGTTCATCCACCTCCCCCATTCACTCATTTTCTTGGATACAGGTAGTCCGAGCCTGCCCCGGAAAATCCTAAGGTCTTCTTCGTTGACCCGCTCCTTGTTCCAGATCTCCTCGGGACTTTTATCGTCTTCGATCAATTTTTTGACCCTAGTTCTCCAACTGGCCAAGGCCTTGCTCATCTTCGTGAGGGCAAAGTTGTTGACGGCATTGAGTTTTTTCATATCATGGTTACCGTCTTCATCGGCCCTGTAGGCCGGCGGGAACTCATACCGTTCGTGCAGCCTCTTGATGAGGCGGAGGCGCAAACCCTCTTTACTAGCATCCCTTATGTTATCCTCATAGACCGGGACGACATCTCGAAGGATGCATGCCACTTGGAGGCCATACCCTCCGGCGACCCCTGTAGGCTCTAGAGGCGCCCCACCGGGGGACACTTCGGTGATCGCTTGCCTCAAGGCCCGGACCTTGTTCTTGCTCCTCTCTTTCCTAGCCTTTTTGGCTTGGCTACCATCTGTGCGTTCTCCGCCATCCGTGGTCTCGTTGCCATCCCCGGCGCCACTAGTGGTGGTCTCGTCATGGTCATCCTCGGCAACATGAGCGTCCTGGGCAACATCCCCTGTCGGCTCATTGTAGAAGCTCCAGAAGTCCGCGTTGTTCTCTCTCGCTAGTTCTTCCACGCTTAACTTCCGAGAAGCTCCGGCCTCATCGTTGTTAGCCATGTGTTCTGCGTTTGACAACAAAATGGAACGTGTTAGTTAAAAGAAACAAAAAATATATGCCGATGTCGAATCATTTCCGTTCCGGCAAATTTCCGGCGGCACTCCTAGTGCCAAAAATTAGCAAAGGTCATGCCGAATTTTTCACGGAAAAATTCGGCATGACCTTTGCTAATTTTTGGCCATAGGAGTGTCGGAAATTTGCCGAAACGGAAATGAATCGACATTTCGGCAAAACATCGGCACTCATATAAAATCCCTGCAAATTTACAACAATAAAAACCGGCACACAACTCCGGCAAGATACAAACATTCATCACACATATAAACATATATTCATCACAGACGAACCGGCACACAACTCCGGCAATATAGAAACATTCATCACACATATAAACCGGCACACAACTCCGGCAGTATAACATTGAAGAAAAAAAACCGGCACACAACTCCGGATTCCATCACATGCATCCTACCTTGCTTCAACTTAACCAGCAGCAAGCAAATGTAGCACCCCTACCAGCAGCAAGCAACACCACCACCACAACCTGCAAGCAACATCAAAAACACAATTAGAGGAGCAACCTGGCAGCAGCAGTTTTCAAATTTTTTGGTGAACCAAACAAGCTCTGAAAATTCTGAAATTTTTACAAGAGCAATGTATAACTATTGTTGACCTACTGTAAAAATTTCAGCTAAATAAGAGTTGATTTGAGTTTTTCAAAAATTGTAGAGCATTTCAGCCAGAATTTTGCCAAAAAATTCAAATTTCATTTTCCATTTCAGTTTTTCCTAAACTCCAATCATTACCCTAACCCTAACCCTAACAGCAAGCAGAAGCAATAACACTAACCCTAATTTCATTTTGCATTTCATTTTTAATTTTGCATTTCATTTTGCTACACTAACACTAACCCTAAATTCGAAATTTTCTAATACTAACATATTAAAAGCAACATTCACAAGAGCATCCAGTTGACACCATACAAGAGAGACATATTGCAATGTATACTTCCAAGTGAATTTGTTCTAGGTTCTGGCATTGGTAGACCTAACAGCTAGGCATGCTAAAAGTTCTAGGAACCTAACTACTATCCATATATGACATGTATGACCAGGATCTAGCAATTGCAACACATGGGCTACATGATTTTCTGCCATTTCTTATTAAGGTGTGATTTGTCATCTATCTACTTTAGATGTGCCCCTACTGCTAAGTTGAAACAATATGAAATGGTAACCACTTGTAATATGAAATGGTAACCATCAGATCAATATGGCAGAGGAACATCAATATGAAAAAAATTAAAAAAATGTGGCAGATCATCAGATCATCTGTGGTCTAAATCTACCGATTGTTGCATCAACTAGTGGGAAACCCTAGCTAAATCGACTATAATTAGGAGGAGGAGGAGGAGGAGGGACCGGGTCACCTTGATCCGGCGAGGAGCAGCGGCCACCGGCAGAGCAGCGGCCACGGCCAGGAGGGGGAGACGGCGACGGGGCGGGGGCGGTGCTTCGTGGAGGCGGTGCTCGGGGTGGCGCACGGCCTGGAGGAGGCGCGGGGCAGGGGCTCCGGGCCGGCGCGCTCGTGCTCGTGGGAGGTGGAGGGGGCGACGGCGACGGGGCGGCGGCGGTGCTCCGTGGAGGCGAGGGGGCGACGGCGACGGGGCGGCGGCGGTGCTCCGTGGAGGCGAGGGGGCGACGGCGACGGTGAGAGACGGCGCTCGAGCGGTGGGAGGAGAGGATGATGCGGTGGAGGGAGTTGGGGAACGGTTCGGGCGCGCGCGAATTTTAGATCTAGGTTAACTTACCCGTGGCGCACGGCCACTCCCATGCGGCACGGGTACGTAGAATAGCCGTGGCGCAGGGTCACTAACCTGCGCCACGGGTAAGTTACCCATGGCGCAGGGTAAGTTCCCTGCGCCACGGCTAAGGAGTTTTTTTATATTTTCTTTTTGCATTTAATTTTTCATTTTCTTTTATTTTTTCCTTTTGTGCATTTCATTTAAGACATTCATATAATATTTAATGTGATATAGTATTCCAATTTATGATTTTAAAAAATTTAATATTAAGGTAGGATTACACATATCATATTCCTATTTAATATATTAAAAATACTTAATATTTGGATTACAAATTCTAGGATACTTAATTTATAATATTAATTCCTAGGGTTACAAAATCAAGCGTCGTATTTCCCACACCATCTAGCTACCGTTTCACAATCTTCTTTCCCTTCTTGGTGGCGGTTGAATAATTTAGACCCGGAACATCTCGACTTCTTCTTGCGAACGGAAGACCACCTGACTTGGGTAGTGTTGTCCTACTTCTTCTTGTGGTGTATGTTTCTTCGTCGTCGTCGTCATCTTCCATCTTTGGGTCTCCGTACTGGTCAAAATCTTGCTCGTTGGCGACTCCATCCATTCCGATGATGCTCCTTCTTCCTCTTCTCACGACAACACGGCTAGGCATTGTCGGGTCGGTGATGAAGAAGCATTGGTCAACTTGGCTAGCCAGTACCCACGGTTCAGTTTTCGCGATGACGCTCGCGGTAGCAGCAGACTTGGAGGCTTCGGGTATAGACATGGTGGTGAAATATCCGTCTTCTTTTTTTGGACTGACGCTCTTAGCCCATCTGACACGGAACATCGGCACCTTGTCTCCAGAGTAGTCCAGCTCCCAGATCTCCTCGATCCTTCCATAGTACCTTTCTTTGACGTCACCGGTGAAGGATTCCATCGTTACCCCTGAGTTCTGATATTCGCTATTCCTGTCTTTTTCCTCCGTGTAGAACGTGTAACCGTTGATATCGTATGCCTGATATGTCATCAGGTTGGGCGCAGGGCCCTGTGACAAGAGGAATATGAGTTTTCCTTCTGCGGAAGTCATTGACGGAGGATTATCTAGAAGGTGGCGTTTGAACCAACGTGTGAAGGTGGCGTTGTGCTCTTTGATTATTTCGACGTCCGTTCGATGCTGACCACGTTCACTGTACTTCTTCTCAATAAAGTTTTTGTGCTTTTCCAACCAAGGATCGACCACTTGTATGTGTCTTAGCGCTACAAAGTTTGCACTGTCAAAGTCGGCGCGTCGGCCAGAGTCGTCCACTTGTAGTTCCCTCCTGCCTGTTTTGTGACCTGCTCCATCGAGCCTGCCAATGTGCTTATTTTCGGGCAGACCAACATGGTTCTCGACATCTAGAAAATTCGTGCAGAAAGAGATGCACTCTTCGGTGAGATAGCCCTGGACGATGCTTCCATCTGGACTTGCCCTGTTACGAACGTATCCTTTGATGACACCATTCATCCTTTCGAACGGCATCATGCCGTGCAGGAACATCGGCCCGAGCTGGATGATATCATCCACGACATGGATCAGCAAATGCACCATAACGTCGAAGAATGCGGGAGGGAAGTAAATCTCAAGCTCATTTAGTATCACAATGATCTCTTCCTGTAGCCTTACGGCTTTCTTCATGCTGATCGACTTTCGAGAGATGACGTCGAAAAAGTTGCATAGGTCCAATAGCGTTTGGCGGACGTGTGGGTCCATTATCCCTCGGAGTGCAACTGGAAGTATCTGCGTCATCAGCACGTGACAGTCATGAGACTTCATCCCGCTGAACTTTTGTTTCGCTGCGTCCAGATATCTGCTTATCTTCCCCGCGTAACCGGAAGGAAATTTCACTCCGAGAAGGCACTTGATAAACTGTTCGATCTCCTTCTGGCTTAGAGTGAAGCACGAAGGAGGGCAGTAATAGTCATTCTGTTTCGCCTTTTTGCCCTTTCGACGACCTTCCATCTCCTCCTCCTCGGACAGATCATTATCATCGTTAGGGCGTCCTCCGTGGAGATCTTTCCTGATGCCCAATGATCTTAGGTCGTTTCTTGCTTTCGGCCCATCTTTGGTCCTCTCCGGCATGTTGAGAAGGGTGCCAAGCAGACTCTCGCACACGTTCTTCGTGATATGCATGACATCAAGGCTATGAGGTGTTTCGAGGATCTTCCAATATGGCAAGTCCCAGAAAACAGACCTTGTTTTCCATACCTTCAGCAGTGGTGGCGGAGCCTTTTGCTTCTTCCCCGGCGGAGGGCACTCATCCCAGCTTCTCAACAGCATGTCGATTTCTTCGCCGCTCCTCTTACGTGGGGCTCTTCGGATCTCAACGGTACCATCGAACAGCTCTTTGCGGTTTCTCCACGGGTCGTCCCTGCGAAGCCACCTTCGATGTCCCGTGAACACTGTTTTTGAAGACCCGGGATCTTTCTCTAGCTGCATATATGTTGTATCGTCCATGCACCTAACGCATGCACAGTGTCCGTGTGCCACCTGGCCTGCGATATATCCGTAACCGAGATAGTCTTGCACCGTCGTGATCAACGCGGCTCTCATAGGGAAGTAATCTTCCGCGACGGCGTCCCATGTGCTGACCCCTACATTCCATATCTTGTGTAGCTCATCTCTCAAGAGCTGCAGATACAGATTGATGTCGTTTCCTGGTTGTTTCGGCCCTTGGATTAGCATGCTCATGTGAATGTACTTCCTCTTCATGCACAACCATGGGGGTAGGTTGTATATCCATACAAACACGGGCCACGTGCTATGTGTGCTGCTCTGGTTGCCAAACGGATTGAGCCCATCGGTGCTCACGCCCAACCTGACGTTTCTTGGATCGTTCCCAAAAGTTGGGTATTCAAAGTCTAACGCTTCCCACTGCTTAGCATCTGAAGGGTGTCTCAGCGTCTTATCTGTCTCTTCGTTTTCCGGCTTATTCCTTTCCGCGTGCCAGCGCATTAACTTTGCTTCCTTAGGATCTGTGAAAAGCCGCTGCAGACGAGGAATGATCGGAAGGTACCATACCACTTTCCGAGGAGCTTTCTTTTTCCCTTTCTTGTATCGAGCAGCGCCGCACACCGGACATGCAGTTGTCTCCGCGTCATTTTCCGGATAAATGAAGCAATCATTGATGCAAACATGGTATTTGATGTGCGGTAAATCAAAAGGGCACACTGATTTTCTTGGCCTCTTCGATACTACTAGACACGTGTTCCCCTCAGGAAGACGATCGTGCCAAAATTTCAAGTTATCGTCGAAGCTTGCGTCTGTCCATTTGTGTTTTGCCTTCATCTGCAGAGCCATGAGCGTTACTTTCAAGCGGCTATCCTCGGGCCGACATCCCGCATACAACGGAGCATTCGAGTCTATGTCCAGCTGCGCCAACTTAGCCTCTCTAGCAGCGTTACTCGACTTTTTGAGAAGCAATTCTTGAACATGAGGGTCCCGCACGACTGAAGTTAGCAGCGTCGGTGTGCCCGCGTCTTCTCCACCGTTTACATCGACTTCTTCTTCATCATCATGCCCGACATATTCCTCGTCATCATAATCGGGAGGCGCCTCATCATCTTCCTGATCATTTCCCGCCGCGCCCCCACGGACGTCCTCATCATCATCCTCGTAACTGAAGTCATCCATAAAACCTTTCCTGAGCAGATGCTCCTGCAATGTGCCGGAAAAAGGATCGAGCACGGTGCCGAGTTTGCATGTTCGACACGGACACTTTATCCCGGTGTCGTTGTTTTTAACCATCACGGTCGTCGCATATTTCAAATATCTAGCAACAATACTTTCGCTCATCATGATGACCATTGTCGGCTACGCTCTACATATAGAACAAAAGAATTATATTAGAAACAAAATATTTCACGGAAAAATTCGGCATGACCTTTGCTAATTTTTTGCCCCTAGGAGTGCCGGAAAATTCGCCGAAATGGAAATGAATCTACATTTCGGCGAGCACATCGGCAACTCATCATTTTGATCATGGCAAACACATGCAACCACACACACATCTTCATCCATCACAAAATTAATGCAACCAAATTCATCCATCACACATGCATATATATACAACAACCACAAACATATCACAACCCTTCTCATCCATCACATAGAACCACACACATCAAAGCCTTCTCATGCATCCATCACATACACTCACCTTCCAACGAAGACGTCGAAAGAGAGAGCGCCCGGAGGAGGAGGATCGAGCACGAGGTGTGGGAGATGTTTCCTCACATATACATGAAGAAAATAAGTAGATTTATGTGGCAAATGTGAAGAGAGAGAAGAAAATGAGGTGGGGAGAGGAAGGGGGGCGTGCAGATTTGGAATGAGAGGTGGGGAGGAGGAAGGGAGAGGAAAGAGGAGAAACGGGGGTGGTGGGGTGGTGGCACAGCCAAAAAGTGCACCCAGGCTTAGCCGTGGCGCACGTAGTGTCTCTGCGCCACCAGTATTTACTAGCCGTGGCGCACGGTAATGCCCTGCGCCACGGCTAAGTGGGGTAAAATTCGCGCCAGAAATGGTAAAGGTGGGACCCACGCTTACCCGTGGCGCACAGGGGCACAGTGCGCCACGGCTAAGTGGGGTAAAATTGGCGCCAAAAATGTGCACCGGGTCCCACACTTAGCCGTGGCGCAGTGTATTATGGTGCGCCACGGCTACGCTCCTACCCGTGGCGCACATGTTTCTACCGCGCCACGCCTAAGTGCGCACAGGCCGGCCGGCCAGGGCCCAACTTAGCCGTGGCGCACATCTTAGAGGCCTGCGCCACGGCTAAGTTAGTGTCCGTGGCGCAGCCCGAAGCGGTGCGCCACGCATACTTAGCCATGGCGCACCATTATTCCAGTGCGCCACGGATATGTGGCTTACCTATAAGCCTTTTCCTAGTAGTGGGGGCTAGTGTTGGGGGGATGGCCCCCAGTTATCCTAAAGGTGTCTACCTCCAAGGCCAAGCCCAATAGGTGAAGCCCAAAAATCATCAAGTCCCAAGCCGGCTGCGCCAAAGAAGCCGCCTGGAGAAATCAAGACTTCAACTAAGCCGGCTGGGCCAAGGTGAACCAGGTCATCCAGCTAGGGGGCAGCCGGAGCTACCAACCGACAAGTCCGTACATATGGGCCAGCCCCACACAACCGGTGTGGGTGAACAGTGCGCTCTGTCGGACGTTACCTCAACATTTCATGATGATCTAGCTGGGGCCGGCTTGCACCGTAGCTGATGTCATAGGGGTAAATCTGTAACCTCCCTGTAAACCCAAACCCTAGCCCGCTGACTTTATAAGGCGGGCTAGAGCCTCCTATGAGAGGCAAGGACACAAGACACCAGATCACTTGCTGACGCTTACGTAGCTTTCTTCCACCTCTAGCCGGCTGAGTAGCCAAGCCGGCCACCTCCCAAACACAGCTCTAGGAGCAACCTTGTAGCCCAAATTCTTGTGATCAAGCAATAGAGAAGAACTAGGCAGGACGTAGGGGTGTTACCTCCTCAAGAGGGCCCCGAACATGGGTACATCGCGTGTGTTTGCCGTGCTTGTGACCCAATCCTGTGCGAACACCATCGTCGCCTTGCTCCACAACTTTTCCATCGTACATGGATATGTCGTTGATGCCACCACGACATTTGGCGCCCACCATGGGGCTCGCGCCGAGCGGAGTAATGTTCTGCACGGGATCCCGTTCCGTCAACAACCAGTGCGTCGTCTCCGTCCTCGTGCTCTCCATCGGCTGCATCATCGACAACACCAAGAGCTTCGCCGACGTGGTCTTCACCAGCGGAGACGTCGTCGTCAACTTCAGCGACTTCCCCGTCCACTTCGCCATCGCCGCCAAGGAGTACCCAGAGGATATCTTCATGTGCTTGGCTCCTTCGATCTTCGATGCCAGCACCCGCGACGGTAACGCCTCGTTCGACTACCTCGACTCCGGCGACGTGGACCGCGACACCGAGCCCGGCGTCTACGAACAGGTTCATGTGGTTGAGCACATGACCACAGGAGGCGGCATCGCCAAAACTCTCCGCGAAGCTGGTGGACCTTCTCAGCTCCAGCACGACCTCGAGATGGACTACGAGCTGCTGAGCACCCCCATCGCGCCGGGTGCAGATCCAACCGCCACGGTGGCCGAGCTGGAGAGGATGCGCCAGCGCATGTTCGACAAGGTGCTCAACCTCGCCACAACACAGCGCCGGCTCAACGCCACGATGCGCGAGTACAACACCGTCCACGGCTTCGAGCCGGCTAGAGGCAACACGGACAAGCTAAACGAGATCAGGCGCAAAGGAGGGGACCTAGGCGGCGCCATGGTCCGTGCCAAGCAACCACACGGGCATCCCGACATCGTCCAGCCAGAGTACAGCTGCCCGGTTCAAAACATGAAGGCCGCAGAAGCGGCGGCCGATGAACTCCTTCACCTCCAAGGCGAAGAACTGCTCTAGCAGGCACGCCGGGTTCAAGAGCTCATCGCCACGACCAACCGGCTGCAACGGGAGACGGAGCCGGTGGGAAGCAGAGTCCTGGCGCTCCACGACCCGCCTCCTGGGTATGATGCGGCTGGCAAGACCAGGGCTGCGTGGGGTTTTCCGCGAACCACGGCAAGCAAGGAAAGCATCCGCGAGGTCACCGCGAGGGGAGCGTGAGCTCACATCCGCAAGGCCCCGGCCGAGATCCAGCTTGGAGACGTGACGACAGCGACAATGCCGAACCTCGAGCCGGCCGCAACATCAAGGAGCGAATCGGCACCAAGGTCACCATCGATCAACGCCTGGGGGCTCTAGGGCCTACAGTCGGCAACGACGCTCGCCAATGCATCAAGTCGCTCGAGGCGTCAAGCATCATCGAAGAGGAAGATGTCGCCGCACACAGGTGCTTCGGACCTCGCATCCAGACAAAGCAGTTCCCAAAGGGGTTCACGCTCCCAAGGGACACCCCCAAGTACAATGGCACCGCCAAGCCAGAAGACTGGCTGGCCGACTACGTCACCGCAGTCGACATCGCGGGCGGCAACAAGTGAGTGGCCGTGTGCTACGTGCCACTCATGCTCCAAGGATCGGCTCGGACGTGGCTGAACAGCCTCTCTCCCGAGAGCGCCAACAGCGCCTTTCCCACTGTTTAGCTTCAAAAAAAAGAGCGTCAATAGCTAGCTGGACTTCGAGGAACTTCACCGGCACTTACCTGCGGCCAGGCAACGCGCAATTTCTTGCGATCTGTAAACAAAAAGAAGGCGAGTCGGACCGTGCTTACCTCACCCGGTCGACCAGTCTGTGCAACTCGTGCGAGGGAATCCTGGAGTCCCAAGCTGTCCAGTACTTCGTTCAAGGCTGCCGTGACCGGACGCTGCTCTGGCCCAGGCTCCTGAGAAAAAACCCAAAGACCCTAGCGGCATTGATGGCCATCGCCGACGAGTACGGCACGGACGACGCGGGGATGTCACAAACACTCCAGCTCGACGAAACTAGCAGGGTCATGACGGACGAGCCGACTGCGCAGAAGCCGGACGGAAATGCAAGATGGAGGGAGGTCGACCAGGCGGGACCCCGACGCTTCCGGCAAGCGCAAGAACTATACTGACGACTGTAACGAGTCCAAGGTTGTTGCCACCACCGAGGGGAGACCCGCAGGCGGCTTCGACAACCGCCGCATGAGGACTAGTAGCGACATGCGCTGGACAAGGGCAAGGAACAACTACGAGTCTCTGCTGGACCAGCCTTGCAGAAACCATGGCGACCGGCCAGCCAGCCACACCGTCAGGGAATGCAATGTAGGCCATCCAAGAGCGCCACCGTAGTACGAGCGGCGAGCTCCACGACAATACGAACAGCAAGCTCTACCTCCTCCGCCTCCCCTTCCGGCAATTGAAGTCGGACGTGACGATCGGAGGCGCGACGACGCGCCGCGAAGATAGTAATCGTGACGACCGGCAGCATGAGGACCAATGCCGCCTGCCGCCTCCACCACACAGGGAGTGCAACGACCACCAACACCTAGATGCCGCTTACGTCATCTTCGTCAGCGAGCGTGACGACAAGCGCAGCCGGCGCGAAGGATACAAGGAGGTGAACGCGGAGGTCCCCCCAGTCCCCCAGTACCTCAAATGGTCGGAAGACGCGATCACCTGGGACCGCAGCAATCACCCGAGGGTGATGCCCAACCCAGGCGGCTACGCTCTAGTCTTGGAGTCAATGTTAATCTCCCCCAAGCGTGCATGTACTTTCTCGCACGTCCTCATCGACGGGGCCAGCAGCATCAACATACTCTACCATGACACCTTGGAGAAGTTGGGCATACCCGAGTCCAGCCTGATGCCAAGCCGGACAGTCTTCCACGGCATAGTCCCAGGTCACATTGGCTCCTCCATGGGGTTGGTCCGGCTAGACATCTTGTTCGGCACCAACGGAAACCATCGCCGCGAGTCCGTTATGTTCGAGGTGGTCAACCACGGCAGCGCCTACCATGCCATTCTCGGGCGGCTAGCGCTCGCCAAGTTCATGGCCGTTCCTCATAACACCTACCTTAAGATGAAGATGCCTGGCCCGCATGGGATCATCACCATCTCCGGGGACGACAAACGCTCCATCGCATGCGCCACGCACAGCGCGAAGGTGGCCGAGACCATGATGTGCAATGAAGAAATGCGGCAATTCAAGCGCAAAGTCAACAAGGAGCAGTCGGCCGTTCCCGATTCGGCAAAGCCGGCTGGAGATGCCAGTTTCCATTCGGCGCGTGACACGAAGAAAATCTACTTCGACGAGAACGACCGCACCAAGTTCGTCACCGTGGGGGCCAACCTCGACCCCAAATAGGAAGGAGAGCTCGTCGAATTCCTCCGTGAGAACCGGGACATCTTCGCATGGTCTCCCAGAGACATGTCGGGTGTACCGAGGCAATTCGCCGAGCACTTTCATGTCCGGCCATACGCCAAGCCGGTTAAGCAATCCTTGCGCCGTTTCGCAGAAGAAAGGTGGAAGATAATGCCGTTGCAGCCGGCTTCATCATGGAAGTGTACCACCCAGACTGGCTGGTCAACCCGGTCTTAGTGCTCAAGAAGAATGGGAAGTGGCGAATGTGTATAGACTACACCAACCTCAACAAGGCCTGCCCCAAAGACCCATCCTCTCCTTTGTGGACGCCTACTCCGGCTATCACCAAATACAGCTGAACCCGTCTGGTCAAATCAAGACCGCCTTCATCACCCCATACGGGGCATACTGTTACACCACCATGCCATTCGGCTTGAAGAATGCGGGAGCAACATACCAAAGGTGCATGCAGAAGTGCTTGCATGACCAGATCAGCCGAAACGTCCATGCGTATGTCGACGACATCGTGATCAAGACCAAGGGGAAGCACACCCTACTCAACGACCTCAAGGAGACATTCGACAACCTGTGCCGCTTCCAGATGAAGCTCAACCCGGAAAAATGCGCGTTCGGTGTGCCAGCCGGCTAGATACTCGGCTTCCTTGTCTCGGCAAGGGGAATCAAGGCCAACCCGGAGAAGATCGCCGCCATCGATAACATGCATCGGCCGAGAAGCGTCAAGGACATCCAGAAGTTTGCCGGCTGTCTGGCATCTTTGAGTCGTTTCGTCAGCCGGCTCGGAGAAAAAGCTCTCCCACTGTATCATCTACTAAAGAAAACGGACAGGTTCATCTGGAATGAAGCCGTTGACGCCGCCTTCACCAACCTAAAGCGCGCGCTCGTCACCACTCCTATCCTGGCACCTCCAGCCCCAAAGGAACCCATGCTCCTGTACATCGCCGCCTCGAACCGAGTTGTCAGCATCGTCCTCATGGTGGAACGGGAAGAAGCCGGCAGGCAGCAGCCGGTACAGCGGCCCATTTACTACATCAGCGAGTTGCTTTTGCAATCGAAGCAAAACTACCCGCACTACCAAAAGCTCGTCTATGGCGTATACATGGCGGCAAAAAAGTTGTAGCACTATTTTCAAGAGCATCCGATCAAGGTGGTGAGTGAAATGTAGCGCCCCGACCCCGAAGTTATACAGAGATACTATGTAACCACAGGCCATGCTACAGAATCGAAGGTTACTGGGGTTACCACTCCCATGCCAAAACCATTGGCAGGCGTGGTCGGAATGGATCGTCGGCAACGCAACACCTCGATCATGCCATGAACACTGGCATAGCTATCAATGCATAATAGAGAGATCAAGACTGCAGAACATCTGGCACATCACAGACTCTACGACACAAAGAGATCATAGTTCAACTCATATGACGAGAAAGATAGCAAAAGACACATCAGAGGTCACAGACCCAACATTACATCAAGAGGAAGCAAATATAGTTGTCTAAACAACAAGATCCAAATTATGGCCAAAGAGGCCTACAAATAACAACCCTAGCTGTTGGAGATCCGTCCCAGGAACTAGGGATGTCTCTCAAGGTATCGTGTAAGGGGCTGAACGCGGAGTCAAACAACCCTCAACTTGCTCCGGCGAAGGTGCTCGTCGGACTCGCTGCGGGACTACACTGCAGAGATGGACACACTATCTTACCCAGGTTCAGGGCCCTCTTTGGGAGGTAAAACCCCTACGTCCTGCTATGGTGTATTGCACTGCTTGGAGAGGTTTACAGTACAAGGAGAGCTTGTCGAGCTCGGGGTGGCTAACAATGGCTACTTGCTAGTCTTCAGATCTAGGGTTTCGTCTAAGCTCCAGATTCCGAACCAGAACGTGTACCCTTTGCTTGGGCGTGCTCCCCCTCCTTTTATAGGCGTCTTGGACCTCTTCTGCCCAAACATTTGGGCGGGAAGGGTTACCACATGACGACGCGGAAGGAGGCAGGGTGCACGATAAAGGTGGAGTCCACCATAAAGGTAAAGCTCGTGGACGCGGTCCACGGCAGGGGAGCGGCGTCACCAAAGCTGAAAAAGGCCACCGGCCAGCCGGACGGTGGGCTGGCGCTTGCTGAGGTGGGAGGTGACCCACGGTGATGTCGCCCTTGGAGCGTAGCTGCAGATGGTTCCCTTATCACCAAAGAGGCAATACTCGTTGTCCGCTTTGCTTGGCGCTGCTTTGTTGACTGCTTTATACATGGAAACGGCAACTGCGGCGTTGTCGTCATCGCGCGCAGGCGCGCACGTCACTCTGCACATGACGCAGAGCCCATGTGCGCTCTGCCGCGGAGGCAGAGATGGCTTCGCGAGGAAGGAGCCTCGCGAGGCAAAAAAGCCTCGCCGAGCCCTTCGGCTTGGTTCTTAGCAGAATTGCGGGTGGCGTCGGAGACGCCTTGTCGAGGAGCGGTCCCTCGCCAAGGGAGAGAACCCTCGGCGAGGAGAAAAGATCCCTCGCGAGGAAAAAACCCTCGCGAGGCTCGCCAGGCTTGGAGAGCCTGGTCCTTAGCGAAAATCGCCCGAAGAACCTTGTGGGCCCTTGGCAGGCCGGCCCGTGGTACCCTGGTTTCCACTGTGCCGACAGTAGCCCCCGGGCCCGCGATGGGCACGCCGAAGGCCGTGGACGCAGGCGAAACGTCGAGGGCCAAAGACGCCTGCCAGGGCCGTGACACGTGGGACGCAGCGGTTGCGCCCGCGGCCACGATCTCCTTGGCTTCAACGGGCAACCCGGTGGGGCCCGCCATGACTCGTGAGCCGGTCAATAAAGCCTGGCGCGCAGACTGTGCCCATCACTTCTCCCATTACTCCGCCGCCCTCTTCTTCCAAACTTCTCCTTCCTCCCAGAGCTCATCGCTTCCGAGGTCTTCGTCTTCAAGCTCCTTTTCCAGCGGCCATGGCTCCCAAGAAGGCAACCGACGGCCAGAAAGGCAAGGCCGCGATGCAGACTAGCACGTCTGCTGCGGCGGCGCAGGGCGCCGCGCCCCAGGGGACGATGCCGGAGTCCCTCGTCGGCGCGGCGACGATTTCCATGGTGCGGCACCTGGTGGCCGCCAACACCCACGAGCTCGGCGCCACCAGCATAGCGCCCGGCAGTAGCAAGGTCGGCGCGGGGTACTACCCCATCTTCCTTCACACCCTCTACGTCGGCCTCGTTCCTCCCTTCTCCAGCTTTCTCATGGGGATCCTTGAAGCGTACTGGATCCAACTCCTTCACCTCCACCCAAACTCCGTGCTCATTCTTGCCATCTTCGCCTACCTCTGCGAGGCGTACGTCGGTGTCCACCCCTCGGTGGCTCTCTTCCGCAGCTTCTACTCCCTCCGGAGCACCGCGTCGAACGAGCGGTTCGGATGCGTCTCCTTCCGCATTGCCGCCGCCAGAAGTGAAGACTACATCCCCATCGCGTGGCTGGGTGAGAACGCCATCACCGAACTGACGAAGAAGGTGGAGAAGTTCCGCCAGAAATGGCTTTTCGTTGGCACCAAGTCATCGAACCGCCACCTGGAGGTACCCGTGGCGCCCCCGAGGAAGTGGGCGCGCTGGGCGAGCGGCGACTTCGAGGGCCCCAAGCTTGAGGCGGTATACGAGTGCATTCTGGTGCTCCGCGAGGCCGGGCTCACCGGCCGGATGGTGGCGATGGATTTCGTTGCACGCCACATTGCTCCTCTCCAATGGCATTCGGAGCCGATGTGGACCTATTCTGGCCCGGATGATAGGATGCGCCTCAGCGCCGACGACCTTACCCCAGGCGAGCTGAAGCAGATCATGAAGGTCCTCTTCGCCACGGCGTCCATTCCATCCCCAAGCAATGACGACGCCTTGCCGCTGTTCGCCTACGTGGAGGAGAACGTGCACGAAGCCCGTGAGCTCCTGCCCCTCTTCGATGAATGGGGCATCAGGCCCGCAAGGCTTGTCGGGTCCCACAGCAACCCATGGGCTGCGGAACAGGAGCAGGTGGGCGACGCGCTGGAGCCGGACGAGGACGAAGAGTCTGGCGAGGATGAGGCTTCAAGAGGTGCCAACCCCTCTGGCGAGGACGAGGCCTCGAGAGGTGCCGACCCCTCGGGGGGCGACGCAGGCTCAAGGAACGCGCCGCCTGGCGGGGGCCTCCAAGAGATCTCCTCCAGCAGCGACGAGGACGTCTTCCGCGTGGTTCGCTCCCAGCGCCCCACGGAGGGGGAGAGAAGCAGCGACACAGGGGGACGCCGCGAGCCCCGCACCAAGGCCCTCCATGACAGGAACGCCTCAGCAGGGAGGGATGCCCCCCAAGAGGGTGCAGGAGGCCCTCTCGAAGAGGCCGGAGCGAGCACCCTCCAGCCACCCAAGGGGAAGAAGAGGGTGTGGAGAGCGGCCGACGAGTAAGTTTTGGTCCTTGCCTTTTCTTTCAGCATTTTGCTTCTGAGAATCCCCTCCTGAAGGGTCTTTGCTTGTTTATGTTTCTTCAGCGTACCCGCGGTGCTGAAGAGGCAGCGTCTCCGCAAGCTTGGGGAGACCGCCAGCGCCGCCGAGGAGACGCCTGTGGCTGATGATCCGCCGCAGGCGGCCGACGAGCCGCAGCAGGCGGCTGACGAGCCGCAGCTAGAGGCCGTTCCTCCCGCGGGTGAGCACCGCGCGGAGGTGGTGGCGGTTGAAGAGGCGATGTCGCCTCCAGCTAGGGCTGCTTCTCCCCCCGCGGTTGAGCACCGTGCGGAGGAGGTGATTGAAGTGGCAACGCCTCCGCCAACTCGGGCTGTTACTCCTCCTGCGGCCGAGCACCGCGCGGAAGAGGAGGCAGTGGATGAGGAGATCGTCATGGAGCCGCCTCCAGAGGCGGAGGAGGCTCCCACAAGGAGGGCGAACGCGCCCGAGGCCGCGGCGGACGCGGCCACCATGGAAGGGGCGGGGAGCGCCCCTGAAGAGCCGGAGGTGGAGGCGCCTCTGGAGCCCCCGAACGGCGGAGCCGGGGGTGAGAGGACGCCCTCCCCCTGAGGGCTCTTGCCTTGGGCAGCGAGGGAGGCCAGATGCCCCGGGTGCCTCGACGAGCGTCGAGGCCTCTGCCCCCCGCGACGACGCGGGGGCCTGGGCACTGCAGGAGCCGCGCCCTCGCGCGGCCCGCCGCAGGGTTGTCTTCGGCCAAGCGCGGCGGGCGCTTGGCGAGCTGGAGGCGCAATACGCCGAGGAAGAAAATGCCCGGGAGGAGGAGCGAGCAAGGCTTGCTGACGCCTGGGCCCTCCTCCACGAGAGGGTGGAGATGTGCCGCCGGCAGGACGCGGCGGCCCAGGCGGCGCGCGAAGAGGCGGTGCGCTTCGCCAAGGAGACCCGCGACAGCGTCAAGCGGGAGGCGGCGGAGGTCATGGACCAGCTGGACGCCGCCCGGGAGGCGGTTGAGGCGGAGACCACCACCAAGCACCAGGAGCTAGTGGCCGTCGAGCAGAAACTCGCCGCAGAGTCCGAGACCGCTAGGGCCAGCTTGAAAGAACTCCGCGAGCTGTTAGATGCCCGCGAGGGGCAGCTGGCGCCTCGCGAGGCAGAGCTGAAGCGGCGCGAGGAAGAGCTCTCCCTCCGGGAGAAGGAGCTGGACTAGCGCGAGGAGCAGGTCCATCTGCTGGAGGGGGCACAGGCCACCCGCGAGGGGCAGCTGCAGGAGCGCGAGAACTCGGTGGCCAGGAGCGAGGCCACCCACAAGGAGCGTCACGAGAAGGCCAACGCTGACTTCGCGCTGAAGCAGAAAAGGGTCCAGGAGGAGGCCGACGCCAGGGTCAAACGCATCCGCCAAAGCCTCGCCGACGATTATGACGCTAAGGCCAAGAAGCAAGAGGAGCGCTTCACAACAAGGCGCAACGAGCTCCAGCACCAGGTCGAAGGGCTCTAGAAGCAGGAGAAGGAGATGACCTCCCGCCTCCAGCGCGCCAAGGAGGCGCAGACTCGCGCGGAGAGGGAGATTGCCGCCCTGAAGGCGGACCTGAGCGACCTCCAGCAGCAGGTGGGGCCGGCCGCGAACCTCGCGGAGTAGGCACGAGACACCGCGCAGCACGGCCGGGCCATGACGCGCTAGCGCCAGCTCATGCTCCATGATCTAGTGCTCCGCGCGAACGCCGTCGGGGACGACATGAGGATCGAGGTGCCCCACTTTCCCTCAGGAGGGAGCGACGACGAGGCCGCGTACACGCTCTTCTTCGGGCAATTCCTCGGGAAGCTTGAAGAGGTCGCGAAACGCTTCGATGAGCGCGTCGTGGAGGAGAGCCGCGATCTCCTCGTCCTCGCCACCAGCCGCGTCTTCAGCAACCTCTTGAGGCTCCAGCCCTCGCTCGACCTCGAGGCCGTGATGGCGCCGGTCGATATCCGCGGCAAGGCGCGGGAAGCCGCTGAGGTGCTCGCCAGGAAATACGACCAAGTCTTGGTCGATGAAGACGAAGGCGACGGCGAGGAAGATGCTCTGGAGGCGGAGGCTGCCGTGGACGGAGCGGGCACCTCAGGAGGCGCGACAGCTTAAACTCCTTCCTGTAGCTGGACGTGCATGGGGCACATTTTACCTTAGTCATTTTGGTTGTAAGACTTTGTAAAGACTCGTTAAGTTTATTTGAATGTGCTTGTGGACGTCCCTCGGGAGGCTTTTGTCTTTCCCCTTCATGTCTTTTTCGCTCTACGTCTTAGGACCCTCTCTTAGCGCTACACCACCGCCACTTCGGTATGTGAGAGTCAGGGCTCCACAAGGCCGGGGGGTGTGTGAGGCCTCAAGAAGTAAGAGCTCCTCGAAGCGCGATGCTTGGGGCCCCCCTTCGACGTGCAAGCAGCCCATGAGGCATAGGAGAGAGAAAAGAGACTCGAGGGGCAAAAACCAGCGAGAGGAAAATCAAACAAGTGTTTAGACTTAGCTTGACGAGGCGTTTTCGCCTTGGAGAGGGTGTTGGTTCCCTGGCGAGGCGTTGTTGCCTTGGAGAGGGTGCCTGAGGCTTGTTTCCTGCACTTGGACAGATAGGCATACCCACAAGCAATAGATAGCTAGATAACTCATGGTGCTCGTAGGTTCCTTCATGTGTGTCTCGCGAGGAGAACAGGCACCAAGGTTTTTGGTGATCCTTGGTGAGTTGACGTGCGCGGGAGCTGACCCATGAGTTTAGAGCTCCTTGGGAGTTGACATGCATGAGAGGTGACCCGCAAGTTCAGAGCTCGGATCCCTTGGGTTTGAGGCGCTGCCGGGATGCTCCCGTGGCATGGCACCATGCTAGCCCCCCGCTCGTGAGATACACAGGAGGGATCATACGAGCGAGAAAGAAAAACATTAGAGCTTACCGAAGCAACAAAAATGCTGGCGCGATGCACAAAGGTTCAAATTGACCTGAAACATAGGTTCATTACACTGGCGTGGCTAGAAGCACAAAAAATATCCGCCATGCTTTGGGCATGGGGTCCACATGCTATGGCTGAGACTCTCGAGGGGGCGTGCCCGAGGCAGAAGCATCTAGAGAGAGCTCAGAGGGGCCCCTAGGCGGGGGTGGCTTTTAGCCTGCGTTCCACCATGACCGGCATGGGGATCCACTTCGCCAAGGCATGGTGCCTGAAGAGGTTACCGTGCCGTGGCTTGGTGGCTTGGGAGTCTTCTCGAACGGCCCGCGGCAACGTATAGTAGAGAGGGGAGCCCGAAGTTTTTCCTCGTGGAGGATGATGGCGCGTAGCTCTCCCTTGATGCAAAAAGTTGCTCGCCGAGGGCGATCAGGGGTAGAACTTGCGCAGGTGCTGGATGTTGCAGGGGTTGGCGACAGGAGTGCCGTCCTCCGTCTCGAGACGCGCAGAGCCAGGCCTGGCGATGTGCACGACTCTGTAGGTACCTCGGTGAGAGCTTGTGGAGGCCTGCCCTGGAGAGGATTCTCCTCAGGACAAGGTCTCCTGCTTCGAGAGTGCGCGGGCGGATGTGGCGGCTGTGGTAGCGACGGAGGTCTTGCTGGTACTTTGCCGCTCTCAGGGCCGCATTTCGGCGGAGCCCTTCAAGCAGCAGCAGGTCGTCGTTGCGGAGTTCGTCCAGCTCGGCCTCCTTGAAGGCCAAGACTCATGGAGAGCCATGGGTGATCTCGCTGGGGAGAACGGCTTCAGCGCCATAGACGAGGGAGAACGGCGTCTCACCAGTAGGCTTTGTTGGCGTGGTGCGGATGGACCAGAGCACCAAGTGGAGCTCATCGATCCAGTGCTTGCCGCTGGCCTTGAGGCGGTTGAAGCTTCTCGTCTTGAGGCCCTTGAGCACCTCAGCGTTGGCTCGCTCGGCCTGCCCGTTGCTTCGTGGGTGCGCCACCGAGGCGTAGCAGATTTGGGCGCCGAGGCTGCCGCAGTAGGACTTGAAGGCGCCGCTGATGAACTGCGAGCCGTTGTCGGTGATGATGCGGTTGGGCACGCCGAAGCGGCAGACCAAGCTCCTAATGAATTTTACCGCCGATTTCGCCGGGATGGTGCGCACGGGTTCCACCTCAGGCCACTTGGTGAATTTGTCGATGGCGACGTAGAGGTAACGGTAGCCCCCGAGCGCTCGCGGGAAGGGCCCCAGTAGATCCAGCCCCCAGACCGCGAACGGCCAGGACAGCGGGATGGTCTGGAGTCCTTGCGCGGGCTGGTGGATTTGATTGGCATGGAATTGGCAGGCGTCGCAGGATTGGACGATGGCCGCTGCGTCTTGAAGCACTGAAGGCCAGTAGAAGCCACTCCGGAAGACCTTGCCTGCAAGGGTGCGCGAGGAAGAATGGTGGACGCACTCGCCGCTGTGGATGTCGTTGATGAGCTGGCGGTCTTCCTCGGCAGGGACGCACCGCAACGCAACCCCATTGGGGCGCTTACGGTTAAGGTCTCCGTCGTGGAGGCAGGTCCGGCCTGAACTTGACGGGCCAGACGACGCGACGGAGGCTGCAAGCGAACGCAACCGTCGTGCCGTAGGTGACCGGGCCGCTGGTGAGGGCGGCGCGGAGGTGACGCCCCGCGGTGGCGACGTCCTGGACGGCGCGGTTGTGTTTGTCCTGCTGGCGCTCGATGCTCACGCGGGCGTCCTCAGGGGCTCGCTGCACAATTTGGCAGTCGTGCGGCGACGATGCGTGCGATGCAGCGCGGTTGTCGCGAGGAGGAGCCCCCGCTGGAGCAGGCTGCGGTGCAACCGGTGGAGCTGGAGCAGGTGCAGGATGGAGAGGAGGCGCGGGAGAGGCGCCTTGCGCCACGTCCCCCACACGGCCCGAAGGAACCAGCGAACGGGACGGAGCAGGAGCGGCGACGCGAGCGGCGCCGACAAGCTCCGAGAGGCGGTTGAGCCAAGCCTCCTGGGCCTCCGGCGTAGGACGGTACTGCAGCAGCTCCTGCGCCATGAGAAGCGCAGTTGCCGGGCTGGGCGCAGGGCGGCCCAGCGAGGAGGCAGCACGGTCCCGCGACGGGTGCAAGGAAGAGGCCTCCTCTTCACCGAGGTCGTCCTCGGCGTGGTCGTAGTGGTCGTCGTCCTCCGGGTGCTCGACGCGGGGCTCGGGGTCGACGTGGCGCTCCGGGGCAGAGTTCCCACGCGGGCGGCCGCACGGGCGGCCTGCAGGAGCAGTGGCGGCGCTAGCCGTCCGGCGAGCGAGACGTTCGGCACGAGAGCCGGCCATGGCTGTGTCGAGGATGAAGACGCGCCTCAGCCCCCTACCTGGCGCGCCAAATGTCGGAGATCCATCCCAGGAACTAGGGATGTCTCTCAAGGTATCGTGTAAGGGGCTGAACGCGGAGTCAAACAACCCTCAACTTGCTCCGGCGACGGTGCTCGTCGGACTCGCTGCGGGACTACACTGAGAGATGGACACACTATCTTACCCAGGTTCAGGGCCCTCTTCGGGAGGTAAAACGCCTACGTCCTGCTATGGTGTATTGCACTGCTTGGGGAGGTTTACAGTACAAGGAGAGCTTGTCGAGCTAGGGGTGGCTAACAATGGCTTGTTGCTAGTCTTCAGATCTAGGGTTTCGTCTAAGCTCCAGATTCCGAACCCGAACATGTACCCTTTGCTTGGGCGTGCTCCCCCTCCTTTTATAGGCGTCTTGGACCTCTTCTACCCAAACATTTGGGCGGGAAGGGTTACCACATGACGACGCAGAAGGAGGCAGGGTGCACGATAAAGGCGGAGTCCACCATAAAGGTAAAGCTCGTGGACGCGGTCCACGGCAGGGGAGCGGCGTCACCAAAGCTGAAAAAGGCCACCGGCCAGCCGGACGGTGGGCTGGCACTTGCTGAGGTGGGAGGTGACCCAAGGTGACGTCACCCTTGGAGCGTAGCTGCAGACGGTTCCCTTATCACCAAAGAGGGAATACTCGTTGTCCGCTTTGCTTGGCGCTGCTTTGTTGACTGCTTTATACATGGAAACGGCAACTGCGGCGTCATCGTCATCGCGCGCAGGCGCACGCGTCACTCTGCACATGGCGCAGAGCCCATGTGCGCTCTGCCGCGGAGGCAGAGATAGCTTCGCGAGGAAGGAGCCTCGCGAGGCAAAAAAGCCTCGCCGAGCCCTTCGGCTTGGTCCTTAGCAGAATTGCGGGTGGCGTCGGAGACGCCTTGTCGAGGAGCGGTCCCTCGCCAAGGGAGAGAACCCTCGGCGAGGAGAAAAGATCCCTCGCGAGGAAAAAACCCTCGCGAGGCTCGCCAGGCTTGGAGAGCCTGGTCCTTAGCGAAAATCGCCCGAAGAACCTTGTGGGCCCTTGGCAGGCCGGCCCGTGGTACCCTGGTTTCCACTGTGCCGACACCAGCCAGCCTGTTCCATGACGTCCCAAGCTACCACCTGGAAACCCCAGACTACTCGTCGATGTCAACAAAGATCCCACCTTCCTGCTCACTAACGTCCTCCTCTGAAACAAATAATAATCAACAAAGCAAGGCTGAGTACGACGTACTCGCAAGGTTACTAGGGCGATATAGGCCCAATGCTGATTGGCTTCAAAGCTATATAGTAGTTGTTTTCCATAAAGCTAGTTTTCCTTTTTAAAGACATGACTCATGGCATCGACTACTCAGAAGATTTTCCAAACAAGGGATAAGATAGTAAAACTTTCTTTCTTCGGTTCACCTTGAACCAATAGTATCCAGAAATCCACCACTCATCTCCACCAAGGAACTCCCTCGAATCACCCTCGAGGAAATGAACCTTTTTAAAAAATTTGCCAAATTTTAATTATGTTCATGTTTTCTATGATCTCATAATGCATTCCCAAGTTGTCCATAACCGTGGACACGACTTTTCGAAAAGATTAAACCCTGCAGGGTTGTACTAATTTACCCATTGGTACCGTCCGGCTCGCCTGATTAGCTCTCTTTCAGGGAAAGCTGGCAAGTGGGCGCGGTTAAACTTTTACCTCGCATGAGACTATCCAAGGATCATCGTGACGACAGGATAAGTTCAGTGCCTATTTCAACACCCTGCCCCCATCGCCACATCCTAAACACCACCACCCTCTTCGCGCCTTCATCCACCTGCAACTCACACGCAAATGGAAAGCGCAAACTAGAGGACCCTTGGATACGCCCGCACAAGTTATTCGGTTAGTAAGGGGCCCATACCCCCACCGATGGAAGCACGCTCGATCTTGGTTCAAGAGACAAGAACTCGCACCTAGGCGACAAGAATGAGACAAAACACCATAACCCCGATAGCAACTCTTCCAAGCCTTTTAAGCATTTTAATTAAGTACCACAAGTTTCCACCTCGTCCGAACATTCCATCAACTTCACAAGCATGGAAATAATCACCGGACAACTGAGCATTCGACTAAGCACGGCTAAGCATAGCTAAGCATATATTCTGTAGATATAAAGTAACTCAGGCCAACACTTCAACCTATGGATAATAGGAGGGAAAACATGTAATGGTGTAGGGAACATGCAATTGATAGGATTCTCTATACATTGACCAAAAGTTTACATTGGAATCGAATGCAATATTATGGTGGGGAAAATACTTGTGTAAAACAATAGGATGAGATATGCCAAGAAAGTTTGGTTATCTCTTGCCTTGCTGATGGGTCTGAAAGCACGGATCGTCGAGGTATGGAGGGGGAACCTCGACTCCTGAATCTACCGATACACAAACAATAACAGGAGAACAAATAAATAACAGGAATACAAAGGTGCAATGCACAATCATGATGACATGTCAAGTGTATGCAATGATATCATCATTTAATTTAGCTAACAGTTTAAATGGAGTGCCAAATAATTGGTGCAATTATTGGGAAGCAACCCCATATTTAATTTAATGACCACATTGCTTATGAACTATTACAGTACTGAGATGTGGTTTAAATATGCATGGAAATGACATGAATATATAGGTATTGTTCTCCTGATAATTTTGGTACCTTGTTTGCAATTTTTCGATTAACGATGAATAAATGGTGAATTAAACGATTAATCAATTTAATTCTTTTAACCATTTCGAGAATAACATCAAAGGAAAAGTTGTTGTCATGATGTGAAATTAACATAACTAGATAGCCTTTGATTTGCTGAACATTTTGGTATATCAATTGCAAGATTTGAATCAATATTTATTAAGTTATGAATACTTGGGTCGGTACTTCCGGGGAAACTTCCGAGCTACTTCCGAAAATTAAAAGAAGTATCCAGTATCGAATCAACCTACGGTCGGTACTTCCGGCTAACAGCCCGGTAGTACCGGTCAAGTCGGTACTTCCGGGGAAACTTCCGAGCTACTTCCGGAAATTAAAAGAAGTATCCAGTATTGAATCAACCTATGGTCGGTACTACCGGCTAACTACCTAGTAGTACCGGTCAAGTCGGTACTTCCGGGGAAACTTCCAAGCTACTTTCGGAAAATAACAGAAGTATCCAGTACCGAATCACCCTATGGTCAGTACTACTGGCTAACTACCCGGTAGTACCAGCGAAGCGTTTTGAGCCACGACCGCAGCGCGCACGCGGTGACCGCGCGCAATGTTGAGCACGCACTCGACGGTGCAGGGCGCACGAGGACGTGATACTACGCGCAGTCGACGCACTGGACTACGGGGAGCTGAACGGGGGCGGCGCCGCTTGCTATTGGTCGCCGGAACGACGAGAGCGACGACGACCGGCGGCGGGTCTGAGGCGAGCTATAGAGGCACTACAAGCTAGGGGAGGAGCAGGAGGACGAGGAGGTCCAGGAGAAGAGCAAGCTCATCCTGAGTGTGGCAGTGTAGACGGCGTTGTCGGAGAGGGACGGAGATGGCTGCAATCGAGCTCGACGCGCGGTGGCCGGAGCGGAGGAAGACGAGGTCGACGGCGGTGATTCCGAGCTCCCCTTTGTGATTCCTTGGACGAGGACAATGAGGGCGACGAGGCGATGTGTGGTGGACGGCGGCGGGGCATGGTGGACGGTGGCGGGCCGTAGTCGGCCATGTGAGCTAGGGTTAGGGTTTCTTTTGCTGGAAAAAACAGGAAGGAAATGGGTGAGGGGAGAGAGAGAGAGCGACACGGCGACCACTTATCCACCGAGGGCATGGCAGTGTGGCGGGATGGCGAGGACATCGGCGGCATGGTGCCAGTGTCGCCACTGTCGCCACAGGGAAGAAGGTGCTTTGCAAAAACCCCCTTGTCCCAACTTTAAGTTTTATTGCAAAGTGGTCCAGCAGCCTATTAGGGATTTAAATTGACGCACCTAAACACTTTTAAAAATTCTGGAAAAATTCACATAG
This sequence comes from Puccinellia tenuiflora, assembly GCA_012064385.1. Classification (NCBI taxonomy): domain Eukaryota; kingdom Viridiplantae; phylum Streptophyta; class Magnoliopsida; order Poales; family Poaceae; genus Puccinellia; species Puccinellia tenuiflora. The sequence continues at coordinate 38,289 of QRDG01000003.1, forward strand.
AATTTATATTACATTAGGAGGCTTTCATAAAATTTTCAGCCCATTTGGAAAATATTTTATGTGTAACTTATTTAAAAAGAACTCACAGGCATTTTGGGGTGCTTTTTAAATTATTCAATTTGGCAATTTGATTTCCTTTGCAAGATTTATATTTGTAACTCTAGGAACTTCCTGGACAAATTGGAAGCTCAAGAATATTTTTGGTTTTGCCAAATTGAGCAATTGCAATTGGTTTGGAAATTTGGGGAGAGTGTTTGTTTCCCTTTTTTTAATATTTTCCAATTGTTGCTTTATTAAACTTAGCAATTCAGAATGTATGCCATGATGCAAGTGCAATGCAAAAGTGAAAATTTGGTTCAAATTTTACAGTACGAAACTGGGGCTTTTACAAATCTACCCCCCTTATAGGAATCTCGTCTCGAAATTCTAGGCTTGAGTGAAGAAGGCGGGATAAACCTGACGAAGACTAGTTTCACGCTCCTAGGTTGCTTCTTCTTCAGAATGGTTTGACCACTGGATCTTGAGGAACTTGATGGTCTTGTTACGAGTCTTCCTTTCCGCTTCATCCAAGATGCGGATAGGATGCTCACGGTAAGTCAGATCCTCCTGGATGTCCAACACTTCATGATCAAGCCCACGAATAGGATCTTTGAAGCAACGACGGAGTTGAGAGACATGAAACACATCATGCACATCCGAGAAATTTGATGGTAGCTCGAGCTGGTAGGAGAGATCTCCTCGCTTGGCTAGGATGGTGAAGGGACCAACAAAGCGAGGTGCTAATTTTCCCTTGATCCCGAAACAACGAACGCCTCGGAGGGGAGAGACTCGAAGATAGGCTTTGTCACCAATTTCATAGTGAACCTCCTGATGATGTTTATCATAGTAGCTCTTTTGCCTGGACTGGGCAATCTTCAGATTCTCCCGAATGATACGTACTTTCTCATCAGCCTCATTGATCACATCAGGACCAAAGAGTGGCCTCTCTCCGGTTTCAAACCAATTTAGCGGAGTCCGACATTTCCTCCCATAGAGGACCTCAAATGGGGCCATTCGCAGACTAGCTTGGTAGCTATTGTTGTAGGAAAATTCTGCGAATGGTAGGAATTTCTCCCAACCCTTGCCGAAAGAGATTACACATGCTCGAAGCATGTCCTCTAGGATTTGGTTTACCCTTTCAGTCTATCCATCAGTTTGGGGGTGGTAGGTTGTACTAAAGTTCAGACGGGTTCCGATAGCATTTTGGAAACTCTGCCAGAATCTGGATACGAATAGACTCCCATGGGCCGATATAATCCTCAAAGGAACACCATGTAGAGGAACAATCCGGGCAGCGTACAACTCAGCCAGTTGCTTCGCAATTATATCCTCACGAACGGGGAGGAAATGAGCGACCTTGGATAGACGGTCGATGACGACCCAGATGGCATTATTACCCTTTTGTGACCTTGGGAAGCCAGTAATGAAGTCCATACCCACTTCATCCCATTTCCACTCGGGAATAGCTCTGGGGCGAAGAGTACCAGCTGGCCATTGGTGTTCAGCCTTCACACGGCGACAGGTGTCGCATTCAGCAACGTACTCGGCAATCTCTCGCTTCATGCAAGACCACCAGAATTGACGGCGAAGATCTTGGTATATCTTGGTACTACCCGGGTGAATGGAAATGGGTGATTCATGAGCTTCTGAGAGTATCAACCCTTTGTTATTCCCACTCTTGGGCACCACCAGACGGTCACCAAAGTAAGCAACACCGTTGTCATCAACAGAAAAGCATTTGGCTTCCCACTAGCTATCTTCTCTTTGATTTCGAGGATGCCAGCATCTTGCTGCTGGGCTGCCTTGATCTCATCCTCAATAGTGGATTTGATCTCTAAGTTGCTAGATATCTGGAGGGAACAATCTCCAGATTCAAATGGGCAAATTCATCATAAAGAGCAGGTTGAGCCTTTTCAACCATCAGAGTGTTGCAATAAGACTTGCGACTCAGCGCATCTGCCACGACGTTGGCCTTGCCGGGCGGATAGTTGAGGGTTACATCATAGTCCTTGATTAACTCTAACCATCTTCACTATCGGAGATTCAGATCTGGCTGGGTGAAGAGATACGGTGATCCGAGAAGATCTCGCAACGGTTGCCCAACAGGTAGGGTCTCCATTGCTTCAGAGCATGAACCACGGCAGCAAGCTCTAGATCATGAGTTGGATAGTTGTGCTCATGCGGTTTAAGTTGGCGAGAAGCATATGCTACTACATGACCTTCTTGCATCAGCACACAGCCTAAGCCTTGTAATGAGGCGTCACAGTAGACGACAAAGTCTTTGTCTGTGTCCAGAAGGACAAGCACCGGAGTGGTCGTGAGTTTGACTTTTAGGGTTTGGAAGCTCTCTTCAGCTTTGTCTGTCCATACGAACTTCTTATCCTTCTTGGGAAGGTAAGTTAATGCTTTGGCTATCTTGGAGAAGCCCTCGATGAATCGGCGGTAATAACCCGCTAACCCAAGGAAGCTACGGATGTCTTTGACCGACTTTGGAGTTGGCCAATCCAGAATTGCCTGAATCTTGTCGGGTATTACAGCTACTCCAGCAGCAGACACCACATGACCTAGGAAGATGAGTTCCTCTAACCAGAACTCACACTTGGAGAACTTAGCATAGAGACGATGATCACGAAGTTTCATCAGAACTAGCCGAAGATGCTCAGCATGATCTTCTTCGGTTTTGGAGTAAACGAGGATATCATCAATGTATATTATGACGAATTTGTCGAGGTACTCATAGAAGATGGAGTTCATAAGCCTCATGAAGGTAGCCGGGGCATTGGTGAGACCAAAGGACATGACGGTATACTCATATAAACCGTAACGGGTAGTGAAAGCCGTCTTCGGAATATCCTCCTTTCTGATTTTGATCTGATGGTAGCTTGACCTAAGATCCATCTAGGAGAATACAGTTGCACCAGCTAGCTGATCAAATAGGTCATTTATCCGGGGAATAGGATACTTGTTTTTGATGGTTACCGAATTCAAAGGCTGATAATCAACAACCAGACGAGGAACATTAGAATCCCTCTTCTTGACAAAGATGACAGGGCAACCCCAGGGTGAGCTACTAGGCCGAATGAATTCCTTCTCCATCAGCTCATCAATTTGTTTCTTCAGCTCAGTCAACTCTTCCGCCAGCATGCGGTAAGGCCTTTTGGAAATTGGAGCAGTTGCTAGAACCAATTCGATGACAAACTCCACACTTCAATCAGGTGGCATGCCAGCCAATTCCTCCGGAAAGACGTCGGGGAAATCACACACCACCCCTACCTCATGCATCTCAGGTGGGGTGATACCTTCCATGAAGTATAGACTGATCTCCGGAGAGAGAGGAGTGGCAGCGGATGGAGTTGCGGATGACGGGACCAGTAACGCACTAGCCCGAATGTTGGGTGGATCACTGTGACAGTCTTGGCAGCACAGTTCAAGTTGTCCTGATATTTGACTAGCTAGTCCATGCCTAGAATAACATCTAGACCATCTGACTTCAGGGCTATCAATGGGAACGGAAAGGATATTGAACCTATGGAAATCTGAACCTCCGGAGCGATCCAGTTAGTTTGCCAACTAGAGCCTGGTGTTTTAAACACTAGAGGGGAGTCCATGACCACAAGCGGTATTTGGCGGCTATGTGCGAAATCTATTGATATGAATGAATGCGATGCTCCAGAATCGAACAAGACTGAAGCTGGATATGCATTAATTCGAAGCGTACCCATGAGAACACCGGGGTCCTCTTCAACTCCTTCAGCAGAGACGTGGTTCAGACGACCACGGCTGATAGTCATAGCCTTGGCTACTGGTGTAGAGGGAGCTGGTGCAGGTGTTGCTGTAACATCCCAAATTTATAATAAGAATTAACAAGACCCAAAATTCAGAACCAACAAAAACTTTTTGAAATTACTACACTAATGATTGTGTTTTCCTTTATATTGTTCTGTTTGACCTTGTGTGACTTGTTGTTTATGTTGTTTGACTAGTAAATATTAATCCAAGTACCCAGCCCAAGTAAAAATATATTAAACTTGGTGCTCATGTTATGACAAGAGTAGATTCCATATATCTTCTCTAATCTTATTTTGGTCAAAGTCTATTTCAATGATGTTGGATTTCAGCAAATAAAATACCCTTTAGTTGAGAAAGTAAAAGTATTTCCAAAATTATGTGTTCCAAAACATATGGAGATTTATAGGTTATCTCCTATCTGTTGCCAACCATGATAGTTTGGATGCATATGCAACTCCCATTTTATAAACTCTGATTTCCACTCCGTTTTAAAAACAACACTAGTGGGAAATATATTACCCCACATATTTCCTTTCTCAAACCTTTTTGAAAACTATTAAGTTGTGAGTTGAGATATTTTTTAAACCCCATCTTGTCATAATGAAGTGTGATCATTTTTATAAGATAGTATTGTTAATTATGGAAATGGTGATGTGATTAATTCTTGTGGTTTGAATAGTGTGGTTTGATTTGTGATATTGATCTTGTTGTGTGTTTACTTGCTAAATAGAAATAAAAAGGCAATTAAGTGCCACATGAAATAATAAGGCATATAATAAAAGGGTCACATGAAATAATAGGAATCAATTCATTCTCACACTTCCTGTTACCTAAAATGGGATCCCCATTTTCTTGGTAGCAACCTTAAAGGAATTAAACACCAACACTTGCATATCATCCACAACCATCAGCACACCTGCATCCCACCATTTCCTATTAGCACTTAAAACCTAATAGTGCCATCTAGTGGCACATAGTTGAAAATGGTACCCCTACCCTATATTCAAATGGCAGCCCACACTTGCCCTAACCTTGTCTCCCTCATGTCCAGCACCCTCCCAGCACTCCCCTACACCTGCTGGACACAACCCTAGCCACCCCATGCCCTAAACCCTAGCCCTAAGCATCCATGCCATGGACATGGCCACCACCATGGGCATTTGACCAACCCGCAGCAAAACAGCAGACCACCATGTCCTGGAGCTGGCCCTTGCTCCCTAGAAGCACCGCAAGCCGACCACATATCTCCAGGCCCCTCACCCTGCCCGCAGTTGCCGGTGAACTGCCGGCCGACACCGGGTCGAACAGGTTGTGTGCGTGCCCGCACCGCAGCCACCCCGGCCCGACCAGCGCGAGCCCGAGCCGCCCGACCGCCATCGCGCACGCCACACCACCCCTTGCACCCGCCAGACACGGCTCCGTGCCTCCCCAGCCCGCACGCAGCCGCCCTCGCACGCGCCCGTGCCGCCCGCGGCATGGCCGCGCTTCTCCCTTGCAGGCCACGAAACCGAGCCACTCCGCCTATAAAAGCACCCCCGGGCCTCCCCCTTTGCACCACACCACCACCCACACCACCCTCGCTCACTCCCCCTTGCCCTAGAAGCCGCAGGAGAGCCGCCGGAGCTCGACCCGAGCTGCACGGCCGCCGACGCCGTGCCGCCGCTGTGGAGCGTCTCCGGCGACGCCACCGGTGCCCAGACGCAGCCCAGGCCACCCTCCGTCGACCCAAAGCTCCACCGCCGCCCCTCGCCGCCGGCAGGTGCCTCCCCGGCCGCTCCCCGAGCCTCTCTCTCTCTCCCTTGTTCTCAGCCGTCGGGAGGGAAAACGATGGCCGTGGGCCGTCGATCTTCAGATCAACGGCCCTGGTTCGTTCCCTCTCAGATTTGAAATCTGAAGAAAACTGCTAAGTGCTGAAATCTGTTTAGAGTAGCCACGTTTGCATGCATTTTCTGAGTAATCCACTCCACCAAAATTTGACATCTTTGCATGGTTAGAAAGAGCAAATCACATAGATTCAGATGCAACTTTTAGATTTCCAAAACATTTAGTTTAGCTTGATGGAAACATGAGGCAAAGTAGCTATGTTCTGTCTGTTTTCAGAAACTTCTGAAAACAGATTACTGCTTAGGATTTTAATCTGATCTTAGCAATTAATCTAGATTTATTTAGATGTTTGTTTTGGTATGTCATGTTAGTATGGTTAGAGTACTGCCATGACCAAGTGATATGAACCCCAAAATAAAATCTATGTAAAAGATCTAAATTAAGGAAGATAGCTAATCAGTTAATCCTCTCACATGAAATAACAAAGGATTGTCAACTTGCCATGAAATTTCCCATTTATCTAGTGGCCTAGAAATAGCAAACTAAAATGTTGTAGCTAGTATAACATGCCATCTTTGCATAGATGCAGGCCATGATCCTTGTTGGACAAGCTTTCCATTAGAAACAAAAATGACAAATGTGTTAGTTTAACTGAAAAACACAGAAAAGTTATTTTGGTACCAACTTTGGGAGATGCTTCCCAGAGATTGGTTTACCCAAAATTATCAAACTAAAATGTTATTAAAAGTATATCAACTAGTGAACCCAATGCCACTGGTTTGAATCCATTTGATGTTGTGGTCAAGTCAGGATGAAATTATCAAATCAGCTAGTTGTTAACACTTAAAATGATAAAAACTTCTGTCAGAAACTTGATTAGAATTTGAAAACCAATAACTTGAGATCTAAAAATCTAAAAATAGCAAATGAAAATGTTCTGGAAAGCTTATGAAATTATCTAACTAACTAAAGTGGTTTCACCCCATTTAGATTAATAAATAAATAATGATATTCAAAATGCCACAGAAGGTATAAAACCTAAACTTGTTTGTTTCTGATACTCTACTAACCCAAATGAGGTCAAACCAATTTTGTTAGCTCACATATAAGAAATACTAGCTATCCCTAAAAGGATTTAATCTTTGAATACAATTAACTTGAGTTGTAGCAAAAACAAGAAAACCAACATTCTGGATTAACACATTTATGCAGGGAGTTTAATAACTCAAATTGAATTAAATCCAATTGGGTTAGCTTATAAAAATCAGTAGCTATCCATAGAATTTTAGTTCACATTTTTGTGACCAACAGAACACAAGTTATGCAATTAAACATGAAACCCTTGTTTCTGCCATAAATGTGACACAATTAAATAATGGTTAATTCAATTAAATCGAAAACAAATTGTGTTGCTTTGTGAGTGCAATAGCTATGTGTGAGGCATGAGATTGTTATGATTGAGTAGTTTAGAAATGGTATGTATTGCCTGTTTATGTGATAATTAGGTTATCTTTATGTGGTTAATATACTAGCCTTGCTTGTTAAACTTGCTTATATTCAAGTTGAGTGCTAGCTTGAGTATCATGTTAAGGTCTCTACCTTAGCTTGGTAGAATGTTGTGAATTAAATAAAAGAGTTGGTAGCTTAACTTTGTCTGAAGTATTTCCTGTTTAAAAAAGATGCTTAATCACAACTTTAAACATAACTTTTAAATATGAGTAGGGTTGGTGATTGCCCAAACTTGTTTGGTAGATAATAATCTTCTCTCATGACTGTTGTTTGTTAGTGTTGCTTGATGTTTGTTGTTGGAGTGTCCTACTGTGTGTTGATTGTGTTCTTTCCCTTTTTGCGACGCTAGATATAAACGCTACCGGAGTGATCTTTGGGAAGGATTTATTGGAGAAGAATCAGAAATTATTTCTTTGATCAGTAAGGAGAAGTCCAACGACATTATGCTGGAAACAGGCAAGCTACTTCACTGAGCTTGCATTTATATTCATCTATTTGATCACCTGAAGTATTCAAAAGTAGCGATGATTTTAAAACCTTTTTACAAAGATATGAAAAACTATTTTGTCAAGAGTAGATATGTATAACTATAGGATGGAAAAATATGATTTATTCCAAAACTCCTTTTCAAAGTACTTGGAAGAATGTGGAATGCCGAATGGTCGGCATGGAAGTGGAAAAGAGGTGATCGGTAATGTTTATGAAAAATGCACATTGTGTCTTAGTACCATGACGACCAGCCGATAACCTGTGCGACCACATCTACCCAAATATGGGAACGGGCGTAGTCATATAGTTTGCTCGTGTTAGTACTGGATACCTCATCGACGGAGACGACTCCGTTATGCGTGAGGGGATGAGCATAACAACTCTAACCCCTGACCTGGGTCCCGGCAATATGTTGGCTTGTGCGGGATTGAAGGGCTTCGTGCTCGCCGGGCAAAACTGCGAGTCCTTACATCTAGGTTCCTCGACGGGGGATCCTGTACTAGGTGTTGAAGGAATGGTGAAATTCGTAAGGGTAGGGTCCTATACTAGCATGAGCAAAGGAAAGGCTATGGTCGGTAGCTCAACTTCGCATACACCTTGTATGGCGGGACGTGGCAGACACGGTGAGCTACCGGATGGGTGTGGGAAAAGCGTGCTACCTCTGCAGAGGGTAAAACTATTCGAATAGCCGAGTCCTCGGATATGGACAGTTGGGAGGCTGTACTAGGCCTATGTGCAAGTTTTGGAAAAAGGTTTGAGGTTTGAAAGAGAAAATGATGTGAAGGATGTTTTATGCAACTATGCCAATGTGCTGGTATGAGTTGTTGGAAATAATTGGACCATGATGAGACATGGTCGGGAAAAAGGAGGAGTTTTGGATAAATAAACAAAATGGTGATTTTTCCAGGAAAAACGTTTTTAAAAAGGGACTTCTTATTTTAACGAACAGCTATTTTTCAGGAAAAATGTTTTAAAAGAAAACTCTTTACAAAGACAGTTTTATGGAAAAAAAAAAAAAGAATCTAAAGCCTTCTTTTAGTTTTCTTTAACAAAGGCTATAGATATTTTTGAAAAATATACAAGGTTTATGAAAAGTTATAAAATTTCTCTTATTTTACTTCAACCAAAGTTATAGAGTTTTCAGACAAAGTTTTATTAAACAAAAAGTCTATCACTCCCTTTTCACTAAGGATAGAGTTTTCAAAGCAAACATTGTTTTACTCAAACTATAAAAAAAAAAAGGGGTAGTGCATGCTCTTTCGGGGGTAGTTTGCGAGTACAATTCCCATTGTACTCATAATGGTTTCGTCCCTGGCTATTGTCTTAGCCAGATTTTAAAGAGGAGCAGCTTGAAGAAGGAGACGGAACTGACGTCAATGCGAACTAGGGCGCTTCCCAGTCAGTTGCCTGTAGGGTTAAGGCGAATGACTTGGGCTCCACGTTGTTTGGTGATTTTCCGCTGCAAGTACCTATTGAAGAGTATGACTTCAATCAAGTAAGTATATTCCTTCGGTAATTATGGATGTTCCTTGATTACCAGTTTGATTGTGCTCAGCGACACACTGATCATGGGATCGCTGATGTAGGCACAAGGGTATTTCGGACAGCTAGTCCGGGGTCCCCACAGACTTGGTATCAGAGCAATCCTGACTGTAGGAGACCTTAGTTAGCATGGACGTTAGTTAGGAAAGCAAATACTTTCGTTAAAAAAAAAATATTTCTACCAAAATATATTTAACTAGAGAAGTCCGAAAACGGCTTCGCTCTTCTCATCTTCTCAAATATTTCAACGTCTTACCCCTCTATTTTAAAATTTTCAAAGGCATTCTTCTATTATCTTACCTTCATTCAAAACCTACATATATACTCGACGATGAACCCAAGTGAGACCTAACTGGCTACTAGTCAGAAGGAGAAGAAGGTTCCATCCCAAATCCTCGACATTCAACATCAAGGTGGTTGATTTGCAAATGCCAAGATCGTCAATGTCAACAAAGCAAAAGACTTCCGAAGACCTCAGCTCAACATCAACAATTCTACTCAAGTTGCAACCTCGACGACCTCAATTTCTCCAGCAGAAGACTAAGGCGATAAAATGAAGACTTCACCAACCATGTTTAACAACGACCCATAGGAAAAACTTATGATAGGAACTTAGGTTACCCCCGACTACCACGAGTATTAGGCGTCCGTTGGTACTAGACGTACCTTGTGTGCACCTTGCTTGTGTGTAATATGCTTGTGTGTTGTTTGCAAGTTCTCCGTGTGTGTGTTGTTTTTCTTGTGTGTTCACTATCACGCCTTGTCGGCAGCACAAAGTAATCTCAAACTTCTCTTCTTTAACTCTTCGCCATAGTTGTACCTTGTTGCGGATGTAAACCCGCCAAGGAAAATCTTTCTAAAATAATTTTCCCTCTCCTCTCAAGATCTGACTATTCCGCAAGATACAAAAGACCCCCGATCCTTAGCCAAATAGCCAAAAAGTTTTGTAACCTAACTGGCAAGTCAGACATTGGACTTCACGCACCATCTGGAGCAAGTGCGTCAAGATCTTGAAGGAAGCTGCAATTGCACGCCAACCTCGTGAAGACACGAGGCTCACTTCGCCAGAAATTAACTTGTGAAATTACAAGGATACTACACTAACTTACCGTATCTAGCTTTAGGTTAACGTCTAACTCAAGTCCACGATAGTACCTATTAGTCCTCTAGGACCACAAACCTTGACGTGAAACGAGGACATAAGGAGACTCATTTAGAATGAGTAACTAGAGGAACTCAAGGAGTGCATGTGAATTGCTATGAAGATTCGAGCTCAGACACCGACGGTAATGATGTGTTTCAAAGAGGATCATGTACCTACCCGCCTGACGAGCAGTTAGTAGCACCTTAATCTCTTGCGCTAACCTTGCTAGGTTTGACCCATCCAAATTTGTCCCGAAATGAGACTAACTCCCACCTATCACCGCAAACTTGGGAAAGATGGATGAGAACCCTAGTCTGCCGCTGAATTTCTGAAGATTATATGAAGCCTCAAGCACAAGACTCATCCAAGGGAGATCGTCACCAACCAACTCGAAGGAAACCAACTTCAAAGATCGTCAACATGAAGTTACCGCAGGAAAAAGGACGCCATCGACGGCATCTGCCGAACAGCAATCCTAGTTCAACCCGGTTCAACTAGTCGAAACAAGAAAGACAACGATACCCTTTGGAAAACAACTAGTGTGAAGATTCTTCACTAACCTTTTTCTAAGGTCCATTAAGTCGTGACTTTTGAACAAACTTACCAAATTCTAGATTAACATCTAACCCAGTTTATGACGATACTAACTGGCCTTATCTAACCACAAGTTTTGACAAAAAGAGAGGTAATATAGAAAGAATCCTATATAGTTGGTAGTAAGAAGATCGCCGTCACCAAGGCCGAAGTCGATCAGCACTGAAGACCATCTGCGCAGAATTGAACCAGTAAGCAAGCACCATCGACGCTACCTATCGAGAAATCATCCTTTTCAACTGGCCTCGACCAATCACACCGAAGGAGGATTCAAGAAAGCACGAGCAGCAACTGTTGACATGGAGCTCTTTCTCTAACTTTTTAAGGTTAACCGAGAACGCAACCCTTGCACCCTCGCAAAACAGCAGACCAAACCACTTACCTTTAGGGTCCTTGTACTGACTTTTAGATTCCTCTGGAGGCTCGATAATCTAGACTGTACTTCTTAAGATTCTTACCAACGCTTCATGAAGCTCAAGAACCAAGGAAGTCAGCAATGAAGTTCCTCCTTTACTCAGCTAAAGAAGGACAAGCATGAAGACAAATAACCAATGGAATACTCAGAAGAATCAAACGACGTAAGCGCCTGCTGTGGACAACATCAACCACCAAGCAAGTCCAGACGAACTTAAACGTTTATAACATCCTTTCTCTAATTAGAAACCGGAGATAGTTGAGTACGGAGACTCGACGCAACCTGAAAACCATGCGTCCCCATCTGCGACCCTCGTAAGTAAAGAAAATAGTACCAAGTGATATCTGCACCAACCCCAAGCACCAAGGATTGACAACCGAGACGAAGATCGTCAAGCTACTCAAGAAGAACAGTGCCTCCTAGTCAACTCCAGCTGCAAACTTCAGCAAGACAGATTAGAAACCCCTTTTTAAGGGGGGAAGACCTGCAATAGGTATACAAGAACGTGGTAATAATTAGTTCCTTGCGCCTCAGCCTCGTAGAAACTGGAACCAGCTAACCAAGACTATCCATCAGCATCGATTGTCAAGTCAACCCTATCATCCAGGATCTGAACCCACCAGAGAAAATTATCGACCAGGAACGACCTCGCAACATCAAGTTGTCAATATCTCACCTGACAACCTCACTGAAGAAGCAACGACCTCAGAAGTATAGACAGCCCAAAACCCGTGCCCTCGTACTCCCCTGTACCCCCGGGCAAATCTCGGGACGAGATTTATTTTAAGGGGGGAAGGATTTGTAACATCCCAAATTTATAATAAGAATTAACAAGACCCAAAATTCAGAACCAACAAAAACTTTTTGAAATTACTACACTAATGATTGTGTTTTCCTTTATATTGTTCTGTTTGACCTTGTGTGACTTGTTGTTTATGTTGTTTGACTAGTAAATATTAATCCAAGTACCCAGCCCAAGTAAAAGTATATTAAACTTGGTGCTCATGTTATGACAAGAGTAGATTCCATATATCTTCTCTAATCTTATTTTGGTCAAAGTCTATTTCAATGATGTTGGATTTCAGCAAATAAAATACCCTTTAGTTGAGAAAGCAAAAGTATTTCCAAAATTATGTGTTCCAAAACATATGGAGATTTATAGGTTATCTCCTATCTGTTGCCAACCATGATAGTTTGGATGCATATGCAACTCCCATTTTATAAACTCTGATTTCCACTCCGTTTTAAAAACAACACTAGTGGGAAATATATTACCCCACATATTTCCTTTCTCAAACCTTTTTGAAAACTATTAAGTTGTGAGTTGAGATATTTTTTAAACCCCATCTTGTCATAATGAAGTGTGATCATTTTTATAAGATAGTATTGTTAATTATGGAAATGGTGATGTGATTAATTCTTGTGGTTTGAATAGTGTGGTTTGATTTGTGATATTGATCTTGTTGTGTGTTTACTTGCTAAATAGAAATAAAAAGGCAATTAAGTGCCACATGAAATAATAAGGCATATAATAAAAGGGTCACATGAAATAATAGGAATCAATTCATTCTCACACTTCCTGTTACCTAAAATGGGATCCCCATTTTCTTGGTAGCAACCTTAAAGGAATTAAACACCAACACTTGCATATCATCCACAACCATCAGCACACCTGCATCCCACCATTTCCTATTAGCACTTAAAACCTAATAGTGCCATCTAGTGGCACATAGTTGAAAATGGTACCCCTACCCTATATTCAAATGGCAGCCCACACTTGCCCTAACCTTGTCTCCCTCATGTCCAGCACCCTCCCAGCACTCCCCTACACCTGCTGGACACAACCCTAGCCACCCCATGCCCTAAACCCTAGCCCTAAGCATCCATGCCATGGACATGGCCACCACCATGGGCATTTGACCAACCCGCAGCAAAACAGCAGACCACCATGTCCTGGAGCTGGCCCTTGCTCCCTAGAAGCACCGCAAGCCGACCACATATCTCCAGGCCCCTCACCCTGCCCGCAGTTGCCGGTGAACTGCCGGCCGACACCGGGTCGAACAGGTTGTGTGCGTGCCCGCACCGCAGCCACCCCGGCCCGACCAGCGCGAGCCCGAGCCGCCCGACCGCCATCGCGCACGCCACACCACCCCTTGCACCCGCCAGACACGGCTCCGTGCCTCCCCAGCCCGCACGCAGCCGCCCTCGCACGCGCCCGTGCCGCCCGCGGCATGGCCGCGCTTCTCCCTTGCAGGCCACGAAACCGAGCCACTCCGCCTATAAAAGCACCCCCGGGCCTCCCCCTTTGCACCACACCACCACCCACACCACCCTCGCTCACTCCCCCTTGCCCTAGAAGCCGCAGGAGAGCCGCCGGAGCTCGACCCGAGCTGCACGGCCGCCGACGCCGTGCCGCCGCTGTGGAGCGTCTCCGGCGACGCCACCGGTGCCCAGACGCAGCCCAGGCCACCCTCCGTCGACCCAAAGCTCCACCGCCGCCCCTCGCCGCCGGCAGGTGCCTCCCCGGCCGCTCCCCGAGCCTCTCTCTCTCTCCCTTGTTCTCAGCCGTCGGGAGGGAAAACGATGGCCGTGGGCCGTCGATCTTCAGATCAACGGCCCTGGTTCGTTCCCTCTCAGATTTGAAATCTGAAGAAAACTGCTAAGTGCTGAAATCTGTTTAGAGTAGCCACGTTTGCATGCATTTTCTGAGTAATCCACTCCACCAAAATTTGACATCTTTGCATGGTTAGAAAGAGCAAATCACATAGATTCAGATGCAACTTTTAGATTTCCAAAACATTTAGTTTAGCTTGATGGAAACATGAGGCAAAGTAGCTATGTTCTGTCTGTTTTCAGAAATTTCTGAAAACAGATTACTGCTTAGGTTTTTGATCTGATCTTAGCAATTAATCTAGATTTATTTAGATGTTTGTTTTGGTATGTCATGTTAGTATGGTTAGAGTACTGCCATGACCAAGTGATATGAACCCCAAAATAAAATCTATGTAAAAGATCTAAATTAAGGAAGATAGCTAATCAGTTAATCCTCTCACATGAAATAACAAAAGATTGTCAACTTGCCATGAAATTTCCCATTTATCTAGTGGCCTAGAAATAGCAAACTAAAATGTTGTAGCTAGTATAACATGCCATCTTTGCATAGATGCAGGCCATGATCCTTGTTGGACAAGCTTTCCATTAGAAACAAAAATGACAAATGTGTTAGTTTAACTGAAAAACACAGAAAAGTTATTTTGGTACCAACTTTGGGAGATGCTTCCCAGAGATTGGTTTACCCAAAATTATCAAACTAAAATGTTATTAAAAGTATATCAACTAGTGAACCCAATGCCACTGGTTTGAATCCATTTGATGTTGTGGTCAAGTCAGGATGAAATTATCAAATCAGCTAGTTGTTAACACTTAAAATGATAAAAACTTCTGTCAGAAACTTGATTAGAATTTGAAAACCAATAACTTGAGATCTAAAAATCTAAAAATAGCAAATGAAAATGTTCTGGAAAGCTTATGAAATTATCTAACTAACTAAAGTGGTTTCACCCCATTTAGATTAATAAATAAATAATGATATTCAAAATGCCACAGAAGGTATAAAACCTAAACTTGTTTGTTTCTGATACTCTACTAACCCAAATGAGGTCAAACCAATTTTGTTAGCTCACATATAAGAAATACTAGCTATCCCTAAAAGGATTTAATCTTTGAATACAATTAACTTGAGTTGTAGCAAAAACAAGAAAACCAACATTCTGGATTAACACATTTATGCAGGGAGTTTAATAACTCAAATTGAATTAAATCCAATTGGGTTAGCTTATAAAAATCAGTAGCTATCCATAGAATTTTAGTTCACATTTTTGTGACCAACAGAACACAAGTTATGCAATTAAACATGAAACCCTTGTTTCTGCCATAAATGTGACACAATTAAATAATGGTTAATTCAATTAAATCGAAAACAAATTGTGTTGCTTTGTGAGTGCAATAGCTATGTGTGAGGCATGAGATTGTTATGATTGAGTAGTTTAGAAATGGTATGTATTGCCTGTTTATGTGATAATTAGGTTATCTTTATGTGGTTAATATACTAGCCTTGCTTGTTAAACTTGCTTATATTCAAGTTGAGTGCTAGCTTGAGTATCATGTTAAGGTCTCTACCTTAGCTTGGTAGAATGTTGTGAATTAAATAAAAGAGTTGGTAGCTTAACTTTTGTCTGAAGTATTTCCTGTTTAAAAAAAGATGCTTAATCACAACTTTAAACATAACTTTTAAATATGAGTAGGGTTGGTGATTGCCCAAACTTGTTTGGTAGATAATAATCTTCTCTCATGACTGTTGTTTGTTAGTGTTGCTTGATGTTTGTTGTTGGAGTGTCCTACTGTGTGTTGATTGTGTTCTTTCCCTTTTGCGACGCTAGATATAAACGCTACCGGAGTGATCTTTGGGAAGGATTTATTGGAGAAGAATCAGAAATTATTTCTTTGATCAGTAAGGAGAAGTCCAACGACATTATGCTGGAAACAGGCAAGCTACTTCACTGAGCTTGCATTTATATTCATCTATTTGATCACCTGAAGTATTCAAAAGTAGCGATGATTTTAAAACCTTTTTACAAAGATATGAAAAACTATTTTGTCAAGAGTAGATATGTATAACTATAGGATGGAAAAATATGATTTATTCCAAAACTCCTTTTCAAAGTACTTGGAAGAATGTGGAATGCCGAATGGTCGGCATGGAAGTGGAAAAGAGGTGATCGGTAATGTTTATGAAAATGCACATTGTGTCTTAGTACCATGACGACCAGCCGATAACCTGTGCGACCACATCTACCCAAATATGGGAACGGGCGTAGTCATATAGTTTGCTCGTGTTAGTACTGGATACCTCATCGACGGAGACGACTCCGTTATGCGTGAGGGGATGAGCATAACAACTCTAACCCCTGACCTGGGTCCCGGCAATATGTTGGCTTGTGCGGGATTGAAGGGCTTCGTGCTCGCCGGGCAAAACTGCGAGTCCTTACATCTAGGTTCCTCGACGGGGGATCCTGTACTAGGTGTTGAAGGAATGGTGAAATTCGTAAGGGTAGGGTCCTATACTAGCATGAGCAAAGGAAAGGCTATGGTCGGTAGCTCAACTTCGCATACACCTTGTATGGCGGGACGTGGCAGACACGGTGAGCTACCGGATGGGTGTGGGAAAAGCGTGCTACCTCTGCAGAGGGTAAAACTATTCGAATAGCCGAGTCCTCGGATATGGACAGTTGGGAGGCTGTACTAGGCCTATGTGCAAGTTTTGGAAAAAGGTTTGAGGTTTGAAAGAGAAAATGATGTGAAGGATGTTTTATGCAACTATGCCAATGTGCTGGTATGAGTTGTTGGAAATAATTGGACCATGATGAGACATGGTCGGGAAAAAGGAGGAGTTTTGGATAAATAAACAAAATGGTGATTTTTCCAGGAAAAACGTTTTTAAAAAGGGACTTCTTATTTTAACGAACAGCTATTTTTCAGGAAAAATGTTTTAAAAGAAAACTCTTTACAAAGACAGTTTTATGGAAAAAAAAAAAGAATCTAAAGCCTTCTTTTAGTTTTCTTTAACAAAGGCTATAGATATTTTTGAAAAATATATAAGGTTTATGAAAAGTTATAAAATTTCTCTTATTTTACTTCAACCAAAGTTATAGAGTTTTCAGACAAAGTTTTATTAAACAAAAAGTCTATCACTCCCTTTTCACTAAGGATAGAGTTTTCAAAGCAAACCTTGTTTTACTCAAACTATAAAAAAAAAAGGGGTAGTGCATGCTCTTTCGGGGGTAGTTTGCGAGTACAATTCCCATTGTACTCATAATGGTTTCGTCCCTGGCTATTGTCTTAGCCAGATTTTAAAGAGGAGCAGCTTGAAGAAGGAGACGGAACTGACGTCAATGCGAACTAGGGCGCTTCCCAGTCAGTTGCCTGTAGGGTTAAGGCGAATGACTTGGGCTCCACGTTGTTTGGTGATTTTCCGCTGCAAGTACCTATTGAAGAGTATGACTTCAATCAAGTAAGTATATTCCTTCGGTAATTATGGATGTTCCTTGATTACCAGTTTGATTGTGCTCAGCGACACACTGATCATGGGATCGCTGATGTAGGCACAAGGGTATTTCGGACAGCTAGTCCGGGGTCCCCACAGTTGCGGTAGCAGGAGCCTTCTGAGGACACTCCCTTGAGAAGTGACCCAGCTGGCCACAGCTGTAGCAAGTGGGCCTCGGTGGTGCAGGCAGCTGAGGACGAAACCCACTTCCAGCCGCACCCAAGGTCAAAGTACCTGGGCGAGGCGGAAGTGGCCTGTATCCTGAGGGCCTTGCCGCGAAAGGAGCACGGGGCACATCACTGAATGGCACGAAGCCCCTGCACTTCTTGACCTCAGAACCCGAGGAACTCTGATGGTCCCCCTGCGCTGGCCTCTTGGAGGCTTCCAGCTCCTTCCTACCTTGCTCCAGAGTGAGAGCCTGGTTGTACAGGTCCTGGTAAGACTGAAACTTGAAGGGCAACATCTCATATCGGAGCCGCGGTGAAAGCCCCTTGCGGAACAATTCCTGTTTGTCCTCATCATTGGTCACGTCCCGAGGGGCGTAACGAGAGAGGTGGTTGAACTCACGCCCATAAGCTTGGACGTCCATACGTCCCTGGTTCAGATCCAGGAACTCCCTCCTCTTCAAGTCCATGATGGGCTTAGGGATGTAAGCAGCACGGAATGTAGTGCGGAAATCAGCCCAGGTGAAGACATGGCCCGCAGCAAACATCGACACATGACTCTCCCACCAAGAACCAGCGGCCCCATTCAGAAGGTAGGTCGCAAAGTTCACTTGTTCAGCAGCAGGAACATGTAGGGCAGCAAACTTGCGCTCGGGAGCACGCAGCCAATCATCAGCATCCAGCAGCTCTCTAGCATCAGAGAAAGTCGGTGGCTGGGAGCGCAAGAACTCAGTGAGAGTGTTGCAGTCATTGTTCCTTCGTGCACCCTACTGCACCAACTTCTCGAGCAGACGCTCGTTGCGCAGGCGGTTCTCTTCGATGGCCATCAGAACCTCCGCCATAGAGGGTGGCGGCGGTGGCTCAGCATCGCTTTGGTTACCACGACGGGTAGGAGCCATTCTGGAGATTTGAACCAGGACACAGTTAGTATCCATCTCCAAATATTTAGGATCGAGCATTAGCGTCCTCCCTGGTACAGAGATTTGAGATGGCACTAACACAAGTAAACAGAACAAGACAACCACGCATGACATCACGTAAACGCGGCGGTAGCAAACAGAAGCAAAAGACTCGAGACATACACTGGACGGTAAGAACCCAACCCCGAGAACCTTAAACTTTGACACAACGGTTAAAACAAATAGAGGTAAGATAACTCAGAGATGGAGCGAGTTGGGTAAGGAGTAAAAAGAATCCTAAGAGGGTTTTCACAACTCATTTTTAGGTTACAAATTAACTTTCACAACACTAGACTCGACATTGACCAATAGAAGGGTTTCCTACAGGCAGTCCTGCTCTGATACCAATTTGTAGCACCCCGACCCTAGAATTATACAGAGATACTATGTAACCCACAGGCCATGCTACACTGTCGGCACAGTGGAAACCAGGGTACCACGGGCCGGCCTACCAGGGCCCACAGGATTCTTTGGACGACTTTCGCTAAGGACCAGGCTCTCTAAGCCTAGCGAGCCTCGCGAGGGTTTATCCCTCGCGAGGGATCTTTTCTCCTTGCCGAGGGTTCTCTCCCTTGGCGAGGGATCGCAACTCGACAAGGCGTCTCCGACGCCACCCGCAATTCCGCTAAGGACCAAGCCGAAGGGCTCGGCCAGGCTTTTTGCCTCGCCGAGGCTCCTTCCTCGCGAAGCCATCTCTGCCTCCGCGGCAGAGCGCACATGGGCTCTGCGCCATGTGCAGAGTGACGTGCACGCCTGCGCGCGATGACGACGACGCCGCAGTTACCGTTTCCATGTATAAAGCAGTCAACAAAGCAGCGCCAAGCAAAGCGGACAACGAGTATTGCCTCTTTGGTGATAAGGGAACCGTCTGCAGCTACGCTCCAAGGACGACGTCACCATGGGTCACCTCCCACCTCAGCAGGGCCAGCCCACCGTCCTGGTTGGTCGGTGGCCTTTTCCAGCTTTGGTGACGCCGCTCCCCTGCCATGGACCGCGTCCACGGGATTCACCTTTACGGTGGACTTCACCTTTATCGTGCACCCTGCTCCTTCCCTCGTCGTCATGTGGTAGCCCTTCCCGCCCAAATGTTTGGGCAGAAGAGGTCCAGGACGCCTATAAAAGGAGGGGGAGCACGCTCAAGCAAGGGGTCCAAGATTCCTGAGTCCGAACCCTAGATCGGAAGACTAGCAAGTAGCCATTGTTAGTCACCTCGAGCTCTCCAAGCTCTCCTTGTACTGTGAACCTCTCCAAGCAGTGCAATACACCATAGCAGGACGTAGGGGTTTTACCTCCCAAAGAGGGCCCTGAACCTGGTAAGATCTTGTGTCCATCTCTGCAGTGTGTCCCGCAGCGAGTCTGACGAGCACCGTCGCCGGAGCAAGTTGAGGATTGTTTGACTCCGTGTTCAGCCCCTTACACGATACCTTGGAGACACCCCCAGTTCCTGGGACAGATCTCCGACATTTGGCGCGCCAGGTAGGGGGCTGAGGCGCGTCTTCATCCTCGACGCTGCTTCGTCGCCAACTTCAAGGGCACGTACGAGCGCGGCCTCACCTACAACGACCTCCGCGCCGTGCGCCAGAAGCCTGGCGAGACCCTCCGCAAGTACATCCAGCGCTTCAGCCAGGTGCGCAACAAGATACCCAACGCCACCGATGCGCAGGTCTTCTCGGCCTTCCAGGCTGGAGTGACCGACGTGCAGATGCTCGAGAAGCTTGGCATCCACGACAACATCACCATCGTCGTCAAGCTCTTCGAGTTGGCGGACAAGTGCGCCAAGAATGAGGAGGGCCGCTTGTTCGTCAAGAATGAGCCAGGGGACCCCGCCGAGGAGTCCAAGAAGAAGAAGAAATCCTCCGAGAAGCGCAAGACCACTGCGGTCCTCGCGGCTGAGCCCGACACCAAGCAGCCTCGCCAAGCTGCCACCCCAGCCGCAGGACCCGAGAAGAAGGACGATCGCCCTTTCTGCATCTACCACAACAGGCACTCCCACGCCACCGAGGACTGCTATGACCTCAAGAGGCTTCGCGAAGCTCGCGAGGCTCGCGAGGGAAATGATCGGCAGCAGGGCCGCGGAGGCCGCGGCGGCGGCCGCGGCGGCCGCGGGGGGCGACACTGGAACAACTACAACGACAACTACCAGCAAAACCCCCAGGCCAACGCCGCCCAACCCGCGAACGACAACCTGCCTGCCGAGGCTGACGAGGGCTACTAGGTGCCTCGTGGAGCTGCTTGCATCCTTGGCGGGGCTCAGGCCCCTCGCTCCAACCGCCAGTTCAAGCAATTCGCTCGCGAGGTCGCGGCAGCCCTTCCTGGAGTCGAGGCCTCCAGGCCCCTCAAGTGGTCCCAGTGCCCCATCACCTTTGAATCCACCGACCACCCCAAGTCCACCTCGACTGTGGGCACCATCCCGCTGGTCTGCACCCCCACCATCAACAACATCGCCGTCTCTAAGACGCTCATTGATGGGGGTGCCGGCCTCAACGTTATCTCCGTCGAGACTTTTGAGAAGCTGCAGGTGCCCTACGAGTGGCTCATGCCCACCAGGCCCTTCTCGGGGGTGACAGAGGGTCTTACCACCCCTTTGGGGCAGGTGAGGCTCGCCGTCACTTTCGGCACCCAGGCCAACTACCGCACCGAGCTAATCGACTTCGACGTCGCGCACATCGGCTTGCCCTACAACGCCATCCTCGGCTACCCCGCCCTCGCCAAGTTCATGGCGGTGACCCACCACGCCTACAACCTCGTCAAGCTCCCTGGCTCGGGTGGCACCATCGTCATCCGCGGCGTAGTCTCAGACGCCGTGTATGCCGCGCAAGCGGCCTACAAGGCTGCCGCGGTGGCGTCACCCACTGACGAGGACGAAGAACCCCTCCCGAGGCCCCCCGCGAAGAAGAAGCAGCTTTTCTCTCAGGAGAAGGCCGCGACAAAGCAAGTGCCTCTCCAGGCTAACGGCTCGGGGGCTAGCATCACCATCGGCGCCAACCTGCCTCCCAAATAGGAAAGCGTGCTCGTCGCCTTCCTCAGGGCAAACTCTGACATGTTCGCATGGACACCGTCAGATATGTCCGGAGTACCGAGGGAGGTGATCGAGCACCACCTAGCCGTGTGTCCAAACGCACGCCCTGTCAAGCAAAAAGCGCAGCGCCAGGCGCCAGAGAAACAAGACTTCATCGTCAAGGAAGTAGAGAAGCTGAAGAAGGCCAGCATCATCAAGGAAGTGGTCCACCCCACTTGGCTCGCCAACGGTGTGGTTGTTCCCAAGCACACTGGAGGAAGTCGCCTCTGCATCGACTTCACTGACCTCAACAAGGCCTGCCCCAAGGACCCCTATCCCCTCCCGAGGATCGACCAGATCGTGGACTCCACCGCCGGCTGCACACTCCTCTGTTTTCTGGATGCCTTCTCTGGTTATCACCAGATCAAGATGGCGAAGGAAGACGAGGAGAAGACAGCATTTCTCACCCCTTGTGGTGTGTTCTGCTATGTCTGCATGCCCTTCGGCCTGAAGAACGCCGGCGCCACTTTCCAGCGCCTCATGAGGATCGCCTTGGGGGCTCAAATGGGGAGGAATGCAGAGGCCTACGTCGACGACATCGTGGTCAAGACTCGCGAAGAAAACACGCTCATCCAAGACCTTGAGGAGACCTTTGCCAACCTGCGCAAGGTCAACATCAAGCTGAACCCCGCCAAGTGCGTCTTCGGGGTCCCTTCAGGCAAGCTCCTCGGGTTCCTGGTATCCCACCGCGGCATCGAGGCCAACCCCGACAAGATCAAGGCCATAGAGCAGATGCAGCCTCCTCGTCGCCTCAAGGACATGCAACGCTTGGCGGGATGTATGGCCAGCCTTGGCCGTTTCATCTCCAAGTTCGGCGAGAGGGCGCTGCCATTTTTCAAGATTATGAAGAGGTCCGGTCCCTTCAAGTGGACCCCTGAACCAGCAAAGGCCTTTGAGGACCTGAAGAAATACCTGGCGAGCCCACCCATCATGGTTGCCCCACGCCCTCGCGAGCCTCTGAAGCTGTATCTTGCAGCCACTCCTCAGACGGCAAGCGCGGTCTTGGTGGCTGAAAGGGAAGAGCCAGTCCTCGCCAAGCAGACCACCGCCTCGCCAAGCCCAGAGCCACCCGACAAGGAAACACCCTCGTCAAGCACCCAGCCTCCTGCCGAGCCCACCCAAACAGAGCCTCAAGAAACCCTTGCCGAGGACTCCACAAAGCCTGGAGAGGAGCCAGCCGCTGCCACATCAACAACTACCCTCGTCGAGCATCCCGTCTACTTCGTCTGCACAGTGCTGCGAGACGCTCGCGAGCGCTACCTGATGCAGCAAAAGCTCCTCTTCTCGGTCCTCGTCGCCTCCAGGAAGCTGCGCCACTACTTCCAGGGTCACCCCATCAAGGTGGTCACCTCATATCCCCTGGAGCAAGTCCTGCGCAACCCAAATGCAACAGATCGCGTCGCAGGCTGGGGCATCGAGCTACAACCTTTCGAGCTGGAGTTTGACACCACAAGGGTCATCAAGGGCAGGGCGCTGGCCGATTTTATGGCCGAATGGACGGACACGCGCGAAGAAGAAGAGCCTCCAGAGGAGGAAGCTACAGCCTCAGGTGGGACGAAACCAGGCCCCTGGACCATGCACTTTGACGGCGCCTTCGCGGCCAGGAGTGCAGGGGCTGGTGCCGTCCTCACCTCACCAACAGGCGACAAGCTCTACTACGCCGTCCAGCTCTGCTTCAAGGACAACGACAAGGTCTCCAACAACATTGCTGAATATGAAGGCCTCCTCGCCGGGCTCAGAGCTGCCATCGCCCTCGGCATCAAACACATCCTCATCAAGGGCGACTCCCAGCTCCTCGTCAACTTCTCCAACAAAAGCTACACGCCTAAGGACACCTACATGGTGGCCTACCTCGAAGAGGTACGCAAGCTGGAGAAGCACTTCAGGGGCATGGAGCTCAAGCACATCCCGCGAGCAGAAAACCAAGAGGCAGATGAAATTGCCCGGCGAGCAGCAAGAAGAGAAGCCCAGAAGCCTGGAGTGTTCGAGGAGAGGCTCACCAAGGCCTCAGTCAGGCAACCAGTGGTCACCATCAGCATCGACGAGGAGCTCCCACCAGCCCCACCAAGCGGAGCACCGAACTGTGGTTTGCCCTCAGGCGATCGCTTGCTGCTGACTCTGGTGCACCAAGACACCGGCTGGATCGACGAGATCAAGAGCTACCTGCAAAACCGAGCCCTCCCCGAAGACGATGCTGAAGCCGAAAGAATTGCTCGCCAGGCCAAGTTCTACTGCGTCCACGACGGAGACCTGTACCGTAAGCACCCTAATGGGGTTGCCTTGCGGTGCGTCCCTGCCGAGGAAGGCCGCCAACTCATCAACGACATCCACAGCGGCGAGTGCGGCCACCATTCTTCCTCGTGCACCCTTGCAGGCAAGGTCTTCCGGAGTGGCTTCTATTGGCCCTCGGTACTTCAAGATGCAGCCGCCATCGTCCAATCCTGCGACGCATGCCAATTCCACGCCAAGAAAATCCACCAGCCCGCGCAAGGACTCCAGACGATCCCGCTCTCCTGGCCCTTCGCGGTTTGGGGGCTGGACCTACTGGGACCCTTCCCGCGAGCGCTCGGGGGCTACCTCTACCTCTACGTCGCCATCGACAAATTCACCAAGTGGCCTGAGGTGGAACCCGTGCGAACCATCCCGGCGAAATCGGCGGTAAAATTTATCAGGAGCCTGGTCTGTCGCTTCGGCGTGCCCAACCGCATCATCACCGACAACGGCTCACAATTCATCAGCGGCGCCTTCAAGTCGTACTGCGGCAGTCTCGGCGCCCAAATCTGCTACGCCTCGGTGGCGCACCCACGAAGCAACGGGCAGGCCGAGCGGGCCAACGCTGAGGTGCTCAAGGGCCTCAAGACGAGAAGCTTCAACCGCCTCAAGGCCAGCGGCAAGCACTGGATCGATGAGCTCCCCTCGGTGCTCTGGTCCATCCACACCACGCCAACAAAGCCTACTGGTGAGACGCCGTTCTCCCTCATCTATGGCGCCGAAGCCGTTCTCCCCAGCGAGATCACCCATGGCTCTCCACGAGTCTTGGCCTTCAAGGAGGCCGAGCTGGACGAACTCCGCAACGACGACCTGCTGCTGCTTGAAGGGCTCCGCCGAAATGCGGCCCTGAGAGCGGCAAGGTACCAGCAAGACCTCCGTCGCTACCACAGCCGCCACATCCGCCCGCGCACTCTCGAAGCAGGAGACTTTGTCCTGAGGAGAATCCTCTCCAGGGCAGGCCTCCACAAGCTCTCACCGATGTGGGAAGGCCCCTACAGAGTCGTGCACATCGCCAGGCCTGGCTCTGCACGGCTCGAGACGGAGGACGGCGTTCCTGTCGCCAACCCCTGGAACATCCAGCACCTGCGCAAGTTCTACCCCTGATCGCCCTCGACGAGCAATTTTTTGCATGAAGGGAGAGCCACGCGCCATCATCCTCCACGAGGAAAAACTTCGGGCTCCCCTCTCTACTATACGTTGCCGCGGGCCGTTCGAGAAGACTCCCAAGCCACCGAGCCTCGGCAAGGTAACCTCTTCAGGCACCATGCCTTGGCGAGGTGGATCCCCATGCCGGTCATGGTGGAACGCAGGCTACAAGCCACCCCCGCATAGGGGCCCCCTCTGAGCTCTCTCTACATGCGTCGCCACGAGCACGACCCCTCGAGAGTCTCAGCCACAGCATGTGGAACCCCATGCCTGACATGGTGGATTTTTTGTGTTTCTGGCCACGCCAGTGTAATGAACATCTGTTTCAGGTCATTGTGAACCTTTGCGCATCGCGCCAGCATATTTCGTTGCTTTGGTAAGCTGCTATGTTATTGCTGTTTATCCTCGCTCGTATGATCCCTCCTGTGTATCTCACGAGCAGGGGCTAGCATGGTGCCATGCCACGGGAGCATCCCGGCAGCGCCTCAAACCCAAGGGATCCGAGCTCTGAACTTGCGGATCAGCTCTCATGCATGTCAACTCCCAAGGAGCTCTGAACTCATGGGTCTGCTCCCGCGCACGTCAACTCACCAAGGATCACCAAAAACCTTGGTGCTTGTTCTCCTCGCGAGACACACATGAAGGAACCTACGAGCACCATGAGTTATCTAGCTATCTATTGCTTGTGGGTATGCCTATCTGTCCAAGTGCAGGAAACAAGCCTTAGGCACCCTCTCCAAGGCAACAACGCCTCGCCAGGGAACCAACACCCTCTCCAAGGCGAAAATGCCTCGTCAAGCTAAGTCTAAATACTTGTTTTATTTTCCTCTCACTAGTTTTTGCCCCTCGAATCTCCTTTCTCGAGGCCTCACACACCCCCCGGCCTTGTGGAGCCCTGACTCTCACATACCGAAGCGGCGGTGGTGTAGCGCTAAGAGAGGGTCCTAAGACGTAGAGCGAAAAAGACATGAAGGGGAAAGACAAAAGCCACCCGAGGGACATCCACAAGCACATTCCGATAAATTTAACGAGTCTTTACAAAAGATGTTACAACCAAAATGACTAAAGTAAAATGTGCCCCATGCACGCCCAGCTGCAGGAAGGAGTTTAAGCTGTCGCGCCTCCTGAGGTGCCCGCTCCGTCCGCGGTAGCCTCCGCCTCCGGGCCTCGCCTTCATCGACCAAGACTTGGTCGTATTTCCTGGCGAGCACCTCAGCGGCTTCCCGCGCCTTGCTGCAGATGTCAACCGGTGCCATCACGGCCTCGAGGTCGAACGAGGGCCAGAGCCTCAGGAGGTTGCAGAAGACGCGGTTGGAGGCGAGGACAAGGAGATCGCGGCTCTCCGCCATGACGCGCTCGTCGAAGGTCTTCGCCACCTCCTCAACCCGAAGAAGAGAGTGTAAGCGGCCTCGTCGTCGCTTCCTCCAGTGGGGAAGTGGGGGACCTCGATCCTCATGTCGTCCCCGATGGCATTCGCGCGGAGGACCAGCTCGTGGAGCATGTGCTGGCGTTGGCGCGTCATGGCTCGGCCGTGCCGCGCGGTGTCCCGTGCCTGCTCCGCAAGGTCCGCGGCCGGCCCCACCTGTTGCTGGAGGTCGCTCAGGTCCGCCTTCAGAGCGACAATCTCCCTCTCTGCGCGAGTCTGCGCCTCCTTGGCGCGCTGGAGGCAGGAGGTCATCTCTTTCTCCTGCTTCTGGAGCCCCTCGATGTGGTGCAGGAGCTCGTTGCGCTTTATTGTGAAGCGCTCCTCTTGCTTCGTGGCCTTGGCGTCGTAGTCGTCGGCGAGGCTTTGGCGGATGCGCTCGACCCTGGCGTCGGCCTCCTCCTGGACCCTCTTCTGCTTCAGCGCGAAGCCAGCGTTGGCCTTGTCGTGGCGCTCCTTGTGGGTGGCCTCGCTCCTGGCCACCGAGTTCTCCCGCTCCTACAGCTGCCCCTCGCGGGTGGCCTGGGCCCCCTCCAGCAGATGGACCTGCTCCTCGCGCTGGTCCAGCTCCTTCTCCCGGAGGGAGAGCTCTTCCTCGCGCCGCTTTAGCTCTGCCTCGCGAGGCGCCAGCTGCCCCTCGCGGGCATCTAGCAACTCACGGAGCTCCTTCAGGCTAGCCCTCGCGACCTCGGACTCGGCGGCAAGCTTCTGCTCTGCGGCCGCTAGCTCTTGGTGCTTGGCGGTGGTCTCCGCCTCCAGCGCCTCCCGGGCGGCGTCCAGCTGGTCCATGACCTCAGCCGCCTCCCGCTTGACGCTGTCGCAGGTCTCCTTCGCGAAGCGCATCGCCTCTTCGCGCACCGCCTGGGCCGTCGCGTCCTGCCGACGGCACATTTCCACCCTCTCGTGGAGGAGGGCCTAGGCATCAGCGAGCCTTGCTCGCTCCTCCTCCCGGGCGTTTTCTTCCTCGGCGTATTGTACCTCCAGCTCGTCAAGCGCCTGCGCGCTTGGCCGAAGACAACCCTACGGCGGGCCGCGCGAGTGCGCGGCTCCTGCAGCGCCAAGGCCCCCGCGTCGTCGCGGGGCGCAGAGGCCTCGACGCTCGTCGAGGCACCCGGGGCCTCCTGCCTCGGGCTCACGGCCGCTTCTGTCACAGCCTGGGGGCTGGCTCGGGCGCCTTCCTCGCTGCCCAAGGCTAGAGCCCTCTGGGGGCTGGGCGTCCTCTCGCCCCCGGCTCCGCCGTTCTGCTCTTCAGGGGCGCTCCCCGCCCCTTCCGTGGTGGCCGCGTCCGCCGCGGCCTCGGGCGCGTCCGCCCTCCTTGTGGGAGCCTCCTCCGCCTCTCGAGGCGGCTCCATGACGATCTCTTCGTCCACCGTTTCCTCCTCCGCGCGGTGCTCGGCCGCGGGAGGAGTAGCAGCCCGAGTTGGCGGAGGCGTCGCCACTTCAATCACCTCCTCCGCGCGGTGCTCAACCGCGGGGGGAGAAGCTGCCCCAGCTGAGGGCGTCATCGCCTCTTCAACCGCCACCACCTCCGCGCGGTGCTCACCCGCAGGAGGAACAGCCCCTTGCTGCGGCTCGACAGCCGCCTGCTGCGGCTCGTCAGCCGCCTGCTGCGGCTCGTCGGCCACAGGCGTTTCCTCGGCGACGCTGGCGGTCTCCCCAAGTTTGCGGAGACGCCGCCTCTTCGGCGCCGCGGGTACGCTGAAGAAACACAAACAAGCAAGGATCCTTCAGGAGGTGATTCTCAGAAGCAAAATGCTAAAAGAAAGGGAAAGGATCAAAACTTACTCATCGTTGCTCCTCCACACCCTCTTCTTCCCCTTGGGTGGCTGGAGGGTGCTCGCTCCGGCCTCCTCGCGAGGCGCTGCTGCCTCCTCTTGGGGACCATCCCTCGTGGCGGCCCCGGCGTTCCTGTCATGGAAGGCCTTGGAGCGGGACTCGCGGCGTCCCCCTGTGTCGCTGCTTCTCTCTCCCTCCGTGGGGCGCTGGGAGCGAACCACGCGGAAGACGTCCTCGTCGCCGCTGGAGGAGATCTCCTGGAGGTCCTCGCCAGGCGGCATGTTCCTTGAGCCCGCGTCGCCTCCCGAGGGATCGGCGCCCCTTGAGGCCTCGTCCTCTCTGGAGGAGTTGGCGCTTCTCGAGGCCTCATCTTCGCCAGACTCTTCGTCCTCGCCCGGCTCCGGTGCGCCGCCCCCCTGCTCCTGTTCCGCAGCCCACGGGTTGCTACGGGACCCGACAAGCCTTGCAGGCCTGATGCCCCATTCATCGAAGAGAGGCAGGAGCTCACGGGCTTCGCGCACGTTCTCCTCCAGGTAGGAGAACAGCGGCAGGGCGTCGTCATTGTTTGGGGGCGGAATGGACTCTGTGGCAAAAAGGACTCTCATGATCAGCTTCAGCTCGCCCGGGGTGAGGTCGTCCGCGCTAAGGCGCATCCTGTCATCCGGGCCTGAATAGGTCCACATTGGCTCTGAGTGCCACTGAAGGGGAGCAATGCGGCGTGCAACGAAATCCATCGCCACCATCCGGCCGGTGAGCCCGGCCTCGCGGAGCACCAGAATGCGCTCGTACACTGCCTCAAGCTTGGGGCCTTCGAAGTCGCCGCTCGCCCAGCGCGCCCACTTCCTCGGGGGCTCCACGGGTACCTCCAGGTGGCGGTTCCACAACTTGGTGCTAATGAAAAGCCATTTCTAGCCGAACTTCTCCACCTTCTTCGTCACTTCGGTGATGGCGTTCTCACCCAGCCACGCGATGGGGATGTAGTCTTCACTTCTGGCGGCGGCGATGCGGAAGGAGACGCATCCGAACCGCTCGTTCGACGCGGTGCTCCGGAGGGAGTAGAAGCTGCGGAAGAGGGCCACCGAGGGGTGGACTTCGACGTACTCCTCGCAGAGATAGGCGAAGATGGCCAGAATGAGCATGGAGTTTGGGTGGAGGTGAAGGAGTTGGATCCTGTACGCTTCCAGGATCCCCATGAGAAAGCTGGAGAAGGGAGGAACGAGGCCGGCGTAGAGGGTGTGAAGGAAGATGGGATGGTACCCCGCGCCGACCTTGCTACTGCCGGGCGCTATGCTGGTGGCGCCGAGCTCGTGGGTGTTGGTGGCCACCAGGTGCCGCACCTTGGAAATCGTCGCCGCGCCGACGAGGGACTTCGGCATCGCCCCCTGGAGCGCGGCACCCCGCGCCGCCGCCGCAGACGTGCCAGTCTGCATCGCGGCCTTGCCCTTCTGACCGTCGGTTGCCTTCTTGGGAGCCATGGCCGCTGGAAGGAAGCTTGAAGACGAAGACCTCGGGAGCGATGCGCTCTGGGAGGAAGGAGAAGTTTTGAAGAAGAGGGCGGCGAAGTAATGGGAGAAGTGATGGGCGCAGTCTGCGCGCCAGGCTTTATTGACCGGTTGCCTCGGACGTGGCGGGCCCCACCGGGTTGCCCGTTGAAGCCGAGGAGATCGTGGCCGCGGGCGCAACCGCAGCGCTCCACGTGTCGCGGCCCTGTCAGGCATCTTTGGCCCCTCGACGCTTCGCCTGCGTCCATGGGCCTCGGCGTGCCCATCGCGGGCCCGGGGGCTACTGTCGGCACAGTGGAAACCAGGGTACCACGGGCCGGCCTGCCAGGGCCCACAGGATTCTTTGGACGACTTTCGCTAAGGACCAGGCTCTCTAAGCCTGGCGAGCCTCGCGAGGGATCTTTTCTCCTCACCGAGGGTTCTCTCCCTTGGCGAGGGATCGCAACTCGACAAGGCGTCTCCGACGCCACCCGCAATTCCGCTAAGGACCAAGCCGAAGGGCTCGGCGAGGCTTTTTGCCTCGCCGAGGCTCCTTCCTCGCGAAGCCATCTCTGCCTCCGCGGCAGAGCGCACATGGGCTCTGCGCCATGTGCAGAGTGACGCGCGCGCCTGCGCGCGATGACGACGACGCCGCAATTACCGTTTCCATGTATAAAGCAGTCAACAAAGCAGCGCCAAGCAAAGCGGACAATGAGTATTGCCTCTTTGGTGATAAGGGAACCGTCTGCAGCTACGCTCCAAGGACGACGTCACCATGGGTCACCTCCCACCTCAGCAGGGCCAGCCCACCGTCCTGGTTGGTCGGTGGCCTTTTCCAGCTTTGGTGACGCCACTCCCCTGCCGTGGACCGCGTCCACGGGCTTCGCCTTTACGGTGGACTTCACCTTTATCGTGCACCCTGCTCCTTCCCTCGTGGTCATGTGGTAGCCCTTCCCGCCCAAATATTTGGGCAGAAGAGGTCCAGGACGCCTATAAAAGGAGGGGGAGCACGCTCAAGCAAGGGGTCCAAGATTCCTGAGTCCGAACCCTAGATCGAAAGACTAGCAAGTAGCCATTGTTAGTCACCTCGAGCTCTCCAAGCTCTCCTTGTACTGTGAACCTCTCCAAGCAGTGCAATACACCATAGCAGGACGTAGGGGTTTTACCTCCCAAAGCGGGCCCTGAACCTGGGTAAGATCTTGTGTCCATCTCTGCAGTGTGTCCCGCAGCGAGTCCGACGAGCACCGTCGCCGGAGCAAGTTGAGGATTGTTTGACTCCATGTTCAGCCCCTTACACGATACCTTGGAGACACCCTCAGTTCCTAGGACAGATCTCCGACATACACAATCGAAGGTTACTGGGGTTACCACTTGCAGGCCAAAACCTTTGGCAGGCGTGCTCGGAATGGATCATCGGCAACGCAACACCTCGATCATGCCATGAACAATGGCATAGCTATCAGTGCATAATAGAGAGATCAAGACTGCGGAACATCTGGCACATCACAGACTCTACGACACAAAGAGATCATAGTTCAACTCATATGATGAGAAAGATAGCAAAAGACACATCATAGGTCACAGACCCAACATTACATCAAGCGGAAGCAAATGTAGTTGTCTAAACAACAAGATCCAAATTATGGAGAAAGAGGCCTACAAATAACAATCCCAGCCAGCTTGTTCCATGCCGTCCCAAGCTGCCACCTGGGAACCCCAGACTACTCGTCAATGTCAACAAAGAACCCACCTTCCTGCTCGGTGACGTCCTCCTCTGAAACAAATAATAATCAACAAAGCAAGGCTGAGTACGATGTACTCGCAAGGTTACTAGGGCGATATAGGCCCAATGCTGATTGGCTTCAAAGCTGTATAGTAGTTGTTTTGCATAAAGCTAGTTTTCCTTTTTAAAGACATGACTCATGGCATCGACTACTCAGAAGATTTTCCAAACAGGGGATAAGATAGTAAAACTTTCAATCTTCGGTTCCTCTTGAACCAATAGTATCCAGAAATCCACCACTCATCTCCACCAAGGCACTCCCTCGAATCACCCTCGAGGAAATGAACCTTTTTACGAATATTGCCAAATTTTAATTAAGTTCATGTTTTCTATGATCTCATAATCCATTCCCAAGTTGTCCATAACCATGGACACGGCTTTTCGAAAAGATTAAACCCTGCAGGGGTGTACTAATTTACCCATTGGTACCGTCCAGCTCACCTGATTATCTCTCTTCCGGGGAAAGCTGGCAAGTGGGCGCGGTTAAACCTTTACCTCGCATGAGACTATCCAAGGATCATCATGACAACAGGACAAGTTCAATGCCTATTTCAACACCCTGCCCCCATCGCCACATCCTAAACACCACCACCCTCTTCGCGCCTTCATCCACCTGCAACTCACACGCAAATGGAAAGCGCAAACTAGAGGACGCTTGGATACGCCCGCACAAGTTATTCGGTTAGTAAGGGGCCATACCCCCACCGATGGAAGCACGATCGATCTTGGTTCAAGAGACAAGAACTCGCACCTAGACGGCAAGAATGAGACAAAACACCATAACCCCGATGGCAACTCATCCAAGCCTTTTAAGCATTTTAATTAAGTACCACAAGTTTCCACCTCGTTCGAACATTCCATCAACTTCACAAGCATGGAAATAATCACCGGACAACTAAGCATTCGACTAAGCACGGCTAAGCATAGCTAAGCATATATTCTACAGATATAAAGTACCTCAGGCCAACACTTCAACCTATGGATAATAGGAGGGAAAACATGTAATGGCGTAGGGAACATGCAATTGATAGGATTCTCTATACATTGACCAAAAGTTGACATTGGAATCGAATGCAATATTATGGTGGGGAAAAATACTTGTGTAAAACAATAGGATGAGATATGCCAAGAAGGTTAGGTTATCTCTTGCCTTGCTGACGGGTCTGAAAGCACGAATCGTCGAGGTATGGACGGGGAACCTCGACTCCTGAATCTACCGACACACAAACAATAACAGGAGAACAAATGAATAACATGAATACAAAGGTGCAATGCACAATCATGATGACATGTCAAGTGTATGCAATGATATCATCATTTAATTTAGCTAACAGTTTAAATGGAGTGCCAAATACTTGGTGCAATTATGGGGAAGCAACCCCATATTTAATTTAATGACCACGTTGCTTATGAACTATTACAGTACTAAGATGTGGTTTAAATATGCATGGAAATGACATGAATAGATAGGTATTGTTCTCCTGATAATTTTGGTACCTTGTTTGCAATTTTCCAAGTAACGATGAATAAATGGTGAATGAAACGATTAATCAATTTAATTCTTTTAACCATTTCGAGAATGACATCAAAGGAAAAGTTGTTGTCATGATGTGAAATTAACATAACTAGATAGCCTTTGATTTGCTGAACATTTTGGTATATCATTTGCAAGATTTGAATCAATATTTATTAAGTTATGAATAGTTGGGTCGGTAGTTCCGGCTAACTGCCCGTTAGTACCTTTCATGTCGGTACTTCTGGAGCAACATCCGAGCTACTTTCGGAAATTAACAGAAGTATCCAGTACGGAATCAACCTACGGTCGGTACTTCCGGCTAACAGCCCGGTAGTACCGGTCAAGTTGGTACTTTCGGGGAAACTTTCGAGCTACTTCTGGAAATTAACAGAAGTATCCAGTACCGAATCAACCTACGGTCGGTACTTCCGGCTAACAGCCCGGTAGTACCGGTCAAGTCGGTACATCCGGGGAAACTTCCGAGCTACTTCCAGAAATTAAAAGAAGTATCCAGTATCGAATCAACCTATGGTCGGTACTACCGGCTAACTACCCGGTAGTACCGGCGAAGCGTTTTGAGCCATGACCGTAGCGCGCGCGTGCGGTGACCGCGCGCAATGTCGAGCACGCGCTCAACGGTGTGCAGGGCGCGCGAGGATGTGCTACTGCACGTAGTCGACGAGCTGGACTACGGGGAGCTGAACGGGGGCGGCGCCGCTAGCTATTGGTCGCCAGAGCGACGACGACCGGCGGCGGGTCTGAGGCGAGCTATAGCGGCACTACAAGCTAGGGGAGGAGCAGGAGGACGAGGAGGTCCAGGAGAAGCGCAAGCTCACCATGAGTGCGGCGGTGCAGACGACGTGGTCGGAGAGGGACGGAGACGGCTGCAATCGAGCTCGACGCGCGGCGGCCGGAGCGGAGGAAGACGAGGTCGACGGCGGTGATTCCGAGCTCCCCTTCGTGATTCCTTGGACGAGGACGACGAGGGCGATGAGGCGGAGCTTTTGCTCCGCTTCGATCTGCTCGGGGAGGCTCCTAGCGGCGGCGATGCGCGGTGGACGGCGGCGGGGCGTCGTCGGCCATGGGAGCTAGGGTTAGGGTTTCTTTTACGGGAAAAATGGGAAGGAAATGGGTGAGGGGAGAGAGCGAGAGCGACACGGCAACCACTTATCCACTGAGGGCACGGCAGCGCGGCGGGATGGCGAGGACATCGGCGGCATGGCGCCAGTGTCGCCACCGTCGCCACAGGGAAGAAGGTGCTTTGCAAAAACCCCCTTGTCCCAACTTTAAGTTTTATTGCAAAGTGGTCCAGCAGCCTATTAGGGATTTAAATTGAGGCACTTAAACACTTTTGAAAATTCTGGAAAAAATCACATAGCATTTATATTACATTAGGAAGCTGTCATAAAAGTTTCAGACCATTTGGAAATTATTTTGTGTGTAACTTATTTCAAAAGAACTCACAGGCATTTTGGGGTCCTTTTCAAATTATTCAATTTGGCAATTTGATTTCCTTTGCAAGATTTATATTTGTAACTCTAGGAACTTCCTGGACAAATTGGAAGCTGAAGAATATTTTTGGTTTTGCCAAATTGAGCAATTGCAATTGGTTTGGAAATTTGGGGAGAGTGTTTGTTTCCCTTTTTTTTAATATTTTCCAATTGTTGCTTTATTAAACTTAGCAATTCAGAATGTATGCCATGATGCAAGTGCAATGCAAAAGTGAAAATTTGGTTCAAATTTTACAGTACCAAACTGGGGCTTTTACATTAAGCTCCCATGTCGGAGATCATATGCAACAAGGAAGCAACCGGCCGAGTCGCCAAGTGGGCAATCAACCTGGCGGCACACGGTATTGACTATGACAGGAGGACCGCAATCAAATCACAAGTGCTCGCCGACTTCCTCGTTGACTGGACGGAGACGGAGCACATACCACCGCCTCCCGACTCCGGCCTCCACTGGCTCACGCATTTCGATGGCTCCAAAAGATACTGGGGGCTCGAAGCTGGAGTCGTCCTCACTTCTCCCAAGGGATGCAAGCTATGTGCTACAAATTCATTTCACAGCGTCCAACAACGTGGCCGAGTACGAGGCGCTCGCGCATGGCCTCAAGCTCGCCAAGGAAATGGGTATCAAGCGGATCCTCTGCAACGGGGACTCGGTCCTGGTGGTCCAGCAGACCACCGGACATTGGGACGCCAACATGGCCGCCTACCGCTTCTTCGTCCATCAACTCGTCGGGTACTTCGACTGATGCGAATTCCATCACATCCCCCGCACCAACAACGAAGCGGTAGACACGTTGGCAAACATCGGCGTTGCCCTCAAGAAGCTGTACAAGCCGTCCATAACGCCGTGTCCCAGCTCCGAGTCCATCCGGATACCCGAAGGAGTGGAGCCAGACGAGCTGACTGCCGGCTTGACAGCTCCCCATCAGTCGGATGCCGTCGAGGTCCTCGTCATCGAAGAAGCCCTGTCATGGACGCAGCCTTTCCTCGCCTACCTCGCCAACGACGAGCTTCCGGTGGACGAGCTTGCCGCCAGGCAAGTCAAGCGTCGAGCAAGTGCCTACACCATCATCAACAACGAGCTGTACAAGCGCAGTGTCTCGGGCATCTTCCAACGCTGCGTGAGTCAAGATGAAGGAATCCGGATCCTCAAGGATATTCACCAAGGGGAGTGCGGTCATCACGCATCTTCAAGGGCAATCGTCGCCAAAGCCTTCAGGCACGGTTTCTACTGGCCGACTTTGCTAGCGGACGCCAATCAGTTGGTCCGGCTCTGCAATGGGTGCCAGCGATTCGCGACCCAGAAGCATACGCCGGCTTCAGCACTCAGAACGATCCCCATCACCTGGCGGTTCGCCGTCTGGGGGCCGGACATGGTCGGTCCCCTAAGGAAGGCGAGCAGCGGCATGACCCATCTCTTGGTAGTTGTCGACAAATTCACAACATGGATTGAAGCCAAGCCAATCAAGAAGTTGGACGGCCCAACAGTCGTGAAGTTCATCATGAACATCATCCACCGCTTCGGATACCCTCACAGCATAATCACGGACAACGGCTCAAACTTCGGTAAGGGCGAGTTCACCAGGTTCTGCGGTAGGACAGGCATCCGGCTTGATGTTGCATCCGTCGCCCACCTCAGTCAAACGGACAAGTGGAAAGACCAAACGGCCTCATACTAGCTGGCATCAAACCCCGACTGCTCGAGCCGCTCGAGCGAGCAGCCGGCGCATGGCTGGAGGAGCTGCCATCTGTCCTCTAGAGCCTAAGGACGACCCCAAATCATTCAACTGGCTTCATGCCATTCTTCCTCGTCTATGGAGCCGAAGCCGTCATGCCAACAGACATCGAGCATGACGTGCCTCGAGTCATTCTCTACACGGAAGAAGCAGCCAAGCAAGCTCGCGAAGACGGAGTTGACCTGCTCGAAGAAGCGCGCGAACTTGCCGAGTCAAGATCGGCCATTTACCAGCAACAACTCCGCAACTATCACAGCCGGCGAGTCTGACCCGTCAACTTCCGAGAACGATACCTCGTGCTTCGATTGATTCAATATACCAAAAACATGCACAAGCTATCATCACCATGGGAAGAACCTTTCATCATAAGCAAGGCGCTCATCAACGATGCCTACTACCTCATCGACGCGCGTGAGCACAAGAAGGACAAGATGGACAAGGAAGGCGAGGAGACGGAAAGGCCATGGAATGCCTCCCTCTTGCATCGCTTCTAGACATGAGAAAACAAAATCGTGTACGTATCACCCCTGTGCTATCAATAAAGAATGACAAACAAGTTTGTGACAAATCTCCACTGCAATATGCTTTAATTCCTGTTAACCGGCTGCTCCAGTAGCGGGCAAAATTTCCCTTTCACGGCCGTGTAGCATGCACAAGCGCCAAATGGCTAACTCTTCCAATCCAGTTAAGGCCGGCAAGTGAACAAGCTAGAGGAGGATAGGACGCGAAAAACGCCGAAGGAAAATAATGCCGGCTGAAACACCCCGCATTGCAAACACGGCTAAGCCGGCAACCGGCAACAATTTCCACTATTACGGATGACTAACGTGCACGGCGCTAAACGGTTAACTCTTCGAATCCGGTTAAGGCTGCCAAGAAAACAAGCTGGAGGATGCCTGTACGAGAAAGACGTAAGAACGGAACTCATAGTCGGCTGAAAAAACTCTGGCCCAGCAACCCAAGCCTTAACGTCACAGTAGTGTACATGATCCCGCATGATGGTGAAGTGCAAGCGAACGATGAAAGGAATGGTTGCAGGCGAGCAGAAAACTTAACTTACTAAAATGAAAGTTTTGCGCATCAGTAACCACATGAGTTGATCACTCCCTCATCCGTTTCATGAGCAAAACACCGCTCGCCGGCTACCGAGATTTGAAGGTCAACACATGGCCCCAGACGCCGGGTACTACCTGATATCCGGCTCCGGGTCACATTTCTCGCAATCGGCTGCGAGCAGCCGGATTCAGCAGATTGTTTAGCACAAGAAGATGAACAATCATAGTGAAGCGCAGCAAACTCATTGAAAGAAGCATAACAGAGCACCCCCAGGGGATATCAAAAGTACGCGGGTTACTATAAGATTTAAAACAAAAAAGGGGTAGCCCACAGGCGGACACCCCCGTGCACGGACGCAGCCAGCTCGACTACAAGTACTAAAATCGCTCTCCTCCCAGGTCCGAAGGCAGAGGGAGTCGTCGTACACCTTGACAAAGAACACCCCGCACCCGCGCATCAGCTTGAAGCGGACGATGAAAGACGGAGCCAGCTGGTAGAAGCCGGCAAAAGCCCTCCAGCCGCTGAAGCACTCTGCCCGCCGGCGGGTTTCGTTGCCTTCTTGGGTAACAACAACCCTGGCGCGTACCTCCCAAGGACCTTGGCTTGCTCCCACGCGATGGAGTTGGAAGAGGAATGGGCCTTCGCCCTACAGCGCATCCCCAACAGCCTTCGGCAGCCACTGAGTCCGCCCGATGGGCTGGTGCAGAGTCAGCAGAAATTCCGAGATAGGGAAGTCCTCCCTGAGCTCGCCAGCTGAAGAATCTGACGCGGCCGGTGTAACGCCCCGACCCCGGAATTATACAAAGAGGCTATGTAACTCTCAGGCTATGCTACACAATTGAAGGGCACGGGATTACCATTCCCACGCAACCCATCGATCGTGCCATTGACACTGGCATAGCTATCAATGTATAAAACAGAGATCAAGACTTGTGGAACAACTGGCACATTGCAGACTCTACGACACAAAGCATATAGCAACACATATAATGAGAAGAATACAAAATTACATACAAAAGGTGTCACAGACCCAACAGTTCATCAAGCGGAAGCGAAGTAGCATTGTCTATTACAACAAGATCCGAATATAGGGCCTAAGAGGCCTACACATAAAGCATAACCCAAGCCAGCTTGTTCCACGGTCCCAAGCTGCCACCTGGGAACCCGAACTACTCGTCGACGTCCATGAAGAACCCACCTGTGTACTCGGTGTCGTCCTCCTCTGAAAACAAATATAAAGGCAGCAAAGAGAGACTGAGTACGACGTACTCGCAAGTTTAGTAGGGTGATATAGGCCCAATGCTGACGGAGACTCTAAAGCTGTATATGTAGCTAATTTGCATAAAGCTAGATTTTCTTTTCAAAAGAATTAAAAGACCCATGGCATCGACTACTCAGATTATTTTCTAAAAAAGGGATAAGGGAGTAACTTTCCTTCGGTTCTCATCGAACCAAATAGTACCAAGAATCACACTCGTCACCACAAGGCACTTCCCCGAATCACCCTCGAGGAAATGAACCTTTTGTCATACGTTGTAATTGCAACCTCTAGCTGCAAGTTTTAATTTGGTTAAAGTTGTTTATGATCCCGTAAATCCATTCCCAAGGCGTCCATATCCGCGGACACAGCTTTTCGAAAAG
Organism: Puccinellia tenuiflora; assembly: GCA_012064385.1. Taxonomy (NCBI): domain Eukaryota; kingdom Viridiplantae; phylum Streptophyta; class Magnoliopsida; order Poales; family Poaceae; genus Puccinellia; species Puccinellia tenuiflora. The sequence goes on from QRDG01000003.1 coordinate 77,258, forward strand.
ATTAACCCTGCAGGGGTGTACTAATTTACCCATTGGTACCGTCTGGCTCACCTGATTGGCCCTCTTCCGGGGAAGGCCGGCGAGTGGGCGCGGCTAAACCTTTACCACGCGTGACACTATCCAAGAGTCATCTGTGGCGACAGGGCAAGTTTACCCAGCCTATTTCAGCCCCTGCCCCCATCGCCATGTCCTAAACACAAATCCTCCGCAACATTTTCTCTTCCACTCACACGCAAATGGAAATTCGAACTAGAGGACCCTTGGATACGCCCACACAAGTTATTCAGTTAGTAAGGTGCCCATACACCCACCAATGGCAGCACGCTCAAACCTTGAGTCCGAAGACAGGAACTCGCACCTAGGGGCAAGAGTGAGGCAAAACACCATCCCCGATGGCAACTCACCCAAGCCTTTTTAAGCAAATTAATTAAGTACCAACAACAACCACCATGTCCGAACATTCCATCAACATCATCATTAAGGAATTTAATCAACGGACATAAATAGAAACATGACTAAGCATAGCTAAGCATATAAGCTACAACAATTATATCTTTGTCTCCGGCCAACACATCAAACCTAGGGTTCATAGGAGGGGAAGCATGTGATGGTTCGTGGAAAAACATGCAATCATAGGATATTCTAATATTGACCAAATAGACATTGGTACCGAATGCAATATTATGGTGGATAAAATAAGTTTATAAAACATTAGGATGCTAGATGCCAAGAAGGTTAGGTTATCTCTTGCCTTGCTGCCGGGGCGTGTAGTACGGCTCGTCGGGGTACGTAGAGGGACCCTCGACTCCGAAATCTATCGATACCCAAAAATAATACAAAGGAACACATAAATCACACGAACACAAGGTGCAATGCTCAATCACATGATGACATGTCAAATTGATGCAAAGATACCATATAAATTACATGGCAAATTGAATGGAGAGCCAAATAATTAGTGCAATTATTTGGAATCAACCCCATATTTATCTTAGTCACCACCCTATTCATAAATTATAACATTATTAGAGAAGTGGCTCAAATATGCATGGACAGGACATGAATGGATAGGTTTTGTCCTTCCGATCATTTTGGTACCTTATTTGTAATTTTCTGAGTACCGAAGAATAAATAGAGATTTAAATAATTATTTGAATTTAATTCGTTTAATCAATTAAAGGATAACATCAAAGTAAAATTTGTTGTTATGATGTGAAACTATCATGATTAGATAGCAATTGAGTTGCTGATCATTTTGATATTTTATTCACCATTTTTGGTTAATTATTTAACAAGTTATGATTTTTCCCAATTTGGTATTATTTGTACCATTTTAGGATTTCATAATTAAAGGCAAAATTATTTTCCCAATTGAGCATGGAAATGTTACTAACAAGTAGATATTGTTTTTCTGAACAACTTGATATTGTATTTGTTAAATTTGAAGCAATATTTAAATAGTTAGCAATTATTTGAATTTAGCTAATTAACAGATTTTACTGTTTGGGCCGGCCCACAGGTCGGCCCAGGCCAGTTCCCAGGCCGGGATGGTGCCTGAGACGGCCGGCCTCAGAGCCGGCCCAGACCGGGGCTAGGTCGGGGCGGTGCCTGAGGCTACCGGCCTCGTGGCCGGCCCAGGCTGGCGTGCAGGCCGGGGACCAGCCCGAGGGGTCCGGCCCTCTGGCCGGCCCAGGCCGAGAGCGAGGCTGGGCACTGGCCCAAGCCGGCCGGCCTTGTGGCCGGTCAGGCCGGGGGCCAGGCCGGGCGCCCGTGCACGGTGATGCCGGCGAGCGACGGCGACCAAACGGCGGCGAGGAGAGGGTGAGAGGGAGCGGGGAAACGCGCGAAAGGGAGGCCAGCTTAATCGGAAGCACGTGTGCGTGGTGGTGCGGCTAGGGGCTCGCCGGCGGCGACGGATTTGGGCCGGCGGAGCTCGGCCGAGGCGGGGAAGATGTCGCGGACGTGGACGTCGGCTACGGGCCTCCCCAGTTCGATTCTGCTGGCGGGGAGGGAGAAGGAGACGCGGTGGAGGAGCAGGTGCCCGTCGATCTGCACGGGGCGGCCCCAATCGTCGGCGGCAAGGTTGGCAAGCACGGCGGGGACGGCGGGAGCTCAGAGGGGAGAGAGAACGTGGCGAGGGAGCGGGCAATTGGGGAACGTGGTGAGGAGCAGGTGGGGGTCCTCGTCGTGGGCGTCTTGGCCACGGGGGACGAGTGGACGATGACCACGTGTGGGGGCACAGCGGCATGGCGCCAGTGCCGTCGGCCACTGTGGATAGGAAAAAAAATTCCAGGGAACCCCCTGGCAACAATTTTTATAAATTGCAAAAAGGTCCTGAGGCAGTTTAGTGGATTTTATTTAGGACCTAAACCATTTTTATAAATTTCAAAAAAAAAAATCATGTGGGCTCCACTTAACCTTTAGGTGCTCCAAAAAAATTGGTGAGGCAAAATAAAATGTTTTGGCCAACCTTTGTTCACAGTTTTTAAATATAGTCATTTTTGACATTTTCCAACTTGTATTTATTTGAAGCACTTAGACATTTCCAAAAATACTGAAAATATTCATGGAGGCTCTAACATTAACATTGAAGCTCCCCATGATTTTAGTTTGAATTTTTGGAATGTTTAATTTGGTTTCAAAAATAGAAATTGAATTAAGCCAATTTGAATTATCAAATTTATTTCCTTGCTTAATAAGGAATTGCTTCATCAAATGAATTTAACATGCACACTTGGAACTTCCTGAACAATTTGGGAGTTCAAGTTTATTGGTTTGCTAAGTTGAGCAAATTCATTTGGTGGAGGGTTGTGGAAGGTTTGCTTTCCCATTTCAATTTGCTTCCAAGTGAGTGTTAGAAATAGCAATTACATATGGATGCCATGATGCAAACATGATAAGGAAAAGTGGAAAAATTATTCGTATTTTTCATTACAAAGCTGGGGCTGTTACAATTCTACCCCCCTTACAGGAATCTCGTCCCGAGATTCTAGGCTTGAGTGAAGAAGGCGGGGTATTCCTGACGAAGGCTAGTTTCTCGCTCCCATGTGGCTTCTTCCTCGGAATGGTTAGACCATTGGATTTTGAGGAACTTGATGGTATTGTTGCGGGTTTTCCTCTCCGCTTCATCCAAGATGCGGATAGGATGCTCGCGGTAGGTCAAATCCTCCTGGATGTCCAACACCTCATGATCAACCCCACGGATTGGATCCTTGAAGCAACGACGGAGTTGGGAGACATGGAACACATCGTGCACATCCGGGAAGTTGGAGGGCAAATCAAGTTGATAGGAGAGATCTCCTCGCTTGGCTATGATGGTGAAAGGGCCAACGTAGCGAGGTGCCAAATTTCCCTTGATTCCGAAGTGACGAACGCCTCGGAGGGGAGAGACTCGAAGATAGGCCTTGTCACCAATTTGATAGTGGACCTCTTGATGGTGCTTGTCATAGTAGCTTTTCTGCAGGGATTGCGTAGCCTTGAGATTATCCCGAATAACACGGACTTTCTCTTCAGCCTCATTGATCACATCAGGACCGAAGAGTGGCCTCTCTCCGATTTCAGACCAATTCAGAGGAATCCGGCATTTTCTGCCATAAAGAACCTCAAAGGGAGCCATTTGCAAACTGGCTTGGTAGCTATTGTTGTAGGAGAACTCGGCGAGGGGTAGATATTTTTCCCAACCCTTACCGAAGGAGACGACAAATGCCCGAAGCATGTCCTCAAGAATTTGGTTCACCCTTTCAGTTGACCGTCAGTTTGAGGATGATAAGCTGTGCTGAAGTTGAGACGGGTTCCCATAGCATTTTGGAAAGCCTGCCAGAATCTGGATACGAATAGGCTCCCACGGTCTGAGATGATCCTCAGTGGAACACAGTGGAGAGGAACAATGCGGGCAACATACAACTCGGCCAATTGCTTTGCATTTATGTCCTCACGAACCGGAAGGAAATGGGCTACCTTGGATAGGCGGTCGATGACGACCCATATGGCATTATTGCCCTTTTGAGATCTTGGGAAGCCGGTGATGAAATCCATACCCACTTCATCCCATTTCCACTCGGGAATGGCTATGGGGCGAAGGGTACCAGCTGGCCTTTGATGTTCAGCCTTCACTCGGCGACAGACGTCGCATTCAGCAGCATACTCGGCGATCTCGCGCTTCATGCAAGACCACCAGAACTGCCGGCGAAGATCTTGATACATTTTAGTGCTACCCGGATGAATAGAGATGGGTGACTCATGAGCTTCTGAGAGGATCAACTCTTTTGTGTGCCCGCTTTTGGGCACCACTAGGCAGTCACCGAAATAGACAACACCATTGTCATCAACCGAGAAACAATTGGCCTTCCCATTAGCTGTCTTCTCTTTGATCTCGAGGATTTCAGCATCATTTTGCTGGGCGGCCTTGATATCATCCTCGAGAGTGGATTTGATCTCGAGGTTAGCTAGATATCCGGAGGGAACAATCTCCAGATTTAACCAAGCAAATTCCTCGTGGAGAGCCGGTTGTGCCTTTTCAACCATCACGGTGTTGCAATAGGCCTTGCGACTCAAAGCATCGGCCACGACATTGGCCTTGCCGGGCTGGTAGTTGAGGGTCACATCATAGTCTTTGATTAATTCTAACCATCTTCTCTGCCTCAAGTTCAGATCCGGTTGGGTGAAGAGATATTTTAAACTTTGATGGTCGGAGTAGATCTCGCAATGGTTGCCCAATAGGTAGGGCCTCCATTGCTTCAGAGCATGAACCACGGCGGCAAGCTCTAAATCATGAGTTGGATAATTTTGTTCATGTGGCTTGAGTTGACGAGAGGCATAGGCGAACCTTGGAGTGATGCATCACAATAGACGACAAAGTCCTTCTCGATGTCAGGAAGGACAAGCACCGGGGTGGTAGTGAGCTTGACCTTGAGAGTTTGGAAGCTCTCTTCCGCTTTATCGCTCCATATGAACTATTTGTTCTTCTTGAGGAGGTCGGTCAAAGCTTTGGCTATCTTGGAAAATCCCTCAATGAATCGGCGGTAATAACCCGCCAATCCAAGGAAGCTTCGGATATCTTTGACGGATTTGGGAGTTGGCCAATCCAGGATTGCTTGAATCTTGTCAGGTATCACCACTACTCCAGCAGCTGACACCACATGACCGAGAAAAATGAGCTCCTTTAGCCAAAACTCACACTTGGAGAACTAGGAATAGAGGCGGTGATCTCGAAGCTTGGTCAAGACTAGTCGAAGATGCTCAGCATGCTCTTCTTCAGTTTTGGAATAGACAAGGATGTCATCGATGTAAATAATGACAAAGTTGTTGAGGTACTCGTGGAAGATAGAGTTCATCAGCCTCATGAATGTAGCCGGAGCATTGGTGAGGCCGAAGGACATGACGGTGTACTCATATAACCCATAGCGGGTAGAGAAAGCCATCTTTGGAATATCCTCCTTTCGGATTTTTATCTGGTAGTAGCCTGACCTCAGATCCATCATGGAGAATACCGTTGCACCAGCTAGTTGATCGAATAGGTCAGTTATTCTGGGAATAGGGTACTTGTTCTTGATGGTCACCGCATTCAGAGGGCGGTAATCAACAACCAGCCGAGGAACATTAGTATCCCTCTTCTTGACAAAGATGACCGGGCAGCCACAAGGTGAGCTACTCGGACGGATGAATTCTTTTTCTAGCAGCTCATCAAGTTGCTTCTTCAACTCAGTTAGCTCTTCCGTTGGCATACGATAGGGCCTCTTGGAAATTGGGGCGGTTCCCGGAACCAGCTCAATCACAAACTCCACGCTGCGATTAGGTGGCATGCCAGGAAACTCCTCCGGAAAAACATCGGGGAAATCACACACCACAGGAACTTCATGCATTTCAGGAGGTGTGGTTCCCTCCAGGAAACATAAGCTGATCTCCGGTGACAGAGGAGTGGCAGCAGACGGAGTTGCGGACAAAGGTGACCAATAACTCACTAGCCCGATGGTTGGGTGGACCATGGTGACGGACTTGGCAGCACAATCCAGGTTGGCCTGATATTTGACTAGCCAATCCATCCCCAGAATTACATCTAGCCCATCTGACTTTAGTGCTATCAGCTGGAACGGAAAAGACCAATAGCCTATGGTTATCTGGACGTCCGGAGCAATCCATTTAGTGTGCCAGCTAGAGCCTGGGGTTTTGACCACTAGCGGGGAGTCCATATTCACAAATGGTATTTGATGGTTGTGTGCAAACGCTATAGATATGAATGAATGCGATGCTCCAGAATCAAATAAGACTGAAGCTGGATAATCATTGATTCGAAGCATACCCATGAGAACTCCGGGGTCCTCTTCGGCTCCTTCAGCCGAGACGTGGTTCAGGCGGCCACGGCTGACGGTCATGGCCTTGGCGGCTGGGGTAGAGGGTGCTGGTGTAGGTGCTGCGGTAGCCGGTGCCTTCTTGGGGCACTCCCTGGAGTAGTGCCCCGGCTGGCCACAAGCGACACAAGTGGGCCTCGGTGGTGGTGGAGGCAGTTGAGGGCGGAAGCCACTTCCAGCCGCACCCATGGTCGAGGTAGCTGGGCGAGGCGGAGGTGGCCTGAACCCTGAAGGCCTTGGCGCGAAAGGTACACGAGGCACGGCGCTGAAGGGCACAAAGACCCTGCGCTTCTTGCCCTCCGAAAAGAGGAGCTCTGGTTGTCAGTGGGAGCTGGCCTTTTGGAGGCCTCCAGCTCCTTCCTACCTTGCTCCATAGTGAGAGCTTGGTTGTAGAGCTCCTGGTAGGATTGGAACTTGAAGGGTAGGAGCTCGTATCGGAGGCGAGGGGCGAGCCCCTTGCAGAAGAGGTATTGCTTGTCCTCATCATTCGTCACGTCCCGAGGGGCGTAACGGGAGAGGTGGTTGAACTCCCGCCCATAGGCTTCGACGTCCATGCGTCCCTGGTTTAAGTCCAGTAACTCCATCCTGTTGAGGTCCATGATGGGCTTGGGGATATATGCCGCACGGAAGGCGATGCGGAACTCCGCCCAAGTGAAGACATGACCCGCGTCAAACATTGACACGTGGCTCTCCCACCAAGAGCCAGCGGCTCCAGTCAGCAGGTAGGTGGCGAAGTTGACTTGTTCCGCCACTGGAACGTGTAGAGCGGCAAACTTGCGCTCAAGAGCCCGAAGCCAATCATCCGCAACAAACGGCTCCTTAGCTTCAGAGAAGATGGGAGGTTGGGACCGCAAGAACTCGGTAAGAGTGTTGCAGTCGTTGTTCCTCCTGGCCCCTTGTTGCACCAGCTGCTCGAGCAGACGCTCATTCCGCAGCCGGTTCTCCTCGATGGCCATCAAAAGCTCCGCCATTGAGGGTGGCGGCGGTGCCTCAGGATTGCTGTGTTCCCCCACGATGGGTAGGAGCCATTCTGAAGATTTGGAACAATGACATAGTTAGTAATCAACTCCGAACAATTAGGATAGATCATTTGAGTCCTTCCAGATATAGAGAATTAAGATGGCACTAACACCAAAAGCAGATTTAGGCAACCACGGGTGACATCACGTCATCGCGGCGATAGCAAACCGATGTAGCTGACTAGAGACAAACAAAGGACACTAGAACCCAAACCGCGAGAACCTACACTCCGACACCAAGCTTAAAACAAATAGAGATAAGAGATCAGAGTAGAGCGAGTTGGATGAGGAGTAAAAAGAATCCTAAGAAGGTTTTTACAACTGATTTTTAGGTTATAAATAATTTTCAACTAGACTCGACATCGACCAATAGAAAGGGTTTCCTACAGGCAGTACTGCTCTGATACCAACTTGTAACGCCCCGTCCCCGGAATTATACAAAGAGGCTATGTAACCCTCAGGCTATGCTACACAATCGAAGGGCATGGGATTACCGCTCCCACGCAACCCCTCGATCGTGCCATTGACACTGGCATAGCTATCAATGTATAAAACAGAGATCAAGACTTGTGGAACAACTAGCACATTGTAGACTCTACGACACAAAGCATATAGCAACTCATATAACGAGAAGAATACAAATATTACATACAAAAGGGGTCACAGACCCAACAGTTCATCAAGCGGAAGCGAAGTAGCATTGTCTATTACAACAAGATCCAAATATAGGGCCTAAGAGGCCTACACATAAAGCATAACCCAAGCCAGCTTGTTCCACGGTTCCAAGCTGCCACCTGGGAACCCCGAACTACTCGTCGACGTCCACGAAGATCCCACCGGTGTGCTCGGTGTCGTCCTCCTCTGAAAAACAAATATAAAGGCAGCAAAGAGAGACTGAGTACGACGTACTCGTAAGTTTAGTAGGGCGATATAGGCCCAATGCTGACAGAGGCTCTAAAGCTGTATATGTAGCTAATTTGCATAAAGCTAGATTTTCTTTTCAAAAGAATTAAAAGACCCATGGCATCGACTACTCAGAGTATTTTCTGAAAAAGGGGTAAGAGAGTAACTTTCCTTCGGTTCTCATCGAACCAAATAGTACCAAGAATCACACTCGTCACCACAAGGCACTTCCCCGAATCACCCTCGAGGAAATGAACCTTTTGTCATATGTTGTAATTGCAACCTCTAGCTGCCAAGTTTTAATTAGGTTAAAGTTGTTTATGATCCCGTAAATCCATTCCCAAGGCGTCCATAACCACGGACACAACTTTTCGAAAAGATTAACCCTGCAGGGGTGTACTAATTTACCCATTGGTACCGTCCGGCTCACCTGATTGGCCCTCTTCCGGGGAAGGCTGGCGAGTGGGCGCGGTTAAACCTTTACCTCGCGTGAGACTATCCAAGAGTCATCTGTGGCGACAGGGCAAGTTTACCCAGCCTATTTCAGCCCCTGCCCCCATCGCCACGTCATAAACACAAATCCTCCGCAACATTTTCTCTTCCACTCACACGCAAATGGAAATTCGAACTAGAGGACCCTTGGATACGCCCGCACAAGTTATTCAGTTAGTAAGGTGCCCATACACCCACCAATGGCAGCACGCTCAAACCTTGAGTCCGAAGACAGGAACTCGCACCTAGGGGCAAGAGTGAGGCAAAACACCATCCCCGATGGCAACTCACCCAAGCCTTTTTAAGCAAATTAATTAAGTACCAACAACAACAACCATGTCCGAACATTCCATCAACATCATCATTAAGGAATTTAATCATCGGACATAAATAGAAACATGACTAAGCATGGCTAATCATAGCTAAGCATATAAGCTACAACAATTATATCTTTGTCTCCGGCCAACACATCAACCCTAGGGTTCATAGGAGGGGAAGCATGTGATGGTTCGTGGAAAAACATGCAATCATAGGATATTCTAATATTGACCAAATAGACATTGGAACCGAATGCAATATTATGGTGGATAAAATAAGTTTATAAAACATTAGGATGCTAGATGCCAAGAAGGTTAGGTTATCTCTTGCCTTGCTGCCGGGGCGTGTAGTACGGCTCGTTGGGGTAGGTAGAGGGACCCTCGACTCCGGAATCTATCGATACCCAAAAATAATACAAAGGAACACATAAATCACACGAACACAAGGTGCAATGCTCAATCATATGATGACATGTCAAATTGATGCAAAGATACGATATAAATTACATAGCAAATTGAATGGAGAGCCAAATAATTAGTGCAATTATTTGGAATCAACCCCATATTTATCTTAGTGACCACCCTATTCATAAATTATTACATTATTAGAGAAGTGACTCAAATATGCATGGAAATGACATGAATGGATAGGGTTTGTCCTTCCGACCATTTTGGTACCTTATTTGTAATTTTCTGAGTACCGAAGAATAAATAGCGATTTAAATAATTATTTGAATTTAATTCGTTTAATCAATTAAAGGATAACATCAGAGTAAAATTTGTTGTTATGATGTGAAACTAGCATGATTAGATAGCAATTGAGTTGCTGATCATTTTGATATTTTATTCACCATTTTTGGTTAATTATTTAACAAGTTATGATTTTTCCCAATTTGGTATTATTTGTACCATTTTAGGATTTCATAATTAAAGGCAAAATTATTTTCCCAATTGAGCATCGAAATGATACTAACAAGTAGATATTGTTTTTCTGAACAATTTGATATTTTATTTGTTAAATTTGAAGCAATATTTAAATAGTTAGCAATTATTTGAATTTAGCTAATTAACAGATTTTACTGTTTGGGCCGGCCCACAGGTCGGCCCAGGCCGGTTCCCAGGCCGGGATGGTGCCTGACACGGCCGGCCTCAGAGCCGGCCCAGACCGGGGTCAGGCCGGGGCGGTGCCTGAGGCTACCGGCCTCGTGGCCGGCCCAGGCTGGCGTGCAGGCCTGGGACCAGCCCGAGGGGTCCAGCCCTCTGGCCGGCCCAGGCCGAGAGCGAGGCCGGGCACTGTCCCGAGCCGGCCGGCCTCGTGGCCGGTCAGGCCGGGGGCCAGGCCGGGCGCGCGTGCACGGTGGCGCTGGCGAGCGATGGCGACCAAATGGCTGCGAGGAGAGGGTGAGAGGGAGCAGGGAAACGCGCGAAAGGGAGGCCAGCTTAACCAGAAGCACGTGTGCGTGGTGGTGTGGCGAGGGGCTGGCTGGCGGCGACGGATTTGGGCCGGCAGAGCTCGGCCAAGGCGGGGAAGATGTCGCGGACGCGGATTTCGGCTACGGGCCTCCTCGGTTCGATTCTGCCGGCGGGGAGGGAGAAGGAGACGCGGCGGAGGAGCAGGTGCCCGTCGATCTGCACGGGGCGGCCCCAAATGTCGGTGGCAAGCTCGGCAAGCACGGCGGGAGCTCGGAGGGGAGAGAGAACGTGGCGAGGGAGCGGGCAATTGGGGAATGGGGTGAGGAGCAGGTGGGGGTCCTCGTCGTGGGCGTCTTGGCCACGGGAGACGAGTGGATGAAGACCATGGGTAGGGGCACGGCGGCATGGCGCCAGTGCCGTCGGCCACTGTGGAGAGGAAAAGAAAATTTTCCAGGGAACCCCTGGCAACAATTTTTATAAATTGCAAAAAGGTCCTGAGGCAGTTTAGTGGATTTTATTTAGGACCTAAACCACTTTTATAAATTTCAAAAAAAAATTCATGTGGGCTCCACTTAACCTTTAGTTGCTCCACAAAAATTGGTGAGGCAAAATAAAAAGTTTTGGCCAACCTTTGTTCACAGTTTTTAAATATAGTCATTTTTGACAATTTCCAACTTGTATTTATTTGAAGCACTTAGACATTTCCAAAAATACTGAAAATATTCATGGAGGCTCTAACATTAACATTGAAGCTCCCCATGATTTTAGTTTGAATTTTTGGAATGTTTAATTTGGTTTCAAAAATAGAAAATTGAATTAAGCCAATTTGAATTATCAAATTTATTTCCTTGCTTAATAAGGAATTGCTTCATCAAAGGAATTGCTTCATCAAATGTTTAATAATGAATTATCAAATGAATTACTTCCTGAACAATTTGGGAGTTCAAGTTTATTGGTTTGCTAAGTTGAGCAAATTCATTTGGTGGAGGGTTGTGGAAGGTTTGCATTCCCATTTCAATTTGCTTCCAAGTGAGTGTTAGAAATAGCAATTACATATGGATGCCATGATGCAAACATGATAAGGAAAAAGTGGAAAAATTTCGTATTTTTCATTACAAAGCTGGGGCTGTTACAGCCGGGGAAGGGCTCCTCGGGATCTCTACCATCGACGGTGCGGGGCCGCTCTGACCGCCACGGCCTCCCCCTGCACCGCCACTTTTCCGAGGGCGGCCTCTTCCACGCTTAGCTGGAGGAGGGCTCCTCCTACTTTCCGCTGACGGCCCGGAGCCACTCGAGCCTCCGTCGCATTTCCACGAATGACCCCAACCGTGCTTCACACCTCCGGCCGACGAACTTCCGAGTTCCACCTTTTGCTCCATGGCTGAGAGAAGAAGAAACTTGAGAAGAAACGGGATGAAAAGAAAGCTAAGTTGAACCGCTATTTATACCCAAGCGAAGGAGTTAAGGCCCAGGACTCCAACCGTCGCCGCTGCCCCTCCGAGTGCTACACGACATATGCCTTCTAACGGTTTAGGGCGCAAACGATCCCACGAAGAAGAAACCACCACAGAAAATCATGGGCGAGGAAGCCGAGGAGACGGTTTGCCGAACCCCGTGCAAAAGAGCCGGCCAGAGTCATAATGACATGTGGCTGCTCACGCCGTCAGCCGGCAATTCGCATACCCAGGGGCTGCGTAGCCGCCAAGCCGGCTCCGCGCACCCGGACGTCAAAGATCATCACCCCGAGTCAAGGACTCGGGGGCTACGCACGCCGTTAGCCGGCAATTCGCATACCCGGGGGCTGCGCAGCCGCCAAGCCGGCTCCACGCACCCAGACATCAAAGATCATCACCCTGAGTCAAGGACTCGGGGGCTACTCACGCCGTTAGCCGGCAATTCGCATACCCGGGGGCTGCACAGCCGCCAAGCCGGCTCCGCGCACCTGGACATCAAAGATCATCACCCCGAGTCAAGGACTCAGGGGCTACTGACGACGTCAGCCGGCAATTCGCATACCCGGAGGTTGCAGCCGCCAAGCCGGCTTGGCGTATCCGGACGTCAAAGATCATCACCCCGAGTCAAGGACTCGGGGGCTGCTCACGCCGTCAGCCGGGAATTCGCATACCCGGGGGCTGCGCAGCCGCCAAGCCGGCTCCGTGCACCCGGACGTCAAAGATCATCACCCCGAGTCAAGGACTCGGGGGCTGCTCACGCCGTCAGCCGGCAATTCGCAAACCCGGGGGCTGTGCAGCCGCCAAGCCGGCTCCGCGCACCCGGACGTGAAAGATCATCACCCCGAGTCAAGGACTCGGGGGGCTACTCACGCCGTCAGCCGGCAATTCGCATACCCGGGGGCTGCGCAGCCACCAAGCCGGCCCCACGCACCCGGACGTCAAGATCAACACCCCGAGCCAAGGACTCGGGGGCTACTCACGCCTTCAGCCGGCAAATATCATACCCGGGGGCTGCTTAGCCATCAAGCCGGCTCTGCGCACCCGGATGTTCATCTCAACACCCCGAGTCAAGCACTCGGGGGCTGCACGCCGCCAAGCCGGCACCAACAAACGTAAATGAAAAAATTCACAAGAAATTTCGACCCGACTCGCTGCTCGAGCCGGCCCGAAATTCGGGGGCTAGGCATGGTGAATATGAAGCAGCCCCACATGTGGACAACACCATGGCCTACACGCCTACAGGCCCGATAGCAAGATCAAGAGCAAAGGCTATGCAAGATAAGGTGAACTCACTCCTATCCTCGAATCAATTCAATTTCTCCATGGGTGGCTTGCTACCTCAAGTGGATACCTTGTGCATACTCAGGATCCACCTTGATGACGACCTACAATGGAGTAGAGAAGATGAGCAAGAGAAGGTCCAAGATGATGGAGAAGATGACCAAGAGAAGATCCAAGAAGATGGTCAAGGAGAAGAAGAAGGAGGCGGAGCCAGTCTGGCCGGCCCCCAGCCCGGCCTAGGCCGGCTCCCAGGCCGGCCACATGCCAGAGGCAGCCGGCCTCCAGCCCGGCCTAGGCCGGCTCCCAGGCCGGCCACAAGCCAGAGCCAGCCGGCCTCCAGCCCGACCCCCAGCCCGGCCTAGGCCGGCACCCAGGCCGGCCTTCCAGCCGAAGCAGCTGGCCTCCCAACCGGCCTAGTTTGTTGCTTTTGTAGGAGTCACATGGAGGGGGCCTCATGGGACACTTTGGCCATGACAAGACACTTGCCATGTTATCTACACACTACTTTTGGCCACGGATGACGCGTGATGTGGAGCGCTTGGTGCGTCGTTGCCCAACTTGTCTCAAAGCTAAGTCCACTTTAAACTCCCATGGTCTTTATATGCCTTTACCAATACCACACACACCTTGCTCCGACATTAGCATGGATTTTGTATTAGGTTTACCTCGAACAAAAAATGGCAAAGATTCCATATTTGTTGTTGTCGATCGCTTCTCCAAAATGGCACACTTTATTCCTTGCAACAAGACAAACGATGCTTCACACATTGCAACTTTGTTCTTTAGGGAAATCGTTCGTCTACATGGAGTGCCGAAGACCATTGTTTCAGACCGCGATGTCAAGTTCACAAGCTACTTTTGGAAGGCATTGATGGCCGAGCTCGGCATCAAGCTCCTCTTCTCCACCGCTTACCACCCACAAACCGATGGCCAAACCGAAGTGGTGAATCGAAGCCTCTCAACACTACTCCGCGTGTTGATCAAGCCAAATTTGAAGAATTGGGTAGAATGCATCCCACATGCCGAGTTCGCCTACAATCGTGCGACACACCGTGCAGCGAACCGGAGTCCCTTTGAGATTGTGTCACATCCCAATATTTTGAAACTAGAGAAAAACCCTTTATGAGGAGTTAGAAATTTAGAACCAACAAAAACCTTCTGTTATTTCATGTGATGCCTATTTAGCTTTCTATTATTTCATGTGGTATTTGTTTGCTAATGTGAGTACTCTTGCCTAGCTAATTATTCAAACAACAATCAGTCAATTGACCAACCTAATCATAAATTGGAATGTGACTTGAAAATAAAATAAAAACCCCTAACTACTCAAAAACCCTAATTTTTAAGAGGTGAGTATAAGAGGGTAAATTCTTAATCTCTAACCTCTTCTTTCTATATTAAATTCTTTTTTTTGAAAAATGATTCTTGAGTGCCACAAATCAGAGGGGAGTGATTTTACCTCCTACCTCATACTTTGGCCCACTAATCTAAATTGTTTTCCTAAAATACGAATTTAATTACATGAATTCAAATCCTACCTTTTTAATTCGGCCATCAAAGGAAACCTCATTTCCTTCTTCACCAAAAAATCAGGAAAATTAGGGGAACCTTCTACCACCCTCCTAAACCCAAATGTGAGCTAATTTGATGAAAACAAACCAAAAAATTCCACAGAAGCATTTCATCGAACACCTTATGGGCACCATTCTGCCTCTTTCCAAATTTGAACCAAAACTATGGTAAAAACGTGGGGACTAGACCCCTTTACTTCCCCTACCTCACCTACACTTGTCCAACCACCGGCCCCTCCATCTAACTCGGCATGGCCGACCAAATCATGGAGGAGCATGGCAGCCCGAGCTGCCATGCCGCCACTCTTTCTCTCTCCCTCGCACTCCCTCTCCCACTGGCCCCCTCGCGCCCGACGGGTGTCCGCCGCTGCACTGGCATCAAACCGGGCCCCCCTAGCGAGCCGGAGCTCCCTGAGCTCCCTCTCCCTCGCCTTGGCCCCATTTTCCGAAACCCTAGCCACCCATCGCCCGCGGACGCAGCCCTGCTCGCCAGCCCCCTCGCCCGCGCCAACCCGCTCCCCTGTCCCTCCTCTCTCCCGCAGACACGAGCCCAACCACCCGAACCCCTCTTAATGGCGAGACCGTGCTCGCCCATCCGTGGTCGCCGCGCCGTGGTCGCCGCGATGCCCCTGGCCGCTCCCTAAACCCTAGCTCTCGCCACTGCACCCACGGGCACAGATGGATGATGTGGTTCACCCCACCATCGCGTCGCCATGGCTCTGTTCCTCACCTGCCCCGTACCCGCCGTCGAACACCTCGCCTGCATCCTGGACCCGCACCACCCCGAGCTCCAGCTCAGCTCTCCCGCGCACCCCTCGCTCTCTCAAAACCCTAGCCGCACCCGGGAGCCGTTGCCGCACCACCTAGCCACCTATGGCGTGCTCCCCCTTGCTCTAGCTCTCTCCCCGCTCCCGGTCCACCGTGCACCCGCCGCTCGGCTATATAAAGCCACCCGAGCCCTCCTTTGCAACCCGCACCATTCTCTCCACCTTCACTCACTCTCCCCCACTCCACCACCTCTCTGCACCCGCCAGGAGGGCGGGAGCCCTGTTGCTCTCCACCCCGGCCGTGGAGGCTGAGCTCTGCGTGCTCGGCATTGTCCGTGGTCGACCACGGCCACAAGGCCGCGCTGCCTCTCTCTTCTTTCTTTCTCTCTCTCCGTTTCCCCTGCCGCATCCAAACACTCACCCACATGCCTCTTCGTGCCCAGGTTCGCTGCCAGGAGCTCACCGGGCGTGTCTCGGACCGAGGCTGACGCGGAGCTCGACGCCATCGACCGCGACGTCCCCGAGCCGTACAACTCCGCCAGCCGGCCCTGTCAAGCCTCCGCCACCGTCCGCACCCTCTCCACCGTCCCCGGGAACCCTAGGTGAGCCTCCCCGAGCTCGCCTCCGTCGTCTACCCTCCGGCCGCCGCCGTTTCTAATTCACCGACGACGCGATCGTCGCAGGCCGTTGGATCTTAATCCAACGGCAGCATTTCGGTTCGGTTATTTTATTAAAACTAACGAACTGACCCCACCCGTCAGGGTTTTAAACATTTCCGGTGCAGGAAAAATCCCGTGGGCCGGCCCGTTAAGCCCAAAAACCACCCGGGCCCTTTATCTTTTTCCAAATAGATTCAAATTATTCAAATCTGCACTCCACTTAGAAATTAAGAATCTGGAGATTGGTATGTCCAAATATTGTGAAATTTTATATGCTGGTAGTTGGTTAAAATGTCTATCCAATGGTACTGGTCCCACCTTAATTAGATTATTATTGACCAAATGGTAAAATAATTAGTACAGACGGTTTTTAATATAAACTTGTTTGTTTCTGATGATCCAAATGCCCAAATAATGTGAGTCTAGTTTTGTTAGCTTAGTCCAGAGAAAATCTAGCTACCATAAAATTTTCAGATTAAATTGAGAAGCATAAATTAAATGGCATCCAGATTTGTAGTTGGACTCATTTCTGTACTTTTAAAATTATAACTGGAATTTGGAATGCCCAAATAACATGAGGCCAATTTTGCTAGCGTTGTATTATGAATAGCTAGTTACCCTAAAAATTCCATAATTTTATGTTAAGCAGAATATGATTGAGCTCTAAAACTTGACTTAAGCACTTTCTGTACTAAACCATTTGTTTCTGTCAATTGGTAAATTAAAATTAACCAAATCCAATTTTCCTAGCTCACATTTAATAAGTATTAGCTGTCCCAAAAAGAGCACATTTTCTGAACAACATAAATTAAATCGTGGCATAACTAGTGTTATAGCAAATTTTTGCCCATTAAATTTTTAAAACAAATTAGTGGGAGATTAAAATCTGCCAAACCCCAAATGTGATGATGTCAAAATTATACCAGTAGCTTCATGTGAGAATTTAGTTGTTTTGTTTGTGATGATTGTTGAGTAGAGGTGTGATTGTGTGCTTGCTTGTTAACGACGATTAGACGAGAGCGTTGCCGAGGAATTCGAGGAAGGAGGTTTCTTTGATCAAGAGTATCAAGACCAGGGACAATTTGCTGACTAAGGCAAGCCATTCATTTGATCATACCTTTTGTCCTATTATTTTTAATAAGCATGTTATACTTATGTTAAGATGCATGAAATGTTTTCAAGTGGTGTGTGCCACTAAAACCTTTTTAAGTATTACCTACATTTTATGCCATGATTAGGCCCCTCATATATAGAGGGGTTTAGTTAGACAAATTGAAAAATTCTAGGTTGGGAAAAAACCAATGTTTTATTCAAAAATCCTCTTTATGAAAATCTTTGGGTGAACTTGTTTTTTACCCAAGATGTTGCTAAATGATTAGCTTTGGAACTGGAGTAAAGATGGAGTATGAAGGTTTTGAGAAAAATGCACATTGTGTCTTAGTACTTACGTCGACCAGCCGAAACATGTGCGACCACATTACCCCACATATGGGCACGGGGCTTAACTCGTAGTTTTTCCATGTTAGTATGGGGTGCCTCAAACTCCTCCTAAGGGTCCAAGGACCCTCGAACCGATTAATAAAAGTGTATGCGTATCATACTGGGTGACTACGGTGGGTTTCCCGTCGTGGCAATGTGGAGTCCGGGTTTGATGAAAGGATGTGTGGATTCCAGGTTTGATAAAAGGATATGTTGGATCCACACGGTGTGCCGGGGATGATAGAGGAACTTTGTACTAGCATGGACATAGCGAAAGGTTATGATCAGTTACTCAACTTCGCATACAATTTGTATGGCGGGACGTGGCTGACACGGTGAGTTTACCGGATGGTGTGGGTAAAGTGTGCAACCTCTGCAGAGTGTAAAACTATTCGAATAGCCGAGTCCTCGGTTATGGACAGTTGGAAGGCCGTCCTAAGACCTGTGTGCAAAGTTTTGTGTTTTTAAAATGGAGATGTTGTTGATGTCATACCAAGGGATCGGTATGAAGAGAATGGAAGGGAAAGGCTTCACGACGGGCCGTGATCCCACTGGAGGAGTTTTTGTAGAAAAACTATTTCTATTGAAAGAAACTTCTTTCTCAAACATCTTATCTTTTTCAACAAGGATATGGAAATATCTTTTCTTTAAAAGAAAAATGTTTTTGCAAAACAGAGGAATACCCTTAGAGCCTCCCACCTAAGTAGTATGCATTAATCTTGACAAATCATTTACTATCGGATGGTTTGCGAGTACATTCAAATGTACTCATATTGGTTTCGTCCCTGGCTATTGTCTTGGCTACACTTTGAGGAGCCGTATGAAGGAGGATACTACGACGCCGATAATGCGAACTAGGGATCTTCATCAGCCAGCTGCATGTATGGTTGTTAAGGCATTAGCCTACGATACTTGTTGCTACTCCGCTGCTTGAAGAATGTTAAGCCCTCTGAGGCATTTATGTAAGACTGTGGTCCTCGTGACCCTTTTGTTGTAAGACTTAAATTCGGTACTGTAATGGATGTAAACTTTGGTATTCAGTTCAAATTATGTGCAACGACAGACTGATCATGGGATCGTTGTGTTAAGCATAACGGGTATTTCGGACAGCTAGTCTGGGGTCCCCACAGAGCTGGTATCAGAGCCATCCCGACTGTAGGAGACCTTAGTTAGCATGGGCGTTAAATAAGGGGATTACCTAAAAGTATTTTCTAAAAATCAGGGATTTTTGTATTTGTGAAAAACATAAATGCTTAATTATCGACCCCTCCTATGTTACAAAATCTATAACTCATCCAAATATTACATTTACTTCCAGTTAAAATTTTGCACCCTAATCATCTCACTAACTTAAACTTTGGCTTAAAATTTGTAGATGGCACTCCACTTCACCGAGTTTTTGCAAGTTAAGGAGAAGGGCAACCTCATGTTCGAGAGGGACTTGTACAAGTAGAGCGACATTCTGGGTCGCCCAGCTCCTGAGTTCCATGGAGCGCAGGTCGACGCTCACGATCGGGATAACCTGAGTTGGCTCATCGAGTCGTCTGTCCGGGGGAACATCAAGTCCCCCCATTCCAGGACGATGGCTTTCACCACGATGGATGCCAACTGGGACGACGGACGGTGTCATGCCATGAAGAGGCTGCTGGCCCGACTTTGTGAGGAGCACAAGGAGTTGGAGAACTCACCTTTCAGGTTCTACGGGAGGCGTGACGCCGAGGGACGTCCCACTTCCACCATTCGTCACCCCACCTTCGGAGAGCACCTCGTGGACATGGAGGTCCTACTTTACCGTACCCAGGAGGACCTACGTAGCGTGAGGTACCGGTCTCACTTTGAGCGCATCGCCTTCGAGGCGAGCCGTGACCGTGTCGCGCTCCTGCAGCAGGACAAGGCTGACCTTCGCCAGAGAGGGAGCCGCCTGAAGAGGATCATCGCCAAGCTCCGCAAGAGGGTGGCTGAGCAGGACGAGATGATCGAGGACCTTGAGCGCCGGGCCGATGATATGGAGGAGGAAGGCGAGGATCTCCGCAAGGAAAGCAGCGCCTTCATCAACGATGATGAGGACTACTTGGAGGAGATGGTGTAGCGACCTTGCCTTTTTAAAATTGGCCAAGATCCCTGTGTTATTGTGCTAGTCCCTGGATCGAATAGCTAGCACCACAGTTCAAGATGTAATATCATGCAATTGCGTCAAGTATCTATTACATCGATGATCCAGAAGAATAAAACATTACAAATTGCATAGCCAAAGGCTAGCATGTTACAAAGTTCAGCAGAGGAAAACTTAAAATAGCATGGAGCCTCATCATCTTCATGTGCCACAGGCAAACATGTTGGTTGCAGACTCGAAACCCTTATTCGTTTCCTTACTCGTCGTCAGAAAACCTACAACACGTAGGTTACAGCCAAAAATTGGTCAGAACCATTAGAATGGATTTGGCAAGTGATACTTGTGGACTCATAAGGGCCGACTCCTAATATCTATATGCATATTTGGCTGGTGGAGTTGAAGGCTATTTTGCAGAAAGCCAACTTTTTCCTAACTCTTTGTAAAACTTCTTTTCAACTATACGAGACTTTCATGGCATGAAAACCACCATCTCAACTACTCTTGTTCATCCATCAAGTTTTAACTTAGAGAAATTGGAATGTTGAGATCTTCAGTTGACATCCTTGTTCAGCTGCTCAGAAATCCGTAACCGGGGACACGGCTATGATCATAGTTTTGACACTCTCGAGAGGTTGTGCACTTTCACCACAATACTTCATCAACCCATTATGTCCTTGACCTTCTTCAATTGAAAAGGAAAGGTGAAGATGAAGACGAGACCTTTGGGAACTAGTCCCCTGTTCGTCAGGCAGACCCATACAAGACATTCATCCGCTGAGAACTACCGGAATCGGGTTCCTAGAACTTACTTAGTCAAGGCAGAGCCATAGTACCAAGTGCTGCACTGGAAGCAATCTTCACATGGAGTAACTTAAATCTCTTTGTCCCTGGGTGGCCGTCCGCAAGTGAGCCAATCTCAGGTGAAAAAGACCATAAACATGGCCCCGAGTAGCCACTCAACTATAAACCACCAAGCAAATCCAAAATCCACCCAGGAGGTTCTTTAACTTAGTAGAAATTTTCAACTCATTACTTTTATAAAACATTTTCAGCGTAGCATCGCTAATATCTACTAAGTTATTATATAGGTATTAGACACTTAGGAATATTTGGGGTAATACTAAACAGGTCTAGCATAGCATAGTAATAAAACCTAACATGCAATTCTACTTAGAAAAGTAAACTACAATGCATATCAAAATACTTAGGAAATTTCATGTGTGAGCATCACTTGCCTTTGAAAAACTTGTCGTTGCTCACACACTCTTTTCAACGTAGCTTGGAGCACTCCGTTTACTCTAAACAATACAAACAAATCACAATAAATAACAATACAACAAATAAAACAAAGACAACGTCAAGTAAGGATAGCAACAAAGGTAGCTAGGCTTGGTTCTGGTCTCTCTGGACTGAGGGTCATATTTGGAATATTTTTCTAAAAGAAAACAAGTTAAAAAGATTTAATAAAATTTGAACTATATCAAAAATACTCAAATTGAGTCTCTGATTTTTAAATCATCAAAATAATGCTCAAAAAATATTTTTAAACAAAGGAATAATATTACACATATTCTAAGGTTTCTAAAACCATTTTTCTTGCAATTTTTGGACTTATAGAAATAAAGTTATGTTAAAATTACTCAAATCACACATTTGAAAATTGAATAATTTAAACTAACTGCCGGGGAAGAGGGAGACAGCGGCGCTGCTTCGGGCGGTGGACGGCGACGGCGCCACGATGTTCTCCTGGGCCCAGAGAGGACACGGCGAGGTGCGGCTCAACGAGGCGTAGTCGATGGTGCAGAACACCTCGACCCGGGCTGCCTGGAACGACGGTGATGGGTGGTCGGAGTGACGGCAACGGACGGCACCCTCAGTCGAGGATGAACACGGCGGTTTTGGGGCGTCCCTGGGAAAACAAAAGTGTGAGGGAGATGCGCCACAAGATGCTGGTGAGGTTAGGCTAGAGAGGGATGGGAGGGGCGACCTGAGCTTGTCGGAAACTTGCGAAGAACACCGGCGGCCGTGCGGAGCTCCGGCGAGGAATAGCGGCAGCCTTGGGGGCACGATTCGAGAGGGAAGTAGAGGGCAAAGGAAGAGGGGGTCGTGGACTTTAAGGGGGGGGGGGGGCTCGGGGAGGCCAAGAGCGGCTTCAATCGACTGCAATCAAGAGGGGGAGGTGGTGGTGTCAGTTTCGGCCATTGACGGCCTCCAGCGGGGAGGGGAAGAGACGATGACGTCACGGTGGGTCCCACCTGTCAGGTATTTCCCTTTTTTTTCTTTTTTCTTTTTTTCTTTTTTCTTTTATAACTTTTGATTTAGGCCTCCAATCAAGTCAAATAAATTTGTAAAAATTTGTAAAATTCCAAATAGTCAAAATAGACATTTCGGAACTATTTTTGGTCAAAACAAAATTACCAAAATACCCTTTTGGTAAAAATTGGCCTTATATGGCTATTTGGGGATTTTCCAAATTAGGGTTTATAAATATCAGAAAATATTTAAATAAAACCCAAAGAATATTATGAGTAATATCATTCAAAATGATAACTCATTTTCATATTAATATAATTTAAGATAAAACATTTTGTAAAATATAGTTTGAAAAAAGTATTTAAATCATTTTCATAAATGATTTAGGGTTTATAATATCCCCATAATATTTATTTGAAAACCCAATATCCAAAGTGGAAAGTACTATTTGGAAAACCCATTTAAGTATTTCATTTCCAAAATTTTAAAGTTGAGATTGGAAGATAAAGGAATATTTAATTTAAAATATAACTTTGAAGATGTCAAAACAATCTCCTATAAAAGCTTTTCTTGATTTTTGGAGACTTTATTTAATTATTAATAAAAGTTTTAAATTTTTGTGAATTTTAAAACATTCCAAAATTTGGGATGTTACAAACCTACCACCCTTAAAAGGAATCTCGTCCCCGAGATTCGGAGAGGCTAGAAAGAAAGATGGGTTTAGGATCTCTGGGTTTTAGACAACTGGGTGAGCTACCACCCTTAAAAGAACTTTTGTAGGCAGTCTTGAACTCCTTCCTTCGGGCTAGGGTCCATTGGGTTAGTCTTTAGGTCTCACTGGAGTCAACTATATTTTACACTCATGAAGTGCTCCATCTCTAATAGGTGGGTGTCTCTTTAGATAACTTCAGGTACCATTCTCTTTAATATGGCTTGACATATTATGTCTTCCATCCATGTGATGTCTTCGACAATCTTTCTTCTCTAGGTTGGCATCCTTCAGTGCAAACAAAGCGTCAATTGCAACGAAACTCTCATGGTAGGTCAAAACTTTCATTGTTGGATCTCTTCTTCTTCACGAGAGTTGTGATTTATCCTCACCGAATATCTTACGTTTCGGCAACTTTTGCCTCACATAGGGTTATAATATATTATCCTCCTACGGATCAGGCTTATCAACATCGTCTCTCTTATAGGTATGTCACTCAGATTTATCAATCCAAATAGTGAGGGGAATAACATGAGTAGTAGGAATGGTGATCAGTCCATCCTGCACCTGTATCATTTCCTCAATATGTAGATAGGTAAATCACGTAAACTATCTCTCGGGCATCCTCACTTGTCTAATAGAAAGTTTCCCATCTGCAAGACAACCTGAACTAAACTATCGCTCCTATAAAACTATTGGGTTGCGTAAGTTCCTGCACACGTTAGCTCACAAGCTAAAGCTTGTTTTGTGATTCTTCTCCTTGCAAAAATGCCTTCCATGTCGTCTTAGCTCATCAGTTTCAGTCCTATGTCTCCATCATTGGCAGATCGAGCAGTCTTCACAACGATATATAATTTTTCATAAAAGGTTTGGCGTACAAGAGTCTCCACAAGCTTCATTCATCCTCACAAATTGTGGTTATTACAACGACATCACACCACTACTACATCACAGTACTTATTCTTCCACTTACATATAACTATTGGCATTTATTACATCCTCAGAACATTTCCATTGGCTCGGGTCCTTCTTCTTGGCTAAACTTCTCATGAAAACTCAGTTGGTTTCTTTGCTTCTTGATTTAAACTGATATCTGATCCGCTTCTTTTCTGGTGTGGTGAGTGTGACAGCTTTACTAGCATGATCTATCTGACCTTCATACCTGGACATCCAGTCCTTGCCTATGATTATATCAAAGCCTTGCAAGTCTAGCACAAACAAATCGCTTGGAAACTTGTGTGTCTCAAATTCTAAGGTCATTTTTGGCATACTGCGTTTGCTGGTCTCTTCCCTTCTGTAGAGCTTACTCTGATGGGTCTTCTAATCCCTTGATAGGATATCTTATTTTTCCTCACAAACTCTTTTGATATGAATGAATGTGTAGCCTCAGCATCGAGAAGTACTAGTGCAGGACATGAGTTGATCAACAATTCTTCACTAACTAGGGTTTGGTCTCTTGAGAATTCTCTCCATGTTTATAGAAAACACATGTCCCTTTCAGAATTGAGTTGGCTTGGTCCCAATACTAATCTTCTTTTCTGGACAGTCCCAAGAATAGTGTCCCATTTTCTTGCATTTGAAACACTCCACCTGGCTGATGTCCTTCCTGTTGGGTTTGGGGTGGCGATTCTGACTACTGTTTTCTCCCATAAGGTGCTCATTTCCGAGGTTATAAACCTCTTCAGTATGGACGGGACTATGGTGTCCATGGTTGATGTGGTCGTCATTGTCGATGTGTTGGTCATTTTCTCTACGAAGGTCATGTCCATCATTAATATGACATTGGTGGTTGTGGTCTTCATGATGGTCGAACTCAAAATGAACACTTTCGTTATGTGTAGTGTGCCATTCCCGCTGTGATTCTGAGTGATGCTTTTCCAAACTAAGCTTTCACTTCTTGTTTGCAACTTGATTCAGTTTGCTTTCCAAGACTACAGCTTGGTCAACCAGTGACTGGTAGTTAGGGGTATAGGCAACTATCAGTAGAATGGATAATTTGTCATTCAAACCATTTAGGAACCTTTCTTTCCTCTTGGTATCTGTATCAACATCATCTGGTGCGTAGCGCGCCAGATTATTGAACTCATTCATGTATTCTATAACATCTCGATCGTCTTGTCGGAGCTCGTAAATTCTTCCCTCTTCAGTTTCATCACTCCAGATGAAATATGTGCAGCACGAAATCCTTCTTGGAACAATTCCCATGTCATCTCTTCAATGGGATGTGTGATCTGGTAGCTGTCCCACCAGTCTGCTGCAGGTCCTTCTAGTAAATGTGCTGCAAATCTAACCTTCTCCGCATCTGTGCATCCGATGGTCACTAAATCCTTATTCACTGAACGGAGCCAATCATCAGCCAAAATAGGTTCTGCAGTTCTTGAGAACTTTTCTGGTCGAAGCTTTAAGAATCTGATCAACATATCCACTTGTGATGGAGGTGGTGCTAGAATGTCCTTGTTGTCTTCTTGGTTTTGGGTCATCAGCTGATTCAACTTCTTCTGTTCATCTAGTAACTGTTGTAGTGTAGGTATCACCGGGTTGTTGGAATTTGGCTAGGACATCTATTTAGTTTAGCATGGATGAGTAGAGATAGAGGGATACTAAGAGAGAATACTCCTACCCACACACGCAGATCAAGGCAATTTATCTTACAAACAACATCTAACAAACATTCATCGCTCCAAACAACATAATCATAAAACAACCAATAGAGAAAAAAATAACTTCTCCTACTTAATTTTTTTGAAATTATAGTTTGGATAACAAACACACAACAAGGTTTTTCAAAATAGACACGATAGTACTGCCATACCACAATTTGGTAAGTCAATACAATATTACTATAGCGCTATTCGGGCAAAATGGTGGTCTGGTCTATCTCTTCCTTCAATGCTTCAAGATTCTTTTCTATTTCTTTGAGTTCGTCGAGGTACTTTTGGATGTTGTGAAGTCA
The DNA here is from genome assembly GCA_012064385.1 of Puccinellia tenuiflora. NCBI lineage: Eukaryota > Viridiplantae > Streptophyta > Magnoliopsida > Poales > Poaceae > Puccinellia > Puccinellia tenuiflora. Next base: position 102,988 of record QRDG01000003.1, read on the forward strand.
AAATTTGAAGTCTTCGATCAAGGCACTTGATGGCTTCTCATAATTGTCATGTTGATCTTCAACGTCGTCGGAAACATTTCTGAGTTATGGTCATCTATAAATAAGATAAGATAACTTAGAAAGCAATTAGTTGAGAAGGTTACAAGAAGATATTAGGAAAGATTTGGACAAGAAGAAAATAACTTTTGTTCCTATGGTCATTCTTATTTCTAATCCAAACCTAAGGTTTTCGAGCCTACAGGCAACATTACGCTCTGATACCATCTGTGGCGACCTTGCCTTTTTAAAATTGGCCACGATCCCTGTGTTATTGTGCTAGTCCCTGGATCGAATAGCTAGCACCACAGTTCAAGATGTAATATCATGCAATTGCGTCAAGTATCTATTACATCGATGATCCAGAAAAATGAAACATTACAAATTGCATAGCCAAAGGCTAGCATGTTATAAAGTTCAGCAGCGGAAAACTTAAAATAGCATGGAACCTCATCATCTTCATGTGCCACAGGCAAACATGTTGGTTGCAGACTCGAAACCCTTATTCGTTTCCTTACTCGTCGTCAGAAAACCTGCAACACGTAGGTTACAGCCAAAAATTGGTCAGAACCATTAGAATGGATCTGGCAAGTGATACTTGTGGACTCATAAGGGCAGACTCCTAATATCTATATGCATATTTGGCTGGTGGAGTTGAACGCTATTTTGCAGAAAGCCAACTTTTTCCTAACTCTTTGTAAAACTTCTTTTCAACTATACGAGACTTTCATGGCATGAAACCACCGCCTCAACTACTCTTGTTCATCCATCAAGTTTTAACTTAGAGAAATTGGAATGTTGAGATCTTCAGTTGACATCCTTGTTCAGCTGCTCAGAAATCCGTAACCGGGGACACGACTATGATCATAGTTTTGACACTCTCGAGAGGTTGTGCACTTTCACCACAAGACTTCATCAACCCATCATGTCCTTGACCTTGTTGAAGTGAAAAGGAAAGGTGAAGATGAAGACGAGACCTTTGGGAACCAGTCCCCTGTTCGTCAGGCAGACCCATACAAGACATTCATCCACTGAGAACTGCCGGAATCAGGTTCCTAGACAATACAACGATACATAACAATACAACAAATAAAACAAAGACAACGTCAAGTAAGGATAGCAACAAAGGTAGCTAGGCTTGGTTCTGGTCTCTCTGGACTGAGGGTCATATTTGGAATATTTTTCTAAAAGAAAACAAGTTAAAAAGATTTAATAAAATTTGAACTATATCAAAAATACTCAAATTGAGTCTCTGATTTTTAAATCATCAAAATAATGCTCAAATTTTTTTTAAAACAGAGGAATAATATTACACATATTCTAAGGTTTCTAAAACTATTTTTCTTGCAATTTTTGGAGTTATAGAAATAAAGTTATGTTAAAATTACTCAAATCACACATTTGATAATTGAATAATTTAAACTAACTCAAAACAGACAGAAATAGCTAAAATCGGGAAAATCACAGAAATTCCCTGGCTGACTCGGATCTGACTGGGTGCTGACTGGGCATGCCACGTTGGCGTAAGGGTGGTTTGTTTTAAACCGTTGGATCTAGATCTGAGGGACGATATTGAACCATACCGGTTGATTTAAATCTTCTAATCTTGGCCGTCTATTCCAGATCGGACGGATCTGGGGTCGTTGACCATACCTGCCGATGCGAGGTCACCGGGGAAGAGGGAGACGGCGGCGCTGCTTCGGGCAGTGGACGGCGACGGCGCCACGATGGTCTCCTGGGCCAGAGAGGACACGGAGAGGTGCGGCTCGACGAGGCGTAGTCGATGGTGCAGAACACCTCGACCCGGGCTGCCTGGAACGACGGTGACGGGCGGTCGGAGTGACGGCAACGGACGGCACCCTCGGTCGAGGATGAACACGGCGGTTTTGGGGCGTCCCTGGGCAAACAAAAGTGTGAGGGAGATGTGCCACAAGATGCTGGTGAGGTTAGGCTAGAGAGGGAGGGGAGGGGCGACCTGAGCTCGTCGGAAACTTGCGAAGAACACCGGCGGCCGTGCGGAGCTCCAGCGAGGAATAGAGGCAGCCTTGGGGCACGATTCGAGAGGGGAGCAGAGGGCAAAGGAAGAGGGGGTCGTGGGCTTTAAGGGGGAGGGCTCGGGGAGGCCAAGAGCAGCTTCAAACGACCGCAATCAAGAGGGGGAGGTGGTGGTGTCAGTTTCGGCCAATTATGGCCTTCAGCGGGGAGGGGAAGAGACGATGACGTCACGGTGGGTCCCACCTGTCAGGTATTTCCCTTTTTTTCTTTTTCCTTTTTTCTGTTTTCTTTTATAACTTTTGATTTAGGCCTCCAATCAAGTCAAATAAATTTGTAAAAAATTGTAAAATTCCAAATAGTCAAAATAGACATTTAGGAACTATTTTTGGTCGAAAAAAATTACCAAAATACCTTTTGGTAAAATTGGCCTTATATGGCTATTTGGGGATTTTCCAAATTAGGGTTTATAAATATCACAAAATATTTAAATAAAAACCAAAGAATATTATGAGTAATATCATTCAAAATGATAACTCATTTTCATATTAATATAATTTAAGATAAAACATTTATAAAATATAGTTTGAAAAGTATTTAAATCATTTTCATAAATGATTTAGGGTTTATAATATCCCCATAATATTTATTTGAAAACCCAATATCCAAAGTGGAAAGTACTATTTGGAAAACCCATTGAAATATTTAATTTCCAAAATTTTAAAGTTGAGATTGGAAGATAAAGGAATATTTAATTTAAAATATAACTTTGAAGATGTCAAAACAATCTCCTATAAAAGCTTTTCTTGATTTTTGGAGACTTTATTTAATTATTAATAAAAGTTTTAAATTTTTGTGATTTTTAAAACATTCCAAAATTTGGGATGTTATAGATGGACTACGAGGACAACGACGACGAGGAGGAGACCGTCGACGACGAGGAGGAGCCGACCGAGCCCCTTCTTGATGAGGACGAGGAGGACCCAGAGGAGCGTGTCTTCGAGCCCGACACCGACGACGTGGCGCCGAGTGTTCCGCCACAGTAGTCGGACTACTTAGTCGTTCTCGAGTTATCGTAGGGTTAGGACAACCCAGTTGTAGTCGTTCTAGAGTCATGTGATGTGTCTTTTGGAACCATATGCTAGTAGCAACTATGTAATGATGCTTGGCTTAGTGATGTTGTGTGCCTTGAAAAATTTCGAAATTTGCATAAATCTTCCAAAAATTTCTATGTAGTGAAGACCTCCTACCCCAACAACTCGAAAGACTACCCTCCTACCCTGTTAAAGTAAGACATTCCCGGTCTGTTTTGCTTCTTATACCCGTTTAATCTCAGGATGGTGGACACATGAGGAGGAGGAAGCCATGGCCGAAACGACCCACCGCCACCGCCACCTGAGCCTACCCCGGCCCAACTCCTTGCGCTTATCCTAGAGGAGCGTGAAGCCGCTCACCAAGAATGTCAAGCCCACCATGCTGTTCTCCAACAACTTGCGGCCAACACCCAGAACAACAACAACGGGAACCCTAACTATGGGGACGACCATCGGTCTACCCTTAGTGACTTCTAGAAGACCACACCACCCGTCTTCACCAAGACCATTCAGCCCCTGGAAGCAGAAGACTGGCTTCGCACCATCAAGAATAATCTCGAAGTCGCCAGGGTTGCCAATGATGAGAAGGTCTTGTTTGCTACCCACTACCTCTCTGGACCCGCAAGGGCGTGGTGGGAAGCAACCAAGGCGATGCTGCCACCTGGCCAAGTTATCACATGGAATGAGTTCAAGGCCAAGTTCCGCAAGGTTCATGTGCCTAGCGGCCTGATTAGCCGGAAGAGGAACGAGTTCCGCAAGATGAGGCAAGGAGGAAAGGATGTGGTAAAATATCTAGAGGAGTTCATGGACCTGGCCAGATATGCCCCAGACGACACCAATACTGAGGAGAAGAAGATGGACCATTTCCTGAATGGGCTGCATGCTGAGATGCAGTGCGTGCTAGTCACTCACACCTTTGGTGACTTAGAGGCCCTCGTGGATAAAGCCATTCAGATGGAGTCCAAGCGCAATGTCATGTATGAGGACCGCAAGCGCCGTATGGCGAACCAAGGAGGCTCTAGCAGCCAGAAGCCCCGACTTATCCACCAAACTCCAGGCCAGCAGCACCACCATTTCGCGCACCTGCTCCTGCGCCCCGTCCCGAAAACAACAACCCCTACCACCCCAATAACCCAAACCATCCCAATATCAATTACCGTCCTGGAGGCAACAACAACAACAACAACAACAACAACAACAACAACAACAACAACACAGCAACAATGCCAACTGTCCCAATGTTGTCTGCTTCGAGTGTGGAGTTAGAGGACACTACTCTAAAGAATGCCCCAATCCAAAGAATGCTGCCCCGCGCCCCAATGCGCCCAACAATGGCAACGGTCGTAAGGGAAATGGAAAGAACGGAGCACCAAGGGGGAATGCTGCTGTCAATCAAGGCCGCCTGAACCACATTGATGCCGAAGAAGCCCAGGATGCTCCAGATATTGTGCTGGGTACGTTTCTTGTCAACTCCGTACCTGCAACCGTTCTGTTTGATTCCGGTGCAACCCACTCCTTTGTCACGGAAAGTTTTGTCTCAAAAGGGGGATTAGAGGGAACCGCTATGCGAAAACCTATGATGATACAAATCCCTGGGATCACACTCAAAGGCCCACAAGTCCTGTAAGGACACTACCATAAACATCCTCGGGGTAGATTTCCTCTCCGATCTGGTCATCCTAGGAGCCCAAGGAATAGATGTCATACTCGGTATGAACTGGTTAGCCAAGTACCATGGTCGAATATACTGTGCTAGAAGGGCAGTTGCCATCACCTCAAGTGAAGGAGTTGAAGTGGAATACGTCTCAGATTCACGACCCCACCAAGCCTTCTGTCATGAGGGTTTAGCCAAACCAAGCCTAGATGAAATCTAGGTTGTTCACAGATTCTCGGATGTTTTCCCTGAAGAATTACCAGGAATGCCACCGGACCGGGACATTGAGTTTGTGATCGAACTTATTCCCGGGACAGCTCCTATATCCCAGAGACCCTACCGGATGAACCCGGAAGAATTGGCCGAACTGAAGAAATAGTTAGCAGATATGCTTAGCAAGGGTCTGATCCGTCCTAGTGCATCACCATGGGGTTCACCCATTATCTTCATGGACAAGCGGGACGGTACCACACGATTGTGTGTGGATTATCGCAAGTTAAATGATGTGACCATAA